>LPNX010301103.1:320218-405218 GCA_001517045.1 Pseudotsuga menziesii | reverse complement strand
AAGTTATTGTATAATTTTGTGATTAGTTTATCCTCGCTTTAGCTGAAAAATCTGAACACTTTTGTATAAAATTTGTAACAATATTATCTTTGTTTTTCATTAGAGATCACACTTCTTTTTCAGTTCAAAAAGGAAGATTTTGTTTGTTTCAGTTAGGAATGGATCATATAAGTTTGTTTTATTTTTGTATGGGATTTATTCTATGTTTCAAAGGAATTTAACCTCTCTTTCACTTCCTTAATTAGGGCATACCTTTAAAAGTTAAAGTGAAATTTTGCACAATCATACTGCATGGTTTTACCTTTTATGTCCTCACCTCATGCATCCACCTAACTATTCAAGATAAAATAAAGTGCTAGTTTAAGTTTAAAATATTTAGCAATTTGTGTGATAGGTTAGAGACGTGTTCCAACGTCTTTAAATGTAGGATTTGTCATTTATTTCTTGCACTGCATCCCATGGGATTGTATTTCTTCCATGTACCAACTGGTATATCAAACGACCTTTCACGTACCCTTGAGGTATATCGAAAGGTACTTCACATACTTGGTAGTATATCAGAAGGCTCCTGTCGAATGGTTTTGCATTAGACAACATTGCTATGGAGTGGACCTCCCACGTACCTTGCATATATCGGGAGACACCTTTAGGAATCCTATGACCAACTGAGAAAATCCCTTTGGCTGTCCTATCATCACAATACACCGAGAACATCACTCGAGGAGATTACTACACATGTACCGTCTAGGTAGTCGAGTATTCAGGAAAGGGTACAGTCCCAATCCTCCTTATTGCGCTCTACTGTTGGACCCTATGGTATATAGCAAGCTATGGTGATTTGACAATCCCATGAGGTTCTAGAAATTTAATCCACTCCTCTCACATATTTTGATTGCTTCTTTAGTTTGAGTAGCGCTTGTTGTTTATATAGTTAGGATTTTTTAGAAGAGAGAGATATTTTTGTTACATAGTTATGGCTTCTCCTTCTAGGACTACCAACCAAGAGATTTCTTTACCAAGAAATTTTTTCCCCTCCATATGGGGATGTTGGTCCTCCTATAATGGCGACATTAAGCCTTCATGGATTGACTATCAGATTAATTGTTTGGTTATTCTCCAGTCCAGTTATCCCATGTACATCAATTACTTCAGATCCTAATCCTTCATTGCGGGAGCATCAACATCATGTTGATCCCTTTCCTTATTCGGCTCATGAGTCTTCTCCCCTTTCTCCCTCTTCGCTTGTTGAAAGTAGTAGTACTAGTAGTCAAGTGTATAAGAAGAAGAAGAAAACCAAATAGAAAACCAAGTCTCAACCAATTACTCCTATGAGTGCGGAGAGTCTTGATTTGCACACCCAAAGACCCCGTAAGACCAAATTCCCTTGTAGTATTTGCAAGGGTGATAACCTTCTGAAAGATTGTCATGGTATGTCCCTTGTTTTAGAAGAGTGGTCTAAGGTTTCTCAGCAACCGATTTCATCAGCCTCTGACCATCATACAGATGATCCCCTCTCAACTAGTGACTCTTTGGTTAAAATTTGAAAGGGTAAAGTCATAAATCATTGCTTTCTCTGTAAGGACATGCACTTTACTTACCTTTGTCATCGTATGGATGAAGCTTCTAAGTTGTTGGAACATATTACTGCTCCTCGGCAATGGCTTCCAATAGGTTATCATAAGTTGTCTCTTGAACCCCCACTGGTTGACCAAGTGGTCTATTCGTTTTCATTTGTGGTCAATCCCACTCTTCCTTTCAAGAGTGAATTCCAAGTGGTCAATTTGGATTCATCTGCGGTTGATCCCACTCTTCCTTTGAAGAGTGAATTTAAAGTGGTCGAGTCGACGTCATCTCCACCTGATCCCACTCTTTTGTCAAAGATTGTTAAGACTAAAGTAGTCACTTTGACCAATTATTTGTCTTTTTCTTCTCTTCCAGTAGAGAATGAACTACAACCTGCTGAAGTTTTCATGCTTCATTCTGATTGTTCTCGACAAGAGGAAATTTTTTCTGTTTCGACAAAACCCTCTCCAAGTAATGAGGTTATTTCCTTTGACTGGAGTAACGTAACAAAGTCTCGTATTCATTCGAGTGTTCCTTTCCAAATAGTTGTGAACGTTATCGCTAGGAGGATGCTTTGCACTATTATTGATGAAGGGGATTCTGTTATTATTCTATCCTCAACTGCTTGGAAATATTTAGGTTCTCCTCAGCTTGTGTCAGCCACCGATCATATATTGGATTTTAATCGCAGGCCTACTGCACCTTTAGGGATCCTTCCTAATTTACCTATTACATTAGGAGGGAAAACTATCTGTATTTATGTTATGGTGGTAGAAGGTCCTTTAGATTTCAATCTACTCCTTGGACGTGATTATGTTTACGCCATGAACGCTATAGTGTCCACACTTTTTAGAGTGATGCATTTTCCCCATGATGGGAAGATTGTGACCATTGATAAAATTTTGTTACACTTGAACATCGCATTACTCCTAGTCATCATATTTCTTTGAATGTGCTGCATGTTCTTGTGATTCCTTCCCCTTCTTCTATTTAGCTTCTTCCCATCAAAGGTAAAATGGGGGTCATGGCTCTAACCTCTGGACATCATATTGGAGTTTAGTAGCTAGCTTATTATGTAAGGGGGAAATATACCAACCTATGGATATCATGTTTGGTAAGAGAAGGTTTGTGAGCATAGTTATTTTTCTATGTTAATCTTGTTAACAAATGAAACAGATATTGTGAGCATGTTTCTTTTTATGTGTCAAGCTCGTTAAAAAATGAATTAGATGTCTGAGAGCATGGTTCTTTTTATATGTCAAGCTTGTTAAAAAATGAAGCAGATGTCTTTGAGTATATTTTACTTCTGGTTTCAAGCTCGTTAAAAAATAAAACCAACCTTCAGCATAGTTTATTTCTAGTTTTAAGATTGTTAAAAATTAAAACCACTCCTCAAGCATAGTTTACCTTTTGGTATCAAGCTTGCATAAAAATGAAACCATTCTTGAGCATAGTTCTTTTCTATTTCAAGCTCGTTAAAAAATGAAGTAGGTTTCCTTAAGCATAGTTTAATTTTTGGTTTCAAGCTTGCAAAAAAATGAAACCATGTTTCAAGCATAGTTTACCTTTTGGTTTCAAGCTTGCATAAAAATGAAACCATTCCCGCACACAGTTCATTTTCTATGTCAAGCTCGTTAAAAAATGAAATAGGTTGTTTCAAGCAAAGTTTACCTTTTGGTTTCAAGCTTGCATACAAATGAAACCATTTTTTGAGCATAGTTCTTATTCTGTTCCAAGATATTTAAAAAATGAATCAGATACCCTGAGGATTCTTCCAACAGATCTTTGAGCTCGTTAAAAATAATAAGATGGTGTTGAGCTTACTTTTCATTTTTTGTGCTATGGTTAAAACATGAAAAGTGGTTTGAGCTTCGTTTATTACTTTTTCATGCTTTGGAATAAAACATGAAAAAGGTTAATGGAGTCTTCTTTAAGCTATTTTCGGACTCTTAAAATGTAAAAAATTGTCAAGTGAAATAGTCTTCTTCATGCTCGTAAAAAGGACCTAAAGAGTCATCTTCCTGGTGATATTTTACCCCTTTTTAGGACCATAGGGCACTACTTAAGAAAAATGTATACTCCAGTCAATCATGACTTGAAGAGTTATCCTAGGTATTATTTTATAGTTTTTCGGGCCTCAGAGACTAAATTTACAAAAAAGTCCATTACAGAGCCTTCTTAGTCATTTTAGACTCTCTAAACATGAAACGTCAAATGAGTTTTCTTTCGTTGGACTCATAAAATAAAACGATGAAAGACCTTTCTTTGGGATTGAACCCCTCCTTTCTCAAGTTTGTAAAACATATGATATTGGACTCATCTAAAGGTTGTTCTATATCGAGCGTTTGTTACCCGTTTCCATCTCGTTAAAAATGAAAGAGGCACTCATCGATCATGATGGGAAAATTAAGGGAAGGGAAATACAATTCATTTGCAATAAATGGTAGTTATTAGTCACCTTTGAACATGGCACTTGTCTACATTTCATTCAGTTAATTGGGTATTCATCTTGTCTTCGAGTTAATCCACTTTCATGAGTCATGTCACTCCTTTGAGTCTTTCAAAGAATGCATTGTCCATTGTCGCATTGTGTTCTGCCTCGTCAAGTCAATGCTTACAAGTCTTCGGTCGTGCTTGCCAATGTTCAAAGGAATGTCATGTTGAGATTATACACCTACAATAAAAAATAGCTTTTTCTGTCAGTCCTATGGTTACAACATATTCAAACTTCTAGAACTTTGTTCCAAGTTTCATGTCGTCGATGTGGGATTCATCATGGCCCTCCTTCGATGAGACTATTCCTATCGACTTCATATTATCATCTAGGAATTAGTATTAGAAAGAAATCAGTACCTTGAGATTTGTATGCATTAATGAAAAATTCTCTTGCTCTTGACATAAGTTCACATCATTGACCTTTGATTGAAATATTCGACTGAGTGTTCGACATCAAATCATCTATTCACACTTATTATATTGTACTAGGGTACATTGGGAATCATTGACATCAATGGTGATCTCCCTCGCACTCTTTAATGGTTCTCATCATTGACCGGTAATCAAGTGGTTTCTACCATGTTCGACATCAAGACATTGTAATCACATGGATAGAATCGTACTTTGTGGAAGACGAGACGAAGACCATGGGTATCTATTAAGCGCTCATTGATTTCCCCAGGTTGCGATGGAATATTTATCTAAGTCCTAGCATGGATCCACATTTTTATGTCCATGGTTGTGCTCAGATTTGTGTCTGAATGACATAGATATGCATTGTATGTCTGGTATCTATGTCCAAATTTGAGTCTTCTTCACATGGATATACATTGTATTTTAGTAGCCATGACTTTTTGTATCTCACATGGATCTGCGTTGTATTGGTTTACAGCCATGCTGTGAGTCATTTGGGACATGTATCAAAATGTAAAAGGTGTTTCAGAAAGTTTGTGATGCTTGAGAATTTTTTACCATTGGACCTTTTCCTGGATACTATACCTTGTTCTTTCGAAGGATTATGCCTATCGTTTCCCTCTAGCCATCATACTTTGGGGGGAATTCTATTACACCGAAATATCGTCACCATCATGTTATGAGATAGGTCCTCCTTGTTCTAATTCAATCCCTCAAATTTTATCCCAGAATAAATGAAAGGTAAAACAATGCTGTTATTTTTTCTTGTATTGAGCAGGTAACGCTCTTTCCCCATTAACAAAAAGCGTTACCTAAGTCAGCAACGCTCCTGATACATGAGAAAAGAGTCGTGCCACCACCTCTATCCTTACTGCAAGAAGTGTTACCACCTTAGCATTGCCTATTTTCTTCATTAAAGGAGCGGTGCTCGAGTTTTCAAGGAAAAAAGAGAAACTCCAAGAAAATTCTCGAAGCTTTCCTTCGTGGAGCCTCATCCCTATGGTTTAGGATTAGCTAGAGCTTGAGATCCTTCATTTTTGGATCTTATCTCCACCTCAACCATTCTTATCCTCCCATTCCTTTAAACACTGGCCCATCCCCCATGGGTGAAAGGAGGAAGAATTGTGTTGCATACCCACACTCTGCCAAAATAATTCTTGAGCTATTGGAGGCAAGGTGAAGTTAGAGGAAAGGATCCATTGAAAGGAAATCTCAACACCAAGGCATAAAGGTTGTAGTATCTCCAATAATTTCTAATAAGAAATTTCTTTTCTTTCCCATATTTACTATTTCATGTGTATATTGCTTGATTCCTTGGTCACAAACATAGATCTAGTTTATCATATTGTATGCTATCATGGTTTTCTTGTTATCTTCCATCTTTTATAGGTTCTTCTGCAGTATTAGAGGAGAAAGCTTCAAGGATAGCGAGGAAAACCTTTGAGAGAAGTATTATGGCATTTAATTCAAGTGATTAACCATATCTAGGGGAAGTTTAACATTTGGTGTTTTAGTTTTATTCTAGACCTGAACCATTCAAATATAGGGAAACAACTCCTGTCCACAAGAGGTGCGTATATCTGTCCAACAATGATATGATGATGATGATGATGATGATGGTGATGATGATGATGATGCTAATAATGATGATAACCGTGATGATGATGTTGCTAATGATGATGATAATAGTGATGATGATGATGATCATAGGTCAATGATGATGATGACGACGATGATATGATGATGGTGATGGTGATGATGATGATGATGATGATGGTGGTGGTGGTGGTGATGATGGTGATGATGATGATGATGATGATGGCGATGATGATGGTGATGATGATGATGATGATGATGATGATGATGAAAAAGACGACGATGATGATGATGAGGATGATGAAGATGATGATGATGTTGGTGGTGGTGGTGAAGATGATGATCATGATGAAAATGATGATGGTGACATAGATTGTGATGATGGTGATGATGATATTGATGATGATAACGGTGGTTTAAACATAACTAATTAGTCGTAAACATAATACATTATGAAAAAATATGTTCTCACATACCTCCTAGATTCCAACATTGCTATAATGTCATTCAGATTCTTCTTCATCTAACTCAACATCTGTATCGTCATTTGGTTCTGAATCTCTATAGTTGAAAAGATCTCTCATATCAGGATAATGATCATAGTCATTTTCGGTTAGATATTCATCATCAATATCATCAATGTCAATTCCATTGTCTACTACACTAGCATAGATCCAAATCCTAGGCTCTATCAAGTGCCAAGAGGGATCAAATCTCTCTAGGTGCAAACCTCTTATTAAGTATTGCACTCAATGAGCTATTGACACATATTTTTAAGGTCGACATATAATATTTTTGTTATTAATATTTAATATTATTTATGGTCGACATATAAAATTTTTATTATTAATATTTAATATTATTTATGGCCGACATATAATATTTTTTATTATTTTTTTATTTTGTTAGAATCGAACATTACAACATCTCCACCATATATGGTTTTAAAACCATGGGTTTTTTAGGACAAGGCCAAGATTTTTTTGATGATAATTCAAATTTTTTTTTTGTTAGGTAGAAACATTACAACATCTCCCCCATATTGTATTGTTTTTTTGACCGATATTTTTTTTGGCAGATAATTAAATTTAAAATTTTTCTATTTTTGTTAGGTAGGAACATTACAACATCTCCCCCATATTAGGTTGTTTTTGTGGCTGACATTTATTTTGGCCGATAATTAAAATTTTATTTTTTATTATTTTGTTAGTAACAAACGTTACAACATATTATCGATAAACGTTACAATATTTTCCACATAACGTTACAAGATCTCCCTCATACTGGGCTATAGAGTGCCTCTTGGTGCATTCATTTGGATGATCAACTTCTTGATCGTATTCTTCATCTAACACATCTACGTCAACATCCAATTTCTCCTAATTTGCATCACCTTCTTCTTCAACATTTTCTTCTTCCTCTACTGCATTATACTTGATCGGTCTTCCTCTTGGATCACATCTAACAATGTATGACCAACCTGCTTTACCTACAACCTCTGAGTAAAAGACCTGCTCACATTGACTTGGAAGAACATAAGGCTCTGTACTTGGTTCAAGTGCCCTTGTATTAGCCATGGTAAATCCATTTTAATTCTCAATAACAATTCTTTCAGGATCATGTTCATTCATTCATAGATTGTACCATTTGACCTCAAACATAACTACTTTAAAGGAATTAAAGTCACACTCAAGTATATCTTCCAAATAGCCATAGTACCTATTTTCAGATACTTCTGGATTCCTGTCACTTCTAGAGGAAACATTAGTGACTTGAAAAACTGTAGTTATCCCACAATCGAATGTTTTCCTCTTGTCATCCAACTTTTTGATGCAAAATTTACGACCATTTCACCACATAGCATTGTGATGTATCAGCTGCATAATGGTTGAATCGTTAAATAAATATATAAGAAGGCATAAACGAGATAAATATTTTGATACAATGTGAAACAACGAAAAAATGAGTAGGGTAAATATACTTTCCTTTTTTATCTTTTAAACCGCATGCTAAATCGATTTCCCTTTGCGTAAGTTTGAGATATTATTCTCTATGGCGATGCACTATTTTAATCATTTTACTAACCCCTTCCCATGATAAGGTATCATAGTATTATGTACATTGTTCAATCCATTCCTCCATCCAATCAATATTGTTTGCAATGTATAAATGTATTGCATCCCACATGCAACCAACTATATGAAAAAATAACAATTAAGAATTGTAAATTAGCTATCATTAAAGGTAATTAAGTTTACCTTAAAATACTGATGGAATAATAAAAATTACATAAATTGAAAAAGTAATTGTATAATGAATAAAATGTACACCATTCAATTACCTTTCACTTTCCTCTTTCTACCTTTCCCCGACAGGACCTCCCCTTCAAATTTGTTGATGGATTCGACATGCCAAATGCATGGAATATTGTTATTTTTTTCTAAATTTGGAAGATACTGGCTAATGTACACCATGGATTGATATAGAATATATCCCTATGCCATATAACCCTCAGGGCTTTCTCTTTGTCTAACAAAATACTTCATTGACTTCAAATTCCTTTCCACCATCCACATGGTCTTTGAGTTTATAGGTCCACACAATTCAATCTCCTCAACTTGATGTATGAGATAGTGTTCTTGTGCATTGAAAAATGATGGAGGTAAAAACTTTTGCATTTCACAAATTAGACGAGGAATTTCTCTCTTCCAATACCTAATATCTTCTTTATGTATTTCTTTAGATGAAATCCACTTACAAAAGATGCAAGAAAATAACATGAATGATCAACCAGATTGAGGCATATAATATATAATAAAGTTCCAATCTGTAAAACACAATATGCCAATAAGAAACGAAACCAAAAGAATGAACATTTTTCATGCATATAAAATTACTACTTACCTCATGTGTTTACCAATATCATATATAACATGTTTTATGTTTTCGTCAAAGCTATATATCTGAGTGAGACAAAGGCAGAACATACTGTAGCAAAAAGAAAATCATTATCTAATGTTTCTAAATAGGAGAAAACAACTACTAAATTTTTTTACTTAATGGACATTATATACGTAAATAATTACCTTAATGAATGTATGCCAGTCATGAGTTTTAACACCGCCAAAATCACCTTTTTTGGTTAAGATATTTTGGATGTTCAACGAAAAGCCCATCGGAAACCTTATTTTGTGAATGACCTATTTTATAGAATTGCTTTGTTGCTCTTTCAATAACCATGGAATACTAATATCCCGGTTCCCATTTCCAACATTGGAAATAATTAAGCTTTGCAATGCGTGATTGGATTCTGCAATGTCACTACAAATTTTTCCAATTTTATCTTTGTTTGACCTTCCATCTAATGTCTTCCATATCATCTCTGTTACATTCTTTCCGATATGCATTGTATCAAACAAATGAGCTATTTGTAGGTGCTCGTAGTAAGAAAACCTACTTAATTGTATGGGATAACTATTCATTCCTCATGGAATCCCATTCATGCCTTAAATACATTCATTAAACATAAACAAAAACACATTAACAATAATTGATGACACCCATGGTAGAGAAAATTCTGTAAAAATATAAAATTCATAATATTACATGAACATATTGTATGTTGGATATACAATTTGCATACCTCGATGATTTTTGTTATATTCCAACTTCCATAGGTGAGGTGTCATTCTTTGTGGTTTCTTTGCATTCTCTTCTTTACCATTAATTTTTTTTTCGATAGTTCGGTACCTATGGTTCTTAGGGAGGAAGTGCATGTACTCATCAAACACCTCCTTTTCTAAACTTCTTGAATGACGAGATTTTATCCTAGGCCACATACTGGACATGCAAATTTTCCCTTTGTTTGAAGACCTGTGAGATATATGTATTAATGTTATAGCATCAAAATATTATTAATTTTAAAAAAATGCATGTTTTTTACCTTAAAAACATATAATTTTAACGACGTGCAACATAAAGTTACATACCAGAAAAATATGTTAACCCGAGAGCGTCATGAATTGTCCATGCAAGTCTTCCATATAACTGAAATTGTTTCCGGCCTATTGGTCTAGAGATGTCATACATAGTGATTCCAGCCCATAATTTCAATATCTCATCGATAAGAGGCTCAATATATACATACATATCTTTAACTTGGTACTTATCTAATTGATCAATAAACATACAATATTTATATTTAGTTATAATCCGTCCAACTATATAAAAGGTTTTCTGATGCTATAATTAAACAAATAACTTTAGGAAATAATATAATTATAGCTTTAAAAAAAATACCTGGAATAATCATTGCCAACATTGTGTGCTCTCTCTTAATGGTCATCCAAGGAGGTAGGTTATTGTTTATGACGAAAATAGGCCACACTGAGGAAGTAGAACGAAGCTCACCAAATGGATTGAAACCATTAGAGGCCAATGAAAGTCTAACATTATGAGGTTCATCTTTAAAAATTGGCCATTTTTCTTCTATGTTCTTCAATGCAGAACCATCTGCAAGAATTCGAAGAACACTATCTTCACTTATGTCCTTCGCATGGTAATCCATAAACTGTGCTATACTTTGGCACTTGAATAGTCGTTGGAAACATGGAATTATGGGAATATAGAGAAAAACTTTGTGAGGGACCTCTTTTGTTAATTGATTAGTTCGATATCTACTAATTTCACATTGTGGCATTTGTTTTCTGATGCATATTGTTCATAGTATATAATATGATCATTAGGACATGCATCAATAGATTGATACTCCACTCCAATTTCTTTCATAATCAATAATACCTCTCGACTTGTGCATGGTAAATTATTTGATGGTGGTAATAGAAATTCACCCAAAAATGTGCAACATTGACAAAAAGTGAAATGTAAACAATATACGTCATAAATATTTCATATCCCTAATTTACGAATTAATTAACACTACAAATAGAGGAAAATAATCAACTTTCCATACCTTAGGAGGTGTGTGAAACAAGTGTTTGATAAACCATTCAAAACCTTCAATTTCACCAACAACAATATAGCATATAGAATATTGGTTGTTGAGCCTTCATAAAGAGGTTCTTGGGACTTCTCGAGAAGAGGAACATCATGAAAATCATGGAGGTTTTCCTCATCCAATGGAGCAAATGTGTCTTGCAGCAATCTATTTATCTCATCTTCACCATTAGTATTAATAATGTCATCTTCGTCCATAGGATCATTAAGAACTCGATCTTCAATAGCATGATCTCCATGCTCGTCGTCTTGTAAAGTAGTATTTCTACTATTATGTGGCAAATAGCTCTCTGGCGGTCAACATCTTGGGGGAATTGTATTTATATTTACAAACAATGAAATAAAATTAGTGTATAATATACAACACATATATTTAAAATGATAAAACAAATTGTGAATACATTCACTATCAGTATTATTACAAGAAGTACACTATGTAATGAATAACATCTTACCAAGGGATGATATTCATACCCCCCTTCAGCATGCCCCTTCTCCTTACAATGTTTTTCAGCTGGTGTTCATAAAATTCTTCTAGTTCACAAACCTATGCAATCATTGCAAGGGAAATAACACTTCCCATCACTCATCGCCTCTAATGCTTCCTTACCCTCATCATACCTCCTATTGTTTTCTTCCCAAGTATATTTATTTGACATTCTGATAGCCTATAACAACAAAGCAATTAATTAATCAATATATAACGTACGTCTAAAAATAAATAATAATAATAATAATAATAATGCCCATAGTCCATAGTCCATGCACCTAATACCACATAAAAACACAAACAATAATCACAACATATGTCCAGGGGCTTAACACACTACGGGCATTACATTTAATAATAAATGTTTATAATTAATAAATAATATTATTAATTAAAAAGATCAATACTTAACTATGGTGAATTATTTATAATTTCCCACCACCATATTAACTAATAACTTAGGTATGCCACGTAGTGACATTTTTTTTGGGTTGGATATGTCAAATTGGTAAATTCAATAATGATTATGTCAAATTAGTACATAGAATGGATTTTGTCAAATTATGTCAAATTTGTACATAGGTTAGATTAGTACACGCATTGGATTATGTCAAACTAGGTACTAATTATGCCAATTTAGACCTACTAAATAAGTCAAATTAGCAAACAGGTTGGACTATGTCAAATTAGGTTGGATTATGTTAACATAGGTATGTCACGTAGTGATGCTAATTTAGGGTGGCCTATGTCAAATAAGTAAAATCAACAATCATTATGTCCCATATTGCATTGTGGAATAATTATAATGTTTCATTACTAAATATTGTACATGGGTTATGTTTGTTGTAATGGTCCACTATGGATGTGTCGCATTGTGATGTTCATCTAGTCTAATTTCTTTATCAAAGTTATGCATTTGAATGGATATGTTGCATTGCAAGTTACCTACAAAAGGGTTAGGTATAAATGTGACTTTCTCAAAGTGGTATGGTGGATTTCAACATCTTGATATAGTTATGAAACATTAGAATGGTCAATGCGTTTAACTATGTTTACCATGGTTATCCATTATTGAACACATTAAACTATATTAACTATGTTGACAATAGTTACAACAACCATAATGGAAACTGACTATGTTGACCATGGTTGACCATGCTCAACCATGCAATAGTATGATAGAATTTTATAGATAAGGGATGACAATTTTTTAGAACTTTTATTCCTTGTCAAACAAAGAGGAAGACTTCAATATCCCATTATGTTGCAACAACCATAGGTTGAAATGGATATTTCATATTGCAATAATATATTTGTTTAGTTGGTGTTACATTTCTACAATCCTAAATGATTATGTCAAATTACAACCTTCCTCAATGTTCATGTTGGATTGCAATTATTATCGTATTTTATGTTAGATCAAGACACACATTGGTTGAATTATATCAAATAGTTTCGATCATTATTAAGTACATACATCACATTGTAACATGATCCAAGGGATATGTTGAAAGTGAAATATATAATTGGATTTTTGTTGGATTGTGATGTTCCTAAGTGTTGATGTCTCATTGTAATGTTCAATTACTATAGGGTTATGTTGAATTGACCATGGTTGATCGTGTTGACTATGGATGAGCATGGTGAAATATGCTAACATTTTTGTGATTGGTTGAAAACGGTAGACTATGGTGAAGAGTTTCAATTCAAAATTATGAACCATTTTAATATGGAGATGATGTCTTCCAAAAATTTCACATTCTAACATTTTGTGAGATTGCAAGCCTATATCAAATTTTGATATAAAGAAGGTTGAGAACATAGTTATGTCACATTGAAACATTAATTCATGTCAGATTATGTCAAAATAGTACATTCAATGTACAATTATTATGTCCCATATTCCAATGTGAAAGGGTTATGTTTTATAGCAAAATATCGTATGAGTTAAGTTGGTTGTGATAGTCCGCTATGTATATGTCACATTTTGAAATTCCTATAGGTTGAATTGTCTATGACAATTATGCATTTGAATGGTTATGTTGCATTAAAAACCTTGTAAAATGTTAGGTACCAATATAGAATTCCTAAATAATTATCTTGGGCTGCAACTTGTTAATATCGTTGTGAAGCATTACAACTGAGATACGACAAGTTGTGAGTCTAATTTAACAGTTATTCATTGGATTCCAAAGGTGTTGGCCTAGACTAGAAGCTCAATGGCTGCACTATACTCTGCAATATTATTGGTCGCATGTACAAGAAAAGAGCCTCTCAAACTAAGGACTTGATTGTCAAGTGTGAATATTACCCATGCGGCGGAAGCAATGTTTCGAGAGCCACGGATGGCGCCATCTGCATATCCCAAATAAGTGAAAGTGTCCAATGACATCTTCCAAGTAAGGATACCAAGAAAGATAAGTGTGTGCTTGAAATAACTATTATACAAAAGTTTTACACATATCATACAACATAATAAAACAAAATTTCATGAGGCCTCAGTTCCTACGCAAATTATTTCTTCAGATAGAGACCATTTCTGATCTCCGATAAAGTTTCCCCATCATAATTAACTAACTCATATGAAACTCATTTCAATACCGTTTTGACAAAAAGTGGGCCAAACCACTTAGGTAAAAAATTCCCTTTTCTTATTTTATCATTGTCTTGTTCATAAACCAAAACCAAATCGCCTTCTGAAAAGACTTGAGGACGGGATGCTTTGTCATATTGGGATTTGTCTCATTTCTTGTGTGCTTTGTTGGGGCACGGACCTTGAAGGTCCTTAATTTTGGCAACTCCGTGGTTTTGGTGCGAAGCTTGTAAGCAGAGTTGCGGTCCAAAATAGTCTTAGGGGTTTCAGGGTTGGGTCGAACCCCCTCTTTTTGTAAATAACCCATGGTTTAAACTCATGGTTTTTAAGCCCATGGTTTAAGCACATGGTATTGTAATAGTGCAATAGTATAAATAGGCACTTATGTAAAGGAGAAAGAGCTTTTTCGAAGGTTTTTGTATGATGATAATTTGATGCGAAGAAGCTAAGGCCTATTTTGGGTTTAAGGTTAAGTCCCAGCTGAGTGCACAGAGGGTTTTGGAAGAAAGGATCTGCAGCTTAGTGCACAATTTTGGGTTGTTGAGAAGATCTGCAGCTGAGTGCGCAGATCAGAACTGTGTTGTTTGTAAAGAGTTGAATATAAATGCAGTTCTGTGGATGTATCCCCTACACTGGGGGTGAACCACGTATATCTTGTGTTGTGGTGGTTTTTGTTTATTTTGTTCCTATTATATTTTATGCATTTGATATGTAGGTGAATAATAAGTAAGATAAAACTGTTAAATATTAACTTCGTTGTGAATTCCTAGTTAAGGGTTAAGCAAGTACTGTCTGTTTATCTAAACTGTGAATCTATTTAAGTGAATGTCGAAGCTCTATATTGTATAAGTATACTTTGTTAAGGCTAAAAGTACAGTAATATCCCTCTTTTGCTTGCAGAAACCTGATTCTGCGGCACCCCATAGCTGTTTCAGGTGAGATTGCAACCTGTTCGTAGGTTGTTGCCGAAAGGGCCAACACTGTGGGTCTCTTTGTTGCTTGGTAAATAAAAGTATAAGAACCCGGGTCTGCCCCAAGCAGCCAACAAATTGGTTTTTTTGCCGGTTGAGCCAATATCTCCTTCAAGAGGGATCTATGTCGTACCTAGAGGGATATGTTTTGGAGGCCCTCAGTAAAATAAATCGGTGATTGGGTTGAGGATACCTATCTAAAATTTGCTGAACAAGAAAATAAGGATCCTCGTCGTAGCTTAGATAACTTCTTGCAAAGGTACGTTTTTTCTGATATTTATGAAATTTTCTTTGGTAGTATCCACATAGAATTGCACCAGTGGTTATCCAGGTTGACAGAAAGAAAGACAAAATTCCAAGAATATCAGTCTCCTTCCTGGACCCCAGAAAGAATTAATCTATTGAAAAGAGTGAACAATGCAGTATCTAGAGCTGTTGACTTCTGGACAACGCGAACACTTGAAGAATTTGTGATGGAGTTCACCATCGACACACATACTTCTTTCAGCGAAGCGGAAAGACAGTTCTTCAAAGGACCAAGGGGTAAGTAACTGAATTCATTAAGTTTGAAAATTAAAATGCTCTTGGCTGAGAAACGCATATTGCTTATCGAATCGGATTGCTAGATTTATTGCTACTAAGCTATGTTTGAAAGTGAAAGTGACTTCGACGAGCAAAGTGGTTTTATTCGCAACGGTAAAAGATACAAGAGAAATTTTGGATCCTATTCCCTAGGCCAGAATACCGATTATACCCATTTAAACCTAGAAGAGTCTGAATTTGAAGAAACCCCTTTTGTTAGAAACCCTCCTATAACGCCGCAGCGAAGATCTGTTATCCCTGAGAACCCTTCGCAGTCTGAAAGTAACCCTAGCCCGAGTAGTCCTATAGCAGGTCAGTCTACCTCAGAAAGTTCCCTTCCTCCTGTTACTAGTCTTCCCCCTCCTCCTACCCCTCCTCCCCCCCCCTCGATCCACTATGCCCATGTAAATGATGATATCAAGCTCCGAGTCTTTAAAGGAACTGGATCAGAGGATCTAGAGTAGTTTTGGTTCTTATGCGAAGCTGTTTGGACTACTAAGAATATTATGGATCAAAATACAAGAATAGCGCAGCTGGTCACCTCTTTCAGAGACCGAGCTTTGACCTGGTTTATGAATTTTTCCAGTACTCAGAACTATATCTTGGATGATATTAAAAAAGCAATGATCAAAGAATTCAAGAAGCCTAAATCAAAGTCGCAGTCTATAACTGAACTAAAAGAAATTCAGTAGAAGTGAGGTGAATCAGTTTGGGACTTTGATCAGAGGTTCAAGGTTCTGTTGGACCAAGTTAGTTTCACTATTGGACAAGAACAACATAAAGAATGGTTCATTGCAACACTATTGCCTCATATCAGGACTCCACTTATGCAACAAAAGGTTGCTGATCAGCAAGAGGCGTTGGAAATTGCTATGAAACTTGAAACAACTCCTGTTGGAGATAATTCTGGAATAGCCCAAATACAAGCACAATTAGCAGAAATGGATTTGGAGCTTTGCGACATGAAAAAATGGAAAGCTACTCGTGAAGAGGTTTGGTGTACACGATGTAGGACAGAAGGTCATGACAAAGAATAGTGTCCTACATTAAGAAATTATTTGAATACTGGTGCACCGAACCCGTTCAACCCTAATGTCATATATTGCAAGATCTGTAGAACAACTGGTCAGCATCGACCTGAAGATTTCTACCTGTTGCAGAGATATGTTCAAGTACCTAAGAATCCCTACTACAAGTTCTGTAAGTCAGTTGGAGACAACGAAGATGAATGTCGCAGCTTTGAACTCATGAGAGAGAAAACCTATGATGCCAATAGGGTACAACCCGATGCACAAGGCAATGATGGATATGGTTACCGTGGTATTACATCAAGTTGAGGTAATTTCAGAGGTCGTGGTCATGGTGGTATGCCTGGAAGACGCCGAGGCTAGGTTGTTTTCTATAACTGTGATCAGGCACGGCATGTAGCTAGAGACTGTCAGAACCAAACTATGACATGTCGATATTGCAGAGCAGTCGATCATGTGATTGAGCAATGCCCACAGTTAATAGCCAAGATACAAGAAAGAAATGGCGCTCCTACTCAGAATGTTCAGATGATTGCTGTAGAGAAAATACCTGTCCCATCCATTAACATTGTTACAAGGAATGGAGCTACGATGCAAGTGCAGAATAAGGAGAAACAACCTGACTAGGCTTGGGTCCACAAGACCCCAGAAAAAATTCTCGTCTTCAATGTTGGAAGAGAAAAAGAAACATTTATGGAAGCTAAAAAATCCTTTGCTGATCCGAGAACATCAGTAGCAACTACGCAACAGCATCGACAGCAGTTACAGTCTCAAGAAGCTTTTCCGGATCAAGTAAGTACACTAACATCATTTTTACAGAGTTGTATGAAGCTATTAAGAAATCATAATTCTTTGAATGAGTTATAGAAAGTTATTCATTCTTGTGAACCTCAGCGAAGCTCTGATAGAGGAAAAACTGCTAATAGAGTTAGAAGGACTGGAATAGAAATGAGATTGCATGCTTAGATAGGAGATTATGACATGACTGATATAATTTTAGACCTAGGATCAGAAGTGAATGTCCTAACTGGGAAGACATGGGAACAAATGGGAAGACCTACACTTGAATGGTCCCCTATACATTTGAGATTAGCCAATCAACAGAAGATTGTGCCCTTGGGAATATTCCCTAGTGTACCAGTGGACATTGATGGAGTTAGTACCTTAGAAGATTTTGAATTCATTGAAATAATTGATGATAGCAACCCCTATCTAGAATTGCTAGGAATTGAATGGGCACTAAACAATGATGCAGTAATTAGCCTTAAGAATAGACAGATGACTTTTCAAGGAAAAGGCTTGAGAGTCATAGTATCGTTGGACCCTTCTCAAGGAGAAAGGTATACAGAGCCAGTCAGAGATGAAGATCAGGATGTTTTAGATCATATTTACAACATCACAGCTAAAGAAGAAGACTATGTTAACCCTACTGCTGAAGGTATAATGGATTGGCAGTGTGACAGTTCTTGCATGACTGATTCAGACGAAGGTCTAGAGAATTTGCAGAATAGAGTTTATGAGCTACATGGACATCGATGTGCAAGAATTACCAAGTCTATCAAATGGGTTGGCTCACAGCCAAAGATCTTACCTACTTTTGATGGCTTGACAGACCCAGAAGATTTTATTGTACAATTCTTAGAGAAAGTACCAGATTCACAAAAAATGGAGACTCTAGATTCAGTATTCAGAGTCGCAGCTGCAAGATGGTGGAATGGTCATAAAAAATATATTCATAGTTGGAGAGCTTTCCAAAAGCTTCTTCGCCTGAGATTCATGGATCAACCTCAAGAGGTGCGAAGCAGATTTAATGGTAAGACTAGCCCTTAAGAACATTTGGAGCAGTGCTATGAAGCATGGAAGCATGGAAGCATGTACCTTGTGAAGAATGGGTACATAGGTTTGTACACACTTTGGAACCTGTATCAAAGAATTGGTATGTGGAGGTGGAGCTTCGCCATGGTACTGTAAGTTGGGTTAGCCTTATCGATAGTTTTGTGCTCATGTTTTCTATTAATGAGGATTGCGCTGCCTTGGACGCAGCTATTAGGTTGATCCATACTAAGGTATTTGATGATAAAGAAATAGCTGAGCACCAACTTGATTGGAAGGAACAAGAAGCTAATGCAGTAGAATGTTATAACCTCACCATTGATGAAGACGATGACCCTCACAACATTAATATTCCCGAGTCAGAAGGACATTGCGAAGTACATGGACCAGCAGTCGAATCACCTGAAGTAACTTAGCCCTTGAAGACAAGTAAAGTAAACATTAGATCAGAAGAAATGCCTAAATACGCTACCATTGGAGATTATTGGGACGAAGAAATGGTAAGCAAAGTGACTGAACTCCTCCATGAGTATCAGGACTTATTTTTGACGAAGTTCTCAGAAATGAAAGGTATCCTTGGTGATATAGGAGTGATAAAAATACCTTTGAAACCTGATGCGAAGCCTATGAAGCAGTGCCCTTATAGGTTGAATCCTAAGTATAAAGAAAAAGTCAGGCTGAAGCTAGATAAGATGCTCACTACAGGAATCATTGAGCCTGTCGAAGAGTCCGAATGGGTCAGCCCTATGGTGGTACAAGAAAAGAATGCCAAGGGAGAAATCAGAATCTGTGTTGATCTGAGGAAGCTGAATGATGCCTATTTACATGATCCTTTCCCTACTCCCTTCATAGATGAAGTTTTAGACAATGTCGGAGGTCAAGAAGTGTATTCTTTCACTGATGGATTTTCAAGTTACCATCATATTAGAATTGCTCCAGAGGATCGACATAAAACAACCTTCGCTACAGAAATGGGATCTTTTCAGTATACTATTATGCCCTTTGGATTGAAGAATGCATTTGCCATGTTTTCCAGAGCAGTCATATCTGCATTTAAGGAATTTATTCATAAGTTTTTGGAAGTTTACTTTGATGATTGGACTATCTTTGGTTTATTGAAAGATCATATATCTAGTTTAAGACTTATGCTGGACAAGTGTAGACAACGTCAGATTTCATTGAACCTGAAGAAATGTATCTTTTGTGCACCTTTTGGAATTCTGCTAGGTCACATTGTATGCAAGCAAGGATTGATGGTGGATCTTACGAAGATAGCCATTATTGTGAACTTGCCACCTCTGAATTCTGTTAAGCAACTTCACACTACGCTTGGTCATATTGGATATTACAGGAAATTCATTAAAGGATATGCTCATATTACAGCCCCTATGGAAAAGAAATTGAAGAAAGATATTAAGTTTGAGTGGACATCTGAATGTCAGGAAAGCTTGTATATTTTGAAAGAAAATATGGTAACTGCCCCTATCTTAGTATTCCCTGACTGGAATAAGGAGTTTCATGTTCATGTCGATGCATCCTCCATTGCTTTAGGTGTAGTATTGGCTCAGTCAGGTGAAGGTAATATTGATCACCCTATTTCTTTTACAAGTAGAAAATTGTCCACAGCAGAAAAGAATTATACTACGACAGAATGAGAAGGTCTAGCTATGGTTTATGCCTTGCAGAATTTTCAACATTATCTGTTAGGATCTCATTTTAAGATGTTCACTGACCATTCTACTTTGAAGTATTTGGTTACCAAGCCTGTGTTAGGTGGAAGGATATGCAGATGGCTGATTTTGTTTCAGGAGTATGACTTTGAGATCATAGTTAAGCTAGGAAGACTTAACCTAGGACCTAACCACTTGTCGAGGCTTGAGTCAGGAGAAGAACCCACTAGTTTGGACGAAGGTTCCTGATGCCCAGTTGTTTGCCATCCAGATGGTTGATGACTATTTTCAAGATATTGTTCAATACTTGTCTATAGGGTCTGCACCCTCTGACATGACAACATAGCAGAAGAAGCAGCTGGTGGTTAGAGTAGCTGACTTTGCATTGATAGCAGGACGGCTATATAAGATGGGACCAGATGAAATACTGCACAAATGTGTCTTGGAGCATGAAAAGCCATTGATTTTGGCTGAGGCACATTCTGGAGCAGCAGGAGGTCATTATGCAGGAAAAGCTACGACACAGAAGATTCTGACAGCTGGATTGTGGTGGCCTATGATTCATAAGGATGCAAGAGAGTATTTTCATAGCTGCGATATCTATCAGAGGACAGGGAAACCATCCAGGAGGGATGAGATGCCTCTGGTTCCACAGGTAACTTTACAAGCATTTGACAAGTGGGCTATTGATTTTGTTGGACCAATCAATCCCCCTGCAAATAAATACGGAGCAAGATACATTATTACAGCAACTGATTACCTTACTTGTTGGGCCGAAGCTCAACCAGTCAAGGATTGTAGTGCTACTACAGCTGCGAAGTTCATATTTGATAATATTTTGTCCAGGTTTGGATGTCCTAGAGTTCTTATGAGTGATCAAGGATCACATTTTCTGAATAAGACTATTGAAGCATTGACAGAAGAATTTCAAGTATATCATCAGAAGAGTACTGCCTACCATCCTCAAGAAAATGGAATTGTCGAAGCCTTTAACAAGATCCTTGAGCATGCTCTGACGAAGGTTTGCAATGTCAACATAAATGATTGGGATCTTAGAATTCCAGCAGTATTATGGGCTTATAGAACCACTTGCAAGAAGTTGACAGGCCATACACCTTTTAGGATGGTATATGGACAAGAAGTAGTTATGCCCATGGAATACATTGTTCCTAGCCTCAGAATATCTGCCTTCATAGGGATGGATGATCCAGCTATGTTGAATGAAAGGCTGGAGAGGATACTGGAACTAGAAGAAGACAGATTCATTGCAGGTTTCCAGCAGCAAGTGCAGAAAGCTAGAGAAAAAGCATGGCATGATAGACACATTAAGAAGAAGCATTTTCAGAATGGTGATCTTGTGCTCTTGTATGACAGTAAATTCATGAAGTTCCCAGGCAAGTTCAAAACACATTGGAAAGGACCATACATAGTTCAGAAAGTTACCAATAGTGGCACAGTTCAGTTAGCTAAATTGAATGGAGAAATTTTACCTTCCATGGTGAATGGAAGTAGATTAAAGAAGTACGGGGACAAGCCTGTACCCCCCTGATCAAAAGTAACAGCAAGAAGTAGAGTTTAAGTACCAAGAACAGTTGAAATTGGGTACTAGACTATAATGAAGCTGTTCTTAGAGAAGCTTTGGTAGATTGTAGGAAGTGTTGAAGGTGGTGGAAGAAATTCTGTCGTGGGTTGAAGGTCAATATTGTGGCGAAGCTGAAGTTAGTGGTTGTGCTGAAGATGAAAGGTGTGTTGAAGCTTAAAATGTGACCGTTGGAAAAAATCAGATTTGGCAGCGTCGGTACGTTAACTATATTAACTGCCTATAATGATGAGATTTTGGGAAATCTAGCACCATTTGGACAAGATCTACAACTGATCTGTCATATTTGGTGTCTTTAATGCACAGTTATGGCATATTTGGTCGTTGGATTCTATAAGAAGACACCTAGACCTATGACTTTCACATTACGCATTTTTCTTGAGTTGAGTCCATGTCATCTGATCGCGAAGTCCAGGAATTGTTGAGCGAATTCAAAGAGAGGGGTCTGCAGAACCTTATGAGCAATCCACCTGCATCTGCACCTCGCGAACAGACTCCACCAGCACTGAATCAACCAATGCAGACATGATCAACCAGAAAGAAATATAAGGTAGAAGTTCGTTCTAAGCGGAATGAAGAAAGGAACAAGCCATCAGGGAAGACACCACAGGATCCCGTGATGAATCCTTCTGGAGAATTTGAAGACCTTGGTGAGGATGAGAATGTTGCACCGCAGCATCCACCATATCTTCCACCTGTTCAACCAGGAGTTCATCCACCTTGGCGGACATTCAAGTTCACATTACGCACCCCTTAGCTTCCACAGGGTGTGCAGTTGGTCGAAACAATGACAGGGAAAGTAGACCGACTCAAGTATGCAGACCATGATATGAATGATCGTGGGAAATTTCTGCAGTTCACACCTGGGAAATACTTGCACTTTTTCCATTATCCGGAGACTAGTACGACGCTACTGGAAGTGAAACAGTGGGCTGCTGGCTTGGAGTAAGCTGGCCTGTTGAAGATGCTAAATGTCCCCCACTTCGGTCGCAGCACGCAGGTTATCGTAGTGATCAAGCAGCTATTGGTGTTGGTGCATGATGGGCACCTATGGATTGGAAGCTAGCGCGTTTCCATTGATGGAAATCTCATTCACAGGATTACAGGCTTGCCGAAGGAAGGGGCCTGATCCTGGGATTGAGTTCGTCGAAAAGCACGAAGACATGAAGCTGGCGCAGCACATGAAGGACCGCTTTGGCCCGACTAAAGGAGAGCGAGGGTATAAAAACTTGACAATACGGCACCAGAACATTCACTTCGCTACAGAGCTCCTAGCATGCAAAGTAATGCAGAAGTGCAGACCAAATGAAGTACCTACCCCGATTGTTAGTATTGTTGTGAACTGTGCTGAAGGCTACAGTTACAATTGGGTAGCATACATTGCTAAGGAATTCCTCAAAGATGTCTGCGATGCGTAGGAGAAAGGTAGACCCTTTCATTACTCATGGTTGTTAGTGCTTATTGCACTGGTAGGATGGAGAGAGCCTACCGAGACACAGTTTGTTGATGTGCCTCCGGATTGCCTGGCGCAGCAAGGTATGCATCTCTTTGGGTCTCGTAGGATAAGGCCTTGCAGCAGATGACGAACTACGTGTTCACCTTTTATGCCATGAATATTTCATATGAGATCCTCAAGACGCCGCGGCTCAGTAATGAGCTATTTTCTCAGTATACGGGAGTGGCCAATTTCAGGGCTGACATGCATCATGTCTTCATCCAATCCCATGTAGATAACAAGCATAAATGGTCGAAGTTACCATATGTGGTGACCCAGGAAGACATCGTTGCAGTAGTTCAGTAGTGGCCAGCTGAATGGATGAAGGACGCAAAAATAAGGCTGAGCATACCAGTTCCCCCAGTAACAGATGCGGGCACAGGTCCAAGTCAAGCGTCGCAGAGTGACCCACCAGAAGAAAGCGAAGAACAAGATGAGTCACAGCAGAGTGGAGATGACCATGGTGGTGATGATGGAGTTGATGAAGAAGAAGAAGAATCAGTAAAGACAATTTCTGACCTGAATCGCCCAGATAAGCACAAGTCTCCAGAAGTGGAGGAAGTTATGAAGCCTTCGCCTAGAAAGAAAACTAAGGCGTTGAAGGCTAAGAATATCGTTGAAGAGCCCGCTTTGATGATTGAAGAGCTTGATTAGGCTCTGGAAAAGTCTACAGAGGTCTTAACCAGCAAATGGTCAGATTTTGAAGCTACGCAGCTTGATGCGCTCGCTGGCGTAGCATAACGAATTATAGAACACAAGGAATTAGCAGAAAGATCAGCAACTGGCGCAGCAGCAAGCAGTGCCCTAGTAGGTTCGTAGCCAGATACAAGGAAATGGCCTGCCAAAAACAATAGAGGACAAGTACCAAGTGCAGCCCTTATAATAACTGATGCAGCGTCTCGATCGCAGATGAGTATGATAGTTGAGATAGACTATGCCAAGTTGTCTATGTCGGAGCTGCATCTGTGTCAGTTGGCAATCATGAACGAGATCCGAGAATGTGACAGTTACTCACACAAGCAGTTAGAAAATTCCATGAAGTAGAGTGAGAGCCTCACAGCATAGTTGGAAGAAGCTGAACAAAAGAAGAGGGAAGTAGAAAGCAAGCAGGCTGCACTGGCGTGAGTATTGGATGAGGTGTGTCGAAGTCTCCCTGACTTCGACATGCAGGCTGAAGAAGAACTAGAGCAGTGAATAGTCAAGCTGAAAGACTATGCACAATAGTCTTGAATCCTGATAGAGAAGATGAAAGTAGAGCATGAGGCCCAGATTGCAGAGCTTCAACTTCGCATCATTCCTGAGAGTCCACCAGAGGTCATGGAGCAACGCCATAGAGATATTCAAGCCTCAGCAACGAAGATCTTAGATCTTGTGGGCAGTGCATCAAAGCTACTAGATGAAAGTGTTGAGGCCTGGGCGAACTTGCAGGACAAACCAGAAGTAGAAAATCTACAAGAAACCATCAAGCAACGACAGACAGATCTGGATGCAGTAAAGGCGGAAATCAAGACATTGCCTCCTATGTAGAAGATGCTTAAGGTGAAGCATAGCAATTACCTCCAGCAAGAAATTGAGTCCTGTAGAAGGAAAGAAACACTGTTGGTGAGCTCTGTGAAGCCTCTCATTAATGAGGCCTTGGAGTTGAGCACTGCTGCGGACAACCAGCTCAAAGTTTTGAAGGAGTATGATGCGTTCGCATAGGAAAAGGCCAGCGAAGCATCTTCAGTAACATTGCAGGAGATAGTAGAGAAGGAGCAAGCAGCTGAAGATATCATGCGCAGCCTCAAGAAGCAGTTCACTATATTTTCCAACAAGATTCTCCCACCAGAAAAGCAGTTGAGTGTCTCGGGACGGGACACTAGTGAGTCTTAGGGGCCTGTTGGGGCACGGACCTTGAAGGTCCTTAATTTTGGCAACTCCACGGTTTTGGTGCAAATCTTGTAAGCGGAGTTGCAGTCCAAAATAATATTAGGGGTTTCGGGGTTGGGTCGAACCCCCTCTTTTTGTAAATAACCCATGGTTTAAACTCATGGTTTTTAAGCCCATGGTTTAAGCACATGGTATTATAATAGTGCACTAGTATAAATAGGCACTTATGCAAAGGAGAAAGAGATTTTTCGAAGGTTTTTGTATGATGATAATTTGATGCAAAGAAGATAAGGCCTATTTTGGGTTTAAGGTTAAGTTCCAACTGAGTGCGTGGATGACCTATGCAGCTGAGTACGCAGAGGGTTTTGGAAGAAAGGATCTACCACTTAGTGCATAGTTTTGGGTTGTTGAGAAGATCTACAGCTGAGTGCGCAGATCCAAACTGTGTTGTTTGTAAAGAGTTGAATATAAACGCAGTTCTATGGACGTATCCCCTACACTGGGGGTGAACCACGTATATCTTGTGTTGTGGTGGTTTTTGTTTATTTTGTTCCTATTATATTTTATGCATTTGATACGTAGGTGAATGATAAGTAAGATAAAACTGTTAAATATTAACTTCGTCGTGAATTCCCAGTTAAGGGTTAAGCAAGTACTGTCTATTTATCTAAACTGTGAAGCTATTTAAGTGAATGTCGAAGCTCTATATTGTATAAGTATACTTTGTTAAGGCTAAAGGTACAGTAATATCCCTCTTTTGCCTGCAGAAACTTGATTCTGCGGCACCCCATAGCTATTTCAGGTGAGACTGCAACCTGTTCGCAGGTTGTTGCCAAAAGGGCCAACACTGTGGGTCTCTTTGTTGGTTGGTAAATAAAAGCATAAGAACCTAGGTCTACCCCAAGAAGCCAACATGCTTCTATGTTTACAGATGCATCTCTTCTAGTTTCGTCAAGAGAATGAAGGTGTAGGAGTCATTCTTCTTCTGTAGAAGTGTTAGGTAAGAGCTCGATAGCTAGTTTTAATGACAGGATTTCACATTCAATCGGAAACAGAGATTCTTCTCCATTTACCAAATGGAAAGGAGTGAAACCAGTTGCAGTTTTTGTTGAGGTATGGTAATCCTAGAGAGAATATAACAACATCATATGCTAGGTATTTTTGTTCTTATCAACTGTGCGTTGTAACATGGTATTCAAAACCTTGTTGATGGCTTCTACTTGACCGTTGCATTGGGGATAATATGGTGAGGAAAATCTTGTCTTAATCCTAACTTGGTTGTAAGTTCATCCATGAAGGAATTCCTAAAATGGATACCATTGTCCGTGACGATATCTTAGGGAACACCAAACCTAGTTATGACATGATTGAATAAGAAATATGTTGTTTTTTTTTTCGTGTTTTCGAATGTAGGCATTGCCTCAGCCCACTTTGTAAAGTAGTCCACTGCTACTATGATGTAGTGGTATCCATTGGATGAAGGTGGGTTGATCATCATATAATCAATGGCCGATTTTGAAAACCATTAGAGGAAATTTCAACTCAAAATGGGCCTCCTAAAAAGAATTAATAAAATAATAGTTAAAATAATAAAATAATATTTATTAATTTTGGAGGAAGAAAAGAAAAAGACTATTTTTTTGTTTGTATTTTTGACATATCTCCCCATGTTTTTACTCAAATTTCGATCGGGAGAGCTCGTTGGATGCGGAATTAAATTCCGCATCCAACGAGTACCCACTCAACATACTTTTGACCGACCCCAATACCCCAAAATCAAGAAATACCTGAAAAAATGGAATGATGACATCATCATTCCATTTTTCAGGTATTTCTTTTTTTTGGGGTAGCGGGGTCCGTCAAAAGTATGCCGAGTGGGTACTCATTGGATGCAAAATTTAATTCCGCATCCAATGAGCTCTCCCGATTGAAATTTGAGTAAAAACACGGGGAGATATGTCAAAAATACAAACAAAAAAAGTAGTTTTTTCTATGATACCTATGCCCAAATTTATATTAAAAAAGTGTTTAAGACCTATACAGTATTTCAAATTTAAAGCAATTTCATTGGCTAACACATGATGACATGGAATTTGAATAAAAGTTAAAAGGCTCATTTTGAGTTGAAATTTCCTCTAATGGGACCAACGGTTACTACAAGGTGTAACAGAGCAGGATGTGCATGCATTTTATTTGTATCAATATGGAAAGGCTGACACTTTTTAATGGAATTGATGCAATCTTTGAAGATTGTGGGACAAAATTATCTGCACGGAATATTTTTTGGGCGGTTTCCCACCGAGAAAGATGACCGCCACATGCTCCTGCATGGCAATCATTTAATACCTGCTCATCTTCTTCATGGACTAAACAATGTATTAGAACTAAGTCTATTTCTTTACAATATAAAGTAGTCCCGATGATGAGGTATCTTTGTGCTTGGTATCGGATGCGACGTCGTTCAATGCTAGAAAAATGAGAATTTATCCTTTGGGTTTGGAGATATGTAATTAATGTTCCATACCAAGGATCAGTAGTGGCAATGAGAAATAAATGTTCGTATGCCCAAGAATATTCTTTGAATTTTTATTCTTTATTGCTAGGTAACTTAGACACTAGTTCTCCAAATGTTAAAGACTTCTTATCCTTATCGTTTATGAATTCAATATCGAATTCTTGCAAAATTGCTATCCATTTTAAATACTTTCCCCTGATGATTTGATGGGATAAACTGTGCTTCATGGAGTTCATTTCAGCCACTATAGTCGTTTTTCTTTGAAGTATATAGTGTCTAAGTCGTTGGACAACATGAACTGCTGCCAAGGCTAGATTCTCTACCTGGGAATATTTGAATTCAGGTCCAGCCAGGCCCTTAGTAAGATAGTATATGACATGTTATTGAGATTAATCATCCTCTTGGACCAAAACCATCCCTAAAGTGGATTCAGTTGCCGCCAAATATAGCAAAAAATCTCTAGTATAGTCCCGAGGAAAAATCACTGGGGTTGGCACGAGGGCTTGTTTCATTACATCAAATGAGCATTGAGCTTGTTCATCCCATATGAAAATCACATCTTGTTTTAAGAGATGCATGGAAAATTTATAAATTTTATCATAATTAGCAATAAATATTCTCAAGAATGTTGCTTTTCCTTGTAGCTTTGAAGCTGTCTAATTATTTTAGGGGAAGCAAACTGCAATATTTCCTCAACCTTAAGGGGATCTACCCATATCACATCCTTGGATACAATGAAACCAAGTAATCTCCCGAAATCCACACAAAATATGCATTTATGTGGATTCAATCTAATTTTATATTGACGACATCAAAGGACAACAACATGCAAATGTGCACAATGTTCATGTCTTCTCCTGGATTTGGATGTTGAATCATTGAGATAAGCCTCGACAATTTTATTAATATTGTGAAAAGCATATGATATGGCTCTTTGAAAATTAGCCCCGACGTTTTTAAGGCCAAAAGGAATTTTCCAATACGCAAAAGTTCCCCATGTGAAAATGAAAGTTGTTTTGTGTTGGTCTTCTTTCTTAATCTGAATTTGGTTGTAACCAGAGAATCCATCCATAAATGAAAATATTTTGTTACCAGAACACTCATCTATAATATGATCAATGAAGGGTGTGGGATAATTACCTTTGGGACAAGCCAAAGTTAAATCCCTAAAGTCAGTACAGAATCGAATTGTCCCTTGTTTTTTATTGATTGGAACATGATTAGATACCCATTCAGTTGAATATACAAGGTAAATGAAGCCATCTTTCAACAAATTTTCTACTTCGGCTTTTATGGAAACCGATTTCTTAGCATTCATTGGCCATAATTTTTGTTGTATAGGTTTTTATCTCATGTTCAACGATGCTAGGATTGATGCCTGGCATTTCCTCATATGACCAAGCAAAAAAATCACAAAACTCTTTAAATAAAGCAGTATATTGTGTGATTTCTTCTGGAGAACAATTGACACCTATATTGATATTTTCGATGATGCCCGACTTAATGGGTATGTTGATAGGGATGGTTTTTGAAATGTTTGCAAAATTTCCTTCAAAAATCACATTTTGTGTTTGGACAGGGCATTGATACCTTTCCATATCATCATCAAGGTAAATATTCTCATGCTTTACTTCTAAGGAATTATCTTGTTTAGAAAGAAATGATGATCTATGATGCATGTATTCCCAAGGTCGTTCTAATATATTCATGACTTCCATGATAGCTTCATCGGATGAAAAGGTTTGATCTAATATGTCATGACTGTTGGGAGTATTGATAGCCCATACAGGTGATGTATACAGATCATATTCCTCCAATGGAGAAGGATTTTGATTTGCTTGATTTGGTATTTCTATAGCAGACAGTGGGGTACTACTCCTAGTTTCATCAAGCATGTCTGAATGTATTTCCTTTCCTTCACTAGTTTGAACCTAGATGTCCTCTACCATAGTTCCATCTGATTAAGTGGAACCTATCGTTGTATTGGATTCGGTAAAAATGGTTAGTGGAAAGTAAATTTCTAATGTGATGGTGAAAAATGGAGCAGTTTCAAGGGTAGATATTGGTGGAAGAGAATTAGACAGCTTCAAAGCTACATTTCAATCCACCCATTTCCAACATTTCCACCCATTTCCGCAAGGGTAGATATTGATTTTCCTTGTAGTCTTTGAAGCTGAGGGAAGATTCTTTGAACATCACAACTCCTGTATCTTGAATTGCTACTTTTGAATTCTCCACAAAGGGTATATTTGAGTGGATATCGATTTAAGGTGTGCAGTAATCTAATTGATTTATCGTAATGATATTCTCTTGATGGGGGAACCAAACTAATCAGAATACCGAAGACACTACTGTCATCATTGCATGTATCCAAATACGCCCCCAATAATAGATTGTAATCTATGGGTGCATCCACTACCTCAACATCAACTTGAAGTTTTTTTCTTCCCAATTCAATTGGGAAAGTCGTAATGAGTCCATGAGGTAGGAACAAGTGTCCATCAAATGATTTAAAAACTTTGTTGCATGGTTTCAAAGTGGGTGATCCTAAGCCTTTCCAACATTCTAAAGACATGACACAAGTGGAGGATCCTTCATCTATAACGGTTCAAAAAATATTCATCCCATGTGAGAGCACTTTGATTTGGAAAGCGACATGTGATGGAAGCCTACTTGTTATCTGTTCTAAATCAAAGGTGATCAAACTAGTATCATTCTGTCGATTGCACCAATGGAATACAATAGTGATTTCCATTGAGTTGGAAAACTTTGGAATACCTCCAAGGCCGACATGGCACAAGGTGCTTGAGTTAAGTCCTCCACTATACTATAGTTTCGATCTTCTATTGCATTAGGATTATGTTTTGATTTACTTAACACCCCCAAAACTATGACAATGGTTGGTTTCTCGATAGTGAAATATCCATTTGGTTTTGATCCTGATGATTTTGAAACACTAGGTGATGTGTCATAGGAATGATCCCTTGTTTGAATGTTGACCTCATGATCTAGTCCAAATATGTTGGAAATGGGTGGATTGTCCCCTTGCGGAGGGTTTGCTTGGTTACCTCATTGAGGAAGTTTTTCTTGGTCTCCCCCTTGCAGGGGTACTGAAGCTGCAACAACCATTTGTTGTTGTTGTGGGAAATGTTGAGTCAACACAATAGTTGTTTTTTACCATTGCATTGAGACAACATTTGATTAATGTCATCCATATGAGGGCATAAGTGAGTAGGATGATATCTTTGACAAATTTTGCAAGGATATTTGTTTTTTCATTTTTCCTAGTTGCCTTTTGGTTGATTATTCATTCTAGGTGCATCTCCTATCCAAGCCTTAGCATTTTTCCTTTTCTTTTGTTTCTTCTTTTTTTCTTTTTGGTTCGTGGCTTGGACCATGAGGATTTCTAAAGCTTGGATAGGATTTGCAGGTTGATGGTTTTCTTGGCCAGCTGTGGGTTGAGAAGTTTGAATTGACACTTGTCCCATTTGTTGGGTAAGTCGATCAATTTGGCTAATAGAACTAATAGCACCATCGGCATGAGGTTCTTTCGTCAACCTTGCTGGATCGGATGTGGGTCTTGCGACAAGAGGTATCAAATCATAAAGTGTGCTCAATTGTGAATATATCAAATCCATTTATGGGGCACTATGAATGAGTTTCTCTTTGGTCATGGCTACCGACATAGATACATATTTGGAAAGAGTAGGAAATAGTGATTTTACAAACCAATCTGCAAAAAATTGATCTGGGATTTTTTCTTTGATAAGCCTTCGGCGCCTCCTCCACTTGTGTATATGATTAGAGATGCGAGTAGAAGTGGATTACCTAATCGATGTCAATAGTTCAGTACCCATCTCATAGTGGATAGGTAATTGAAAATTTGTCAAAAATACCATTGATAAAGATGAAAAATCTATGAATATATTATGCAGAAATTTAATATACCATTTTGCAGCGGTTCTCGTGAGGGTCCGCTGAAACAACCTCAACCTAATACTATCATCGACTAGGTAATTGGATGAACACCATAAATGAAATGTCATCACATTATTTGACGGATCGTCCCCTAGTCGTCCATCGAATTTGGGTATATCCGAAGGAAGTTTGGTTGGTATGGCTGGCCATCGATTCATATGTAAAACGGGATCATGGGTCAACCGAGATAAATCTAGTAGATTCAATGTGGCTAGAAATGGTGATCTAATAGGTGCCATCATAGGTGTTTGATATGGGAATGGAACTTGATAGTTCCATTGACCTAGGGTATGATTTATGTTCCATGGTGGATTTCCTCCTTGATTAAAAGGACCCCAAAAATATTGGTTATTCCCAAGAGTTTTCCCATTCCATTGCAGGTGACATTGAAAGGTGAATTACCTCCTTATGGATGTGGAATCCAACAAGGTTGATAGTTTGCTGGGATTTGACCATTCCAAGGATATTGTCCTTGTAATTGATAAGTATTCCAATGTGGATTCCCCCCCTGTGGAGGAAGGATCCTGAAATATTGGTTACTTCTGAAACCCATACTACTCAAGTTTAAGACAAGATTCATAGGTGGAATTCCCCTTGGCATAGTGTTCGTTGGAGGTGTAGGGTTACCCCTTGACATTGTGCTAGGATTAGTAGGAGGATAACCTCCTGGGACATTTACACTCATTTTTGGATGATTTCTCCAATTAGTGTTCATGTTCCAAGGTCCATTTCCGCCACTAGGAATATTACCATTCCAAAGTGTGGGGTTTCCTTCAGAAGTGGAACCTAGACAAGGATTAGTTTGACTAAAACGATTCAAATTCACCTCTTGTAAGTTTTGACCTTGATTAACCCCACCATATGGGAAACCCATATTTGGTAAGGTACACCCTGCAGTAGGGATACCTGTATATGAAGTGGATGTACTTCCTGGATTGGAACATGGAACTGTACCAACTAGCACATAAGTGCTGGTTGAACTTATGTTAATAGTAGGCATACTAACTATTGGGATCATCATTGGGCTTGAATTGGAGGTATTACCTCCTCTAGTCACCATTTTAGGTTGTGTTGGTGTGGTTCCTGGAGCTCCTGGTGAGGCCACAGGATTGAATGTAGGATTTTGCATATTATTCGAATATGTGAAAAGAGGATTGAGGTTAGCCAAAGATTCATTTACCTCAAGTATCACTAGTTCTGAAAGACTCAAAGATGGATTAGACGGATCAACTGTATGGTTTTCTATCATTTCAATATCAACTGGAGCAATATTATCAATTATTTCTCTACATGTTTCAGTATTGGGTTGATTTTGATCTTATCTATTATTGTGAATTGAGATTAAAACTAGGTCAGTTTCACACTCTTTATGTATCCATCTCCATGTTTTATCGAGGCCTTCAAGTTCTGGTGACTCACCTCACTACCGCCGTGATTGGCGGATCGAGAGAAAAGCCACTTTGAATTTTTCATTTTTAGAATTGATAAATTTAATCAATCAATTCTAGAGGAAATCTAGACTTCAAAAATAAACAAAAGTGTCCACACCACTGAAAAAAAATCCCTAAGGAAGCAACAAGCAAGCTTCTTCCCCCAAAAAATGAGGTTTAGTGGAAATTTGTATTTTTATAGGGCCTTACAAAACTACTAGCACTTGAGGGACATTAAACCTCAAGAATTAATAAATCATGTAGGTACAAGAAATAGTTACATTGTTCTTCAATCACCAGGGGTGTAAGTGTTAGCTCTTGGCTACTCACCCTCCCAAGGAGATGAAACAACCTTGTGTATGTCTCAAGAATTGCAAGTGTCCCCGACTCACAACTGCCTATGTGATTCCCTAGGAAAATAAACTATGGTTACCACTTCACAATTGGTGACCGGGTAGAACAGTCGTCAGCCCAGGATAACTCACATAGACTAGCTATCTCAGAAAAGTGATGTCACCCCAAGGACTTGTCACTTAACCAAGACACTGTAATGTGCTGATATCCCACCAAAGAATCAAGAGGTGGGGTACCACCCTTACTAATTTGGGTTTACCTCATGCTTGATGCTTGTGTTAGAAGCGCTTTCCTAGCTAGCACTTTTTGCTACTAATGGATTTAGCTCTCTTTAATCAATTCTAGTTTCAAATTTTCGTGGCTTTGGAGTTTTAACTCACCATATTGACTAAAATCCCTATCCTAATCTTGTTGGTGATATCAAAAGATAAAATATTGTTTTTTTTATATTAAGCGTTGATTTTTTAAAGGTAATTCGACTAGTTTCGATGAGTGGTGTTGAAATTGATGATGTTGTGACTTATTCTACTGAACCAAACCAATGCACATATGATTTTAATCCTAACTTTTCATTTGATGAACTCTTTATACTAAAATAAGGTTAATATTTTTTTCAGAGAGCCTTTCACACATGCATGTATTTCCTTTTTCCGCAAAAACAAATATCCCTAACTCATCAAGAATTTTCATAGAAACAGGGTGATGCAATTTTTTTTGGTGATCTTCACTATTACATTTAAGGACCACTTTCTCGTTCACAGGATTTCTTGAAAGCACAAGTGAAGAGGATACTTGTGGTATTTGAAATGTATTAGTTAGGATTTCAAATTGTGTGGAAAGTTAGCAAGTTTATTTGACTTCAAAATTTGGGGGCTAAAGGTTCATATATTGAAATAATGTGTCATCTCTTTTAATTTTCCAACATTTTACTTATGAAAGTATGAGATAAAAAATTATAAAATGAGACTATATTTCATATGTTCAATGATGAAATAACTAACCTAAATGATAATATTTTCACAAACTTTTAGATATGATCATTTTTTAAAAGAAATTTAACCAATGCTAAAAAACAATTACCAGTTAAATTGTTTTTTCTAGCTTTTCGAGGAGGTTTCCAAGCTTTTGAAATTTGAAAGAAAAAGGTCCTAAATCCTTCAAAAATGATCCTAAAATATCCTAGGAATACTCAATCATTGTTTTGAAATTCAATTAAGGTTCTGAAATGTCTGCAAAGACTTCAATTCAAAGCCAAAAACAGAGTTTTCAAAAAAAAAAATCAAATTCCATCCATATGCACACAAAACTTAAAAAATTCTTCCACAAATCTTTAGAATTTGATAAAAGAGATGTAAGTACTGTTTGAATCCTAATTTATGATATTCTTACGACATGTACAGTAGCAAAAACCAACCACAATGGCCCAAAATTGTAGATTTGACCATCAAAAATCAAGAACCATGAATTTTTCAAAAAAGATGCTAAATTTCAAAATCTTTCATAAAAGACCCTAAATATTGCTAAAAGGGAGGTAAATGTTGTGGAAAATCCAAGTTATCAAACTCCTAAGACACCTAAAATAGTAAAAATCAACCATATTGACCCAACCATGCAGATCCAAACTTCAAAAAATTCAAGAACCGTGATTATAACTCATTGTGGGCACCGCCTGTCTGTATTGAAGACTAGAGCGGTGGAACCACTCATAGGAAACCCAAAAAGGGAATTTTTGGGCTGTTAATGCTCTGTATACACTAGGTAAAGGTGTGATCAAGCTCAGGGACAAGAAAACACTAGATATGAACCAAATTCTTTGAAAAATGCAAAGTTATAGGTGGGATTAGGCCGGTTTTGACCTCTAGATCTGATCTAAAGCTTCATAAGACAAAAATTAAGCATGCATAAAAGGATTTTAAATGAAAGACACACCCAAAGAATGGTAAACTCTCAAGAAAACTTGTTTCAAGATCAAGTCCCCTTAGGTCCATAGTATGGTCACCATTTTGTTGGTAGATTTGATCGCAGGGACATGTCTACAACCTATCTATCCTTAAATATAGGGAGGTTGAATCCTGTTGACATAATATATGCAATAATGGACAATTTCCTGAAATTTCTACACTTTTTTCAAAGGAAAGAGAGAGATGGAAGGGATGATGTTACCTCTTGCAGCGTTCCATTTGGTGAAGATTCTTTTGCTCTAGCTTCCATTTCCTTTAGGGCTCCATTAGCAGCATCTAGCTAGTTCCTTACCTCTATCTCTTAAAGAAATTCAAATAANGAAACAAACATGGATTGAAACACAATATTTAGAGGAAATTTGAATTGCATCATATTAAATTGAGAGGAAGGTGATTACAACCCAATAATGGGTGAATCCCCTTTTCCCTTCCTCTAAAATACCCCTCTCCATCAATGCCAATGATCAAAGAAAGTATTATGTGTAAGAAAGGTTCTATCTATCTTCTCATTCCTCCAGGATGCCTTTTATCTCTCTTTTGCCCCCTCTCTTTCACCTCATATGCCTTTCTTTTATAGCATTCAGATTTTTGTTTCCAATTACTTACCATGAATGTGGGTCTAATCTTTTTGAAGCATTTTTTGTTCTTTCCTTAATAAAACCCACTTTCCTTGGTTTTTGGGCATTTTACTTGAATTTCCAAGTTTTTAGGACAAATAATACATATGCCATGTATTCTTTCCACTCCAGGAGTTGTGGCGACTAGGTTTTGAACCTTAATTAGTCTTGGTATTGAATTATTTTAGAGAAACCTTTTTCTTGACATCTTTCTTCCTTTGCAGAAGGAGTTTTCCAATGAGAGATCGAAGCTCTCAATTTTTTCCAAATTCTAGTCTTCATGTTGTGGGTGAAAAGAAGATATGTTTTTAGACCATCATTTTAGAGGGTGTTAATTTTATCGTTAACACTCCATCAAAGCTAATGATCACCAAAACTCTTGATATGAAAAATATTCTATCTAGCCTCCAAATCCTACAACATGCCTTTGCTTTTCTAACTTGTCCTCCTTCTTTCACCTCATATGCCTTTCTTTTTTAGGATTGGGATTGTGCACCCAATCTATCAACCATGAATGTGGGATTATGATTTTTGAATATTTTTGATTATTTTCTTCAAAAAACCCACTTTCCTTAGTTTTTAGGAATTTCAACTTGATTTTCAGTATTTCTAGAACAATTAATGCCCATGTTAGGCATTTTTCCATTGTGTGAGTTATAGGAACTGGGTTTTGGCCCTTATGTGGTCATGGTATTGGCCTCTTTACAGCCACCTTGTCTTCAAACATTTCTTCCTTTGCGGAAGCAATGGTCAAATGAGAGATTTAAACTCTCAATTGTTCAAAAACTTTGATCTTCATGTTGCAGGAGAAGTAGAAATATGTTTTCAAACCCACACTCCCAAGGGTGTTAGTTTTATTGTTAATACCAAGTTGAATCCATTAACAAATTCCTTAACACCATGCTTCATAGGATGGTTGTGGAACATAACTCAAATTGGAACTTAACTCTGTTTTTGACACTTTGGGTGTATATAACTTCTGTAAAAACAACAACCGGTTTCACACCTTTCAATTAGTTTATGGACTGGAAGTCGTTTTATATATTGAATGTGAAATTTTGTCATTGAAAATAGTTGTCAAGCTTATATGTAATAACTCAATAGAGGAAGAAATATTAATTTATCTTACGAACCTTGAAGAAACACGATGAGATGTTTCTTTATCCAATGAGTCACATAAAAAATATATCAAGGCCCAATACGATAAATCAGTTCAACCTTGTGTCTTCAACGAAGGAGACGTTGTTCTGATATATGATCATAAACATGATAAATTGGGGAAAGGGAAACTTGGATCAATGTGGTACAGTCAAAATATTAGAAAACTGGGCCTATGAACTAGTGGATTACGACATAATACTTTTTGGGGAGTCTTGCAATAGGTTTTACATGAAAAGGTACTATTCCTACAACATATTGCATTAGTACCTTGTATATTTGTGTATATTTGAATTTTAGCGTGGTTTTATTATTTTAGTATGGTTATGGGTCTTTTTCGACACTGCTTATTCCATGTTATGTTTTCAAATATATAGATGACTCTTTACTTTGGTTTTGTCGATGGTGCTATCCGCCATACCCTGAATCTCGCGTTAGCATCCTAGGTACTTTATTCCCAAGCCCATGAATTAGTTAGTTCATGGGGATTTTTCCTAGGTCCTGCTATCAACAATATCGTTGAATATCATGCAGTGATAGGTTGTTAACCAAATCTTCTTCTTGTGATATTGATCACATGGTCGTATTTTTGAAATCCCAGTTAGTGGTTCCCAGTTGAACCACATGTATGCCATCCGAATACAAAATTGAGCACATAGATCTGTGGACCAACACACAACTCACAAGATAGATCAGATAATTTTACTCATAAATTGAAGAATGAAATAGTGCAAAAATGGCTTGCAACTGTGAATGATTTCATTAATCAAAAGTAATTGGATAATTGTTACAATGTAGTACAATGGCTAAATAGCCCCATGCAATTCAAATACATGTGAGGAAATTTGAATTAGTTTGACTCTACTTGGCTGCATGGCTAACTGAACTTGTTTAAATCACTATCGGAGTTCACCAACCCAACTCAAGTGTTTAATTCAGTCTTAATTATCAGTTAACTAGTCTAACTGACTGTGGGAGGTGAGTAAATTCACCTCACCCACATGCATCAATTCATAGCTAGCTCTAACTGAATATAAATGAATGTAACAGACTAGAACTGAATGTAACAGACTCCTAACTGAGCTTTACTAGTCACCAACTGAACTCAACTGAAGGAGGTTGGTGTCAGCACTCCCAGTAGCTCCTAAATTGTAGGGATTAATATAGGAGGCTCCTAAATTAATGCATGCAAGTCTAGTCAATGGAAGTTAGCCTCAATTATTGTTCCCCACACTCTAGTAACTGGTACATGTGGCCCAATTAGGCCAAGTGGACCAAATAGTGCTAGTGACTAAATATAGATTGAAAAGACTCCTGATCTAGACATAATTGACCAAATTGGACAAGGGAGGATTATAATCCTAACACCCCCCTAAATGCTAAATTGGACAATTTGTGGGCCCTGGTAACTAAGTCCATAGGTCACTCATTAAAGCTAAGCAAAGTAACTTCTCAATACAAGGAACTGGGGAAAAAACCACATGGGAAAAAATCCCCCATCTAACTAAGCAGATAGAATCAGGTTTCAAGTTTAAAAAACTTGAAAATATGTTGCTGTAACCTTCATCTCTATGGTGTAGCAAAGCAACATCCATGATGTTCTATGCACAGGTATCCTAGGTCCTGGCATGTAGACTTCTCCATCTTCTCCCAAAATGATGATGGAAGGAAGGAAGAATGTAACCTTTGCCTCTTTTTGGATGAAGAGGTGTATGATCGACTCTATTATTATGAGAGTAGTGTAGCTAATCAGACCTTGCCATGTATCATCTCACAAGGGGTTTGTTGCATCTCTCTGAAGGAGGTGAGATTACATGAAATAACATAAGGTTCTTTGTCTTATGTGTGTCAGATGGATTTACAGTCATCTTCCTTGCTTCTCGCTTGGGAGTAGGGATTGGATATGGATCTGAATCACCTTGAATCTCAATCTCATAAACTGATACAACTGGTTCTGCAATACTAGTGGAAACTGCAAAAGAAGTAGATGGAATGTTTTTACCTCCCATTTCAATTGGTAGTTGAGAGTGCATTGGTTCTAAAGGCAGGAAGTGTGAGAACGCATATGCCTTAGAGGCATGATTTGCAACACCCTTCACTATGATGTTCCCATTAGAGATATCTATGATTTCCACTGAGTCAGGAACAAATATCACTCGCTTTGGAGGGCCAATGTGAATCATCTGGTATATAGATAACAGATTTACAACCAAGGAGGGAACATACAACACATATTTGAACTTTCCATGTTCAATCTTGATAGAACCCTTCCCTTTGGCTCGAATTTGATTGTCATTACCCATGAGAATGCAAGGGCCATTAGTAGGATGCAAGAAAGACAATGATTCCCTGGATGCAACCATATGATTGGAAGCTCTTGAATCAATGAGGAAGGCATGTTTTCTTGAACATTTATCCTTCAATGCATGGCATGTATCATCATGTTCTTCAATTTATTCTCTATGGTCATCCTTCCTTGTGCCAGTAAGTACAATAATGCTATGTTTCTTCAGAAGAAGATCCATTTCATCAATTTTTCTTCTCATAAAGGAGATTTCTGGATGAAATCCCCTTCCATAGTAAGAACAAAGGATCTTTCCTTTTCAATTCTTCTTGCTTCTCTTTGAACCTGAAGGCTCATCTGAATGCTCTTTCTCCATAGGAGACTCATTCTTTTTATTCCCCTTACCTTTTGTAGACTTAGGTCCTCCAGCAACCAATGCTTGATATTTGAAACATCGAATGATCCCCATTTGGATCAACTTGTCATGCTCAGTGGTGAGAGATTCAATGAAGCCATTAAGAGTTGGAATCTTCTAATTTGGTGTAGTGAGCTTCCCAGAATGAAAGGTTGATACACATACTAAGTAGTTTGCACCAATTTTTGAGAGGATGGAAAGGATGAGTTGATCATCCTCCTTCTCAACCTTGCACAACTTCAACTAGAACACCATGTACTTGAATTTGGTGAATAAATCATTCATAGTTTCGAAGTTTCCTGGATGAAGAGAAATCAACTCATTCTCTAGATGATAGATCCTTAGGTCATATTTCTTATAAAAAAAGGAATCAATCTTATCCCAAACCTCCTTTAGGATATTCAATCCATTGATGTGGAAGAGAAGATCTCTAGAGATTGAAATGCATAGGCATCTGTAAGCTTCATCAAGCCTATTCCAGTATTTTTATTTGTCAACATAATGAACCGAATCTACCTCTGTCTCCATTGTGAGTCTGATGATTCTTATGGAGTGAAGATGCATCTCTATGTACTCATTCCACTAGTGGTAGTTGAAAGGAGTGAGAAGCTCCATTGGAGGGGCCATTGTGCTGCTGCAGCGAATGCAATGAAGGAGACTGAGCTGTTGTAGTGAATGTAGTGAAGGAGATTGAAAAACCAGTAAATCACACAATCAAATAGAAAAAGTAAGGTCGACAGCCTGCACTTTTGGAATTTTCTTCACACCCATCTTAGTTAATCAAGAAAGCTTGATCAACAATTCCTTTGCTTAGGATTTATGTGGTAAATTCTCTGCTTCGGGTGCAGTGCTGGAAGGAGCAATTTTGCTCAAAAAACATTTGATCTAGTAGGAGATCTGTAGGAGGAGAAGTTTCTTGTCCTGCTCAGGCTCTAATACCATATAAAATTGAGCACATAGATTTGCGGACCAACACACAACTCACAATATAGATCAAACAATTTTACTCATAAATTGAAGAATGAAACAGTGCAAAAATGGCTTGCAACTGTGAATGCTTTCATTAATCAAAAGTAATTGGATAATTGTTACAATGTAGTACAATGGATAAATAGCCTCATGCAATTCAAATCCATGTGAGAAAATGCAAATTGGTTTGACTCTACTTGACTGCATGGCTAATTGAACTTGTCTAAATCACTATCAAAGTTCAACAACCCAATTCAAGTGTCTAATTCAGTCTTTATTATCAGTTAACTAGTCTAACTGAATGTGGTAGGTGAGTAAATGTGCCTCACCCACATGGAGCCATGCATAGCTAACACTCACTGAATAGAACTGAATGTAATTGACTCCTAACTGAGCTTTACTAGTCACCAACTGAACTCAACTGAAGGAGTTTGGTGACGACACTCCCAGTGGCTCCTAAATTGTAGGGATTGATCTAGGAGGATCCTAAAATGATGCATGCAAGTCCAGTCAATGGCAGTTAGCCTCAATTAGTGTTCCCCACTCTCTATTAACTGGTACATGTGGCCCAATTAGGCCAAGTGGACCCAATAGTGCTAGTGACTAAATATAGATTGAAAAGACTCCTGATCTAGACATAATCGTGTTTTTTGAAGGGTAGGCCTACTTGAGTGGTCATTTGAGTATATTACTTATCAACATGTTCCAAGATATTTTAATTCCATTTCCTATTATTTTTCTCAATTACATGTTGGATTGGCATATTTCCCATTATTGACATATTGATGTGTAAAATAACATGAGAAATTATAAATAAATAGTGTAAAACATAAAATCCATGTAAATCACATTCTATTACAAAAATTTCATAGGCCGCAAAAATAAGTCCATATATATATATATAAAGTTTTCGGTACAAAAATGTGGTCTCAATACCTATACTAAAGCATGCAAGATTTCAATACTATAAGATAACAAAAAATGAAGCTAATGGCTTTTAGTGTACATATCCTATCGAGCCCTAGTGATTCTTGTGATAGCACATAATGGCCCTTACTACTCTACGTAGCAAGAGACCAAAATGGTTTGACACACCAGTCATGTGTCGTTGATACCTCCTAGGGAGGTCATTTAATAAAATGTCAGGAATATATAGTGTCATCCTGTTGAGTTTCTCCTCGATCTTAGTCATATCCTCATCAATGTCCTATCGTACAAACCGAACACTAGCTCCTCTGTCAATCAAAGAAGACCCTCTTGGAATTTATATCCCAACATCTTCACAGTAGGAAAAATGTCTCATTACCACACATAAAAACTATAAAATCATGAAAACATAAAAAGAAAACATGCTTTTGAGTGTCTTACTTACCAAGATCTCTGCACTACTCGTCCTCAAAAAGGGATAAATCTAGATCTCCAAGAAAATATATTCCTACATAGGCGTAATGCTCGATAATCAGAAGCTGGCCATCTAAACATTTTATCATCAGAAGGATTCTCCATATTTGATCCTGCCCCCCCCCCCCGCTACCATGGTGGGCCATAACCTCAACCCACTAGAGCATGTGTGGATCTCTTGCTTCGATTTCGTTGAAGGCTACCTGAGACCTGAAAAGTGGAATTATCTCTGAGAAAAATGATACTAAACTAGTCCCATATCCAATTTTTTTCAAATCACCATGAAAACACTTGGTAAGTTGTTCCTTGAAGGTCACTAACAAGGCTTCCACCTAGTTGAACACAGTTGATCCCATTGCCTCTAAGGCATATAACATGCGAGCCATAGAATCCTGATGTGCTCCATGAATCTCGTAAATCCTCTGCATAGTAAAGAGGATTGTCCTCAAAGGAAAGTCCCTCACATCCTTGATTGGGATCTTTTTCCCACTAATTTGGGTACTTGAAAAACAATATTGATCGATGAGGCCTTGGATAGTCACATCCCTGGCTCGAGGACTAGTTAGAGAGATGGGCTCTCATCTCTTGGAAAGCCATACAAGGAAGTATATTTTTTCTACTTCAGCTGTCAGTATGTGTGCCCTCACCTCAAAGTGTTGCTTCTCATGATTCCACATCATGAGTATGTACTCCAGTAATCTGATCCGATCCCTCATGCTAGGAACTTGGAAAATATTAAAGAGCTCGCACTCTCGAAGTGCATTGACTATTCCATGATTGTTTGATCCACAAATTCCATCCAACTCATGTTCCCTTTCTTTCCGCATGACCATTTTTTCTTATTCAACCTTCCAAATAGTAAACTTGAAGGATTAGACATCATTTATAACCATTTTGAAATCTAAAAAATATTTGTTTTGGTTCCAATTTTTAGCATTCAAGGGAAACCTAAACCACCACACTCTGTCCTTTCAGACAGAGCAGTGGCACTGCCCTTTCCATTAGGGAAATTTGTGGTGCATTTCCCTCTTGGAAAATTACCCTAAAACTCCAAAAAAATGCATTAAATAAAAAATGAAAACCATAGAAATGAAGAGAAAGAAGTTAGGAATTACCTAGTCCAGACGGTTCGTGGAATGATAGACCACAACCTCTGCAATTCACACTTCAATTTTGGTCTCAAGAGGGCCCCTTTCCCTTCATAGATGGGTGAAAATACAAATGGTAATTCCTTTTTACTTTTCACTCCTTTTATTTACCATTTTGACCTTTTATTTTAATAAATTTATTATTTTTACCCTTAATATAGTCATATATGGTCTAGTTTTTTATTGAATTGAAGTCTAATGGTATTTTTGAGAATTGTGTTGGAATATATTATATTCCTTGGAAGGTAATAATGTCTTTGTATTATGTCGGAATTTGTCTACAATCTTATGTAAAAGAGTAATACATTTAACCCATAGTTATATGGTGTTGTATTTACTTGTGTAGAGTATTTGTCCATGGTATTGTATTAAGAGATGTCATTTTGGAGAATTATATTATAACACATGGAACATGTGAGAGTAATTCCTCCTCATCTCTTAGTATATAATAGGGTCAAGTGAGTCTCTCCATATTATGTATTTTTGATGTAGTAGTGGTACTATTGTGACACTATTGTACATCATCTATATTCTTTGGGGTATTTGTGCTTTGCTCTCTTGTAAGATTGGAGAAGACATTCTGGAGATAATAGAAGACTACATTCTTGTGGATGTAACCCATTAGGGTGAACCACGTATATTGGTGTTCTCTTATCCTTTTATTTTTCTATTCTTATCTTTCATGATATGTTGTTGGTTGCTTAGATAGGTTAACTAGTTTAGCTTGACTCTACTATTCTAACATGGTATCAGATCGGGTTGCTATGATCTAGTACCTTCTATAGCTTTCAATCAATAACTATTATCATTTGGGAATTTTCATTTTGTTGTATATTTACTTTCTATCTGGTAGCCATTAGGCTTCTCTTCATATCTGGGCATATTTTAGCATTTTTTTTTACCCTAACCCTAACTTGTTATGTAAGATTTTTGTAGAATTTTTTCAAGGGTTTCTTGATGGTTTTTCTGTAGATCTACATGATTTTGGGGCTCTCCTCAAGGAGATATTTCTTTCGATTATAAAAATGGTAGTTATAAAAAAGGGTTTTAACTTGGTCATTTTTTACCGGTTTTTTTATTACAACATGTTTTTGGAATTGGAACAGCCATTCTTGATCCACCCACGCGACCAAAACAGAAAACTGGGTATTTCTGGGCTTCCTTTTGGTAATAAAAGACATTTATACAAAAGGGCCATAAATTGGTCATTTGTTACCATATTTTTTATTATAACCTTTTTTTGGAATTGGAATAGCCATTCTGGATCCACCCTTGTGACCAGAACATAAAATTGGGCATTTCTGAGCTTCCTTTCAATAATAAAAATGACTGTTATAAAAAAGGGTCGTAACTTGGTCATTTCTTATTGGATTTTTTATTATTACATGGTTTTGAAATTGGAACAACCATTCTAGATCCGCTTATGTGACTAGAATAGAATATTGGGATTTTCTGGGCACATTTTTCTTCACAGGGTTGTAAGTAAAAGTTTCTCCTCTTTTCTTTACTGTGTTTTTAACTGTGCTTTTGCAGATTCAGATGAGTAAAGTGTAACTGTTTTCAAGTTCTTCACTGTTTTTCTATCTTTTTTCAGTATTAGTGTTTCTTATTTCTTGTCAAAATTTCACTCATTATGACTTCCGAAGTAGCTTCCATTCTTGAATTAGTTGGTTCTAACTATATTTCCTGGAAGAGAAAGATCATTGATGTTCTCAGGAGTAAGAATATTTGGAGGCTAGTTAAGGGTGAACACAATAAACCCACTGTTGCTGATGATTTGGCTATATGGGAAACTAAAAGTGATCAAGCAAGGGGGATCATTGGTCAAACTATTGCAGATAGTCTTCAAGTAAGTATTGAGGCAGAAGACAACCTGGTTCAGGTATGGAAAATTATTTCCTCTTTATTTGATAAATCTGATGATGTTTCTGCATATTATCTTGAAAAGAAGATCTTTGACCTCGAACCTGCTGACTTTGAAAGAGTTGAGTTATATCTTGCTAAATTGAAAACTTTAAATGAGAAATTAAATAGTTGTGGTAAATATTACAAGAAAACTGACACTGCTCTTATTATTCTTGTAGAACGTAAAATGCCATCTTGTTTTGATATGTTCATCCAAACTAGGAATAGAGCTCTAGAATTGTCTCAAAGTACTACAAAGCAAACTTTTGATGATTTTTGTAAAGGATTGATCAATGAGCAAGAATGGTTAATTGTTTCAGGACAACTCACACATAATAAAGATATAACTGCACTTAATAAGAATTAGTAAGAAAATTTTTAATAATGCTAAAGGTTCTAATCCTTCTAATACTAATTCTTGACATGCTTCTCATGATTCTAATGAAAATAGTAAGCAGAAGAAAGTGTATGATCCTTGTAAACATTATGGTAAAACTAACCATCCTGAAAAGAATTTTTTTAAAGCAAAACGTTTAATGGCTAAAGCCACAAAGAAAACTTCTAATGACTCTCAAGTAGCTTTATGTGCATATGTTGTTTTGCCTAATAATTCTTCTTCTAATGTGGAATGGATAATGGATTCTAGTGCATCTAAACATATGACTGGTGATGCTTCTTTATTTACTTCTTATGACAATCATAAACACATATCTTAGAAAGTTTCTATAGGTGACGGTAAACAACTTTCCATAATTGGTTCCGATAATGTTAATGTTACTAATTGTCAATTGGAAGATGTTTTCATGTTGAAAACATGCCCATTAACTTACTTTCTATTTATCGTGCATGTCAAAAAGGGTTTAAATTTGAAGCATGGTCCGACAAATATGTTCTTAAAGATATCAATCAAAATTTCAAATTAGTTTCTTCTGGTCTTGTTGATCATATTGCTGGTCTATATAAATTTGCTGGTTTTAACTCAAGTTAAAGGAAACCTTTTTATTCCTATGTTTCCCATGCTGATGAACACAGTAAATTATGGCATGAAAGATTAGGTCATTTGAATTATGTTGAAATGCAATTGTTAACTAAAATGGTACATGGCTTGCCTCATATTTCTTCTACTAACGATGTTTGTGAAGGTTGTGTTCTTGGTAAACATCATAGATAAATGTTTGAGAAAGGTAAAGCTTGGCGTGCTAAAGAACCTTTGCAATTAATTCATAGTGACATTTTTGGTCCTCTTGAAGTTCCCTATTTATCTCCTACATTCTATTTTCTTACTTTTATTGATGACTTTAGTAGAAAATCATTGGTTTATTTCTTGAAAAATAAAAGTGAAGTTTTTTCAATATTTCAAATTTTTAAATCTTTTGTTGAAAATGAGTCTGGTAAGAATATTAAGACTTTAAGATCAGATAATGGGGGCAAATTTGTTAAGAATGAATTTGTAGCATTTTTATATAAACATGGTATTCAACACCAAAAGACTCTACCTTACACACCTCAACAAAATGGTGTTGCTGAAAGGAAAATAGAACTTTAGTTGAAATGGCTAGATGTATGCTTTATTCTAAAGGATTACATAAAAAAATTGGACTGACGCTGTAAGTTGTGCAAAATTTATTTTAAATCGAGTTCCTACAAAATCTGTTAAACATGTTACCCCGGAGGAAAAATGGAATGGTCAGAAACCTAATATAAGTAACTTTAAGGTGTTTGGTTGTGAATGTTGGGCTCATATTCCTGATGATAAACGAAAAAAGTTAGATCCCAAGTCTCACAAATGTATATTCATTGGTTATTCTAAGGATTCTAAGGCTTACATGTTATTTGATACCTCTACTCAGAGTGTTATCATCCAAAGGGATGTTCACTTTGCTGAAGTATCTTCACCACCTGAGTCTGTCTAACATCATGTTACACTAAATATCTCATTGTCTCATGTTACTCCTATATCGGTTTCTTCTTCTAGTTATGTGCCTATTGTTGATCCTAGTTCACCCTCTTCTTCAAGTATTCCACCTGAATGTACTGAAGCTGAAGAAACTTTTGTTTCCTCTAACCTTCCTGTTTGGGCCCAGAAAATTCTTAAATCTGCAGGTACTGAGGTCCGTAACCCTTCTGACCCTCGTAGAACTAGATATAACTTTGCCCTTATGACCAAATTTTTGGCCACAGATGATCCTACCTCTTATGCTCAAGATCAAGGTAAACCTCAATGGGAATAAGCTATGATTGTTGAGTATGAGTCTCTTATGAAGAACAAGACTTGGTCTCTTGTCCCTCTTCCTGTTGGTAAGAATTTAGTTGTTTGTAAATGGGTTTATAAAACTAAGTTCACTGCATAAGGACATATTGAAAAGTATAAATCTAGGTTAGTTGAAAAAGGTTTTAATCAACTTGAAGGTATATATTATAATGAAAATTTTGCTCCTGTTGCTAAAATGAATACAATAAGAACCATTTTATCTATTGCTTCATCTTATAAATGGGAAATACACCAAATGGATGTTAAAAGTGCTTTTTTAAATGGTGATCTTAATGAAGAAATTTATATGCAACAACCTCCTGGTTTTATTAATGCTGAATAATCAAATTTAGTATGTGAATTACTCAAGTCTTTATATGGTCTCAAACAAGCACCTAGGGCTTGGTATGATAAAATTGATGCATATTTTTTGAAGAATGGTTTTAAGTGTTGTATATTTGATCCAAATATGTATGTTCAGAACTTTGGTACTAATATTCTCATTTTCGTTTTATATGTAGATGATATAATCATCACAAGCAACCAACTTACATTAATTCAAAATATAAAAAGTGATCTTCAAAATCAGTTTGAAATGACTGACCTTGGTTTATTGCTTTATTTCTTGGGTCTTCAAATTTGGCATATGGAAGATGGTATGTTTCTCTCTCAGCCAAAGTATGCTACAAACCTGTTGGATCGTTTCCGTATGAGTGATTGTAAATATACTCCTACACCATTTTAGTCTGGTGTAAAGTTAACTGTTGAGTGTACCACATCGCTTGTTGATGCTACTCTTTATCGTTATCTTGTAGGTAGTTTTATAAATTTAACTCACAGCCAACCAGATCTCTCTTTTGCCGTCAGTTTGGTTTTTTGGTTCATGCAACAACCTCATGAAAGTCATTGGTAGGCAGCCAAGAGGATTCTGAGATATTTACAGGGGACATTACACTATGGTGTTTTTTATTCGAGCAGTACTATAGTTTCACTCTCTGGTTACATAGATTCTAATTGGGAAGGTGACAGTTCTAATCGATGGTTCACTGCAGGTTATGTATTTCAACTTGGTTTAGGTCCAATTTCTTGTTCGAGCAAGAAGGTGAAGACTCTTTTTTTATCTTCATGTGAAGAAGAATATAGAGCAGCCAAAGAAGAAGCTAAAGAAGCAGTTTGTTTATGACATGTTCTTATAGAGCTTGGTCTGGCTCTAAAATCGTCCACTGTGTTGATATGTAACAATCAGGGTGCAATACAGCTTGCTTATAATCTGATATATCACTCCAAGACAAAGCATCTCAACCTTGACGCTCATTACATTCACAGACTTGTGGAAGATGTTATTCTTTCTCTTTAGTATTGTCATACTGAGCAGGAGGAAGCAGATATCTTTAGCAAATCCTTCACCGAGGCGAATTTTCTGCATCTTCGTTCCTTGCTTGGAATGCGGGAAGTTGTCATCAAGTGGGAGTAGTAATGACTCCTTCCTGGCTTAGTGTTAGTGTGGGCCCTTCTCCCAGTCATTATTAAGGGGGAGTGTTGGAATATATTATATTCCTTGGAAGGTAATAATGTCTTTGTATTATGTCGGAAGTTGTCTACAATCTTATGTAAAAGAGTAATACATTTAACCCATAGTTATATGGTGTTGTATTTACTTGTGTAGAGTATTTTTCCATGGCTTTGTATTAAGAGATGTTATTTTGGAGAATTATATTATCCTGCATGCAATATGTGAAAGTAATTCCTCCTCATCTCTTAGACTAGTATATAATAGGATCAAGTGAGTCTCTACATATTATGTATTCTTGATTTAGTAGTGGTACTATTGTGACACTATTGTACATCATCTAGATTCTTTGGGGTATTTGTGCTTTGATCTCTTGTAAGATTGGAGAAGACATTCTGGATATAATAGAAGACTACCTTTCCGTGGATGTAACCCATTAGGGTGAACCACATATATCGATGTTCTCTTTTCCTTTTATTTTCATGTTCTTATCTTTTATGATATGTTGTTGGTTGCTTAGATAGGTTAACTAGTTTAGCTTGACTCTACTATTCTAACAAATTGCAGGTCATAAAGAATTGATACTTTTGGATATGGATGAGTTTTATTTTCATCTTTTTTTCTCTCGTTCAAAATGAAAATATTTCGAGCGCATTATTAACACTTTAGTCATGCTCATTAAACCCTAGAACTAAGTTTTCAAGTCAACTTTTATTTCTTTTTTGGACTCATTAAACCTATTTACAAAAAAGAAACACCAATAGATTCCTCTTTAAGCTCTTTTCTGACTCTTGAAATATGAAAATATTGTCGAGTGAACTTGTCACTTTCATGCTCATAAAATTACTTGAAGGGTCGTCTTTTCAACAATAGTTTACCCCTTTTTTTGGTTTGGATTGACTATTTATGAAAAAAGGTACATTCTAGTTGTTGACTAGGAGAGTTCTCTAGGGTATTATTTTATACTTTTTGGTTCCTCAAAGACTAAAGTTTATGAAAAATTAAATTTCATAGTCTTCTTTAGTCTCTTTTAGACTCTCTAAACATGAACGATGCCAATTTTTCTTTCATTGGACTCGTTAAATCAAACACTAAAAGACCCTTTTTTGGGAACGAACCCCTCCTTTCTCAGCTTCAAAAAATATATGAGAATAGAATTATCCGATGATAAGATACAATGAGTATTTGTTACCCTCTTTTAACTCATTAAAAATTAAAGAGGCACCCATCAATCATGATGGGGAAATTAAGGGAAGGGAACTATGTTTCCTTTATGATAATGAAATTTTTCTAGTCACCTTTGAACATGGCACCTCTCTACATTTCATTCAAACAGTTGGTTATTCAGCTTATCTCCGAGTTGATCCACTTTCATGACTCATGTTACTCCTTTGAGTATTTTCAAAGAATGCATCGTCCAGTGTCACATTATGTCCTGGTATCTGCCTCGTCAGGTCATGCTTCCAAATTTTCAGTCGTTTCTCCCAATGTTCAAAGAAAAGTTGAGTTGAGAGTTACCCTCTGCAGTCAAAACTACCTTTTTGTTGTGTGAGTTAGATTTGAGTCAATCCTATGTTTAATTCATACTCAAATTCTAGAACTTTGTTTTGAGTTTTGTGTCATTGATGAGGGATTCATCATGGCCCTCCTTCTAAAAGAATATTCCTGTCGACTTCAACACATCTTCCAGGAATTAGTGTTAGAAACAAGTCAGTAACTCGAGATCTATATACCTCAATGACAGATGTTCTTGATTTCGACAATAGGTTTACATCATTGACCTTTGATCAAAAGATTCAACTGAGTTTTTGACATCAATCTTTCTATTCACATTCAAAGGAATGTACTAGGATACATTGGGAATTATTAACATTAATGGTGATCTCCCTCGCTCTTGGTAGTTTTCATCATTGAATGGTAATCAAGTGGTTTATACCCTGTTTGACTTCAAGACATTTATTCAGATGGATAGGATTGTACTTTATGGAAGATGAGATGAAGAACCTGTGTGTCTGTTAAGCATCCATTTCTTTCCCTAGGTTGCGATGGAGTATTTGTATGAGTCATAGTATGGACCCACATTTGTATGTTCATGTCTATGCTTAGATTTTCATCAGTATGAAATATATCTACATTGTATGTTTGGTAGCTATGTCCAAATTCGTGTCTTCCTCATGGACCTACGTTGTATATTAGTAGCCATGAGTATTTATATCTCGCATGGATCTACATTGTATTGGTCAGTAGCCATGTTGTGAGACATATGGATATGTATCAAAGTGTAATTTTACTATAGGATGACCTTGGTCATTGATGAATTCTGATCTTTGGACTATTTCCTTGAAGTGATAACTTGTTCTTACAAAGCATTTTTCTTATCCTTTCCCTCTAGCCTCATGCTTTGGGGGGCATTTCGTTACACCTAATTCTCGTAAACATCATTTGACAGGATAAGTATCTCATTATTTTCCTCAAATTCCTCACATATTGAATTTGAAAATGAGTGGGGAAGAGTAATTCATTAGTTTAAACCACCACCGCACTTTACATGTGTGCAACCTACGGTACTCATCTCAACAATGCCTTTTGTCCATTTGAAAAGAGTAGTGCCACCTCCTACTACTCACTTACAAGTAGAGGTGCTCCCTTAGAACCACTTTTTTTCCTTGGACAAGGCACAATGCTTGACTTATGAAGGCAAAAAAGGAAGGTTCCAGAGGCTTCTCGAAGATAGCCTTTGTGGAGCTCATCCCTATGAATCAGGACATCTGGAGCTTGAGATATCCAATCCTAGGGATCATTCTTCCACCTCTCCCATAGAATCCTCAACTTATCCTGTCCTCTCAATCCTTTATATACTAGCTCACCCCTCATGGGAAGAGGGAGGAAGAATGTGTTATAGCATCTAAATTCTGGCCAAATTCTATCAGACTCTTGAGTGATTAGTAAGAAAGTTGAAATATTTGAGGAAAGACCCCATTAAGAAGAGTTCTCAACACCAAGGAATTGGTTGTATACTCTCTTTCTTTATATTTTAATGCAAATAAAGTTTCTTTCCCATAAACATTGTATGTGTGGTTATTATGCTTTGTTTATTGTTTAACTCCTTGGTCTTTTACATAGGATTATAAACCATCTTGTTACTCTCACTTGGTTTGTGTTTTGTTGTGTCTATTGCAGTATCTCCGCATAGTTTCAAGCACATCAAGGTTCATACCTTTAAAACCCGTGGAAGGTAAGGAGAGAAATTAATTCAACTAGTTTGTTTGATCCTAGGGAAAGTTTCTTTATTATGTAGTTGTTTTGTTCTAGTTTTGAGTCTTTCAATCTAGGGAAACAACCTTTTTCAGCACTTGCTAAGAATTTTGAGTAACAATTCTCCAAATTGATCCTCACATGTCTAAGTGCCTCATTTGGTCACTATGTTCACTTCTGTCGGATCCTTTCGATTGTTATCCACCCTTATTTCAAGATTCACCATATTATAGGAACCCTTCTTGTCTTCTCATTTCTTGACCAAGTTTAGGAAATACTCTAACACATGTTTTGCACTCTAACAATATGCACATAGTGTGTGGGGCTTGTTACAAAATATTTCCAAGTGTCCTGCCTCCCAAAAATTAAAACAAATAACTTGTTTTCCACCACCACCATAGCCTCTTCCTGGGCCTCAAAACCCACTGTGTGTTGCTTCCTACTACCCCCAGGTTGGGTTCTTTGTCCTCTTCAATTACCTGAACTCATCAGGAATGTGTTGTATTATCCTTGATCAATTGTAGGGAACAATAGTTGTTCATGTCATGTCTATTTGAATTGTAGAACTCACAAAATGGTATATGCACAGAGATATGACAATTGTTCAACATCAACCGATCAGGAATTGCGTGTCTTCATACATAGAAAATATCCCACCACTCAAACATAGGTGTTGTAGGAAAAGTTCTAGGTGTAGTGGTACCCAGATAAATTTTCATTGTCTAACACTCATTCTTGTGATGGCCTTCTGTTCTATAGATATAGACCAGACATGTTCTCTGACTTCCTTACATAGTCATATTAGTGAGTTTTGTATGATCCTATGTCATTCCTATAGATGCTTCACCCCCATGAATCTCTTCCAATATGATTGCAATCTCGAGGGCATCCAACTCAGTTCCCACCTTCTGCTATGTTAGTGAAACTCTGATATGCGACAACTCACCCACAATGAACCATTCTCGGTGTTTTACATTTGTGATATGAAAATTTAGTCAATCTAGAAAAATATCGAATCTATGGTTGTAGTCCCAAATGCCACTCGCCAACTCTCTGCTTGATCTCCTTGATCTCAGTAATACACTAGTATTTACACTTAAAATACGTTTTTTTATTGAATTTTTCATGTTTCGGTGTCATGGGTAGCTCAGAGGTATGTAGCATGGGTATGGGTTCGATGCGGAATTAAATTACGCATCCAATGGGTCCCCAAACTTGATATTTTGGTGAACTGTTAAGGATATATGCCAAAAATACGATAAGAAAAAATAGTTTTGTTCTTCCCCTCCACCTAGAACTTTTCCCCTAATTTATTATTATAGGAAAAGTTCTAATTCATTATAACTCTTATTTTATTATTTCCCTTATGAGGCCCATTTTAGACCTCAAAACTCCCCTAATGAATATATCCTTCTTTCATGTTCAAGAATAAAAATTTGACATCTCTAAGAACAAGCACTATCAAGATTTAATATTTCTTCTATCTTTTCCTTAGTTCATACTACTAGCACAGGCACACTCCATGTGGTGTTTATCTTGGATTGCCTCTTAGACCATTGCCATAGAAGAATAGGAGACTTGCAAAAGAAAATTTCATGTATATATGAGTAAATGTACATTTATTTCTAGGTTTGGGGTGAGGTCCACAATCCTCTAGTATCTTCTTGCACGGATCCATCCTCCCTTTTATCCATCCATTATTTAATTTAAGCTTCCGTGGGATTCCACCTCATATGTTCAACCTCCCTACACAATCCCTATTAGTCCCCGTTAATGGAATTTTTATTGGTTGTAGTTTTACAGATTCAAGTTTCAATTTATATGACCAACAAAAACCCCATAGGAACCATAATTTTCAGTACTCTGTGGAAAGTCAAGTTCTCACCCAATATTTGCATAGGAAATCAGCAATCTGAATTGGGGATGCATAGGAAGGGATGGTTTCTTTCTACTCATCATATTAATTGTTCTTTACACGTATTCAATAGAAAAATTCATTGTGATACTAGAATCCATTCATTTAATTGCAAACATTCATCATAAAATCCACACATACACATAATGCATAAAACATATAAGGGATAATAACTCCTTTTTCATATTAGTGGAAAAAATGAGTACAAAAATTTATGAGGGTAAACTCTACTCAACAACTTAAATATTCTCACAATACATAGTAGCATAATCATATAACTAAAAACCCATAACAATATGGATGATCAACCAATATAACTCCAACCCTTTATAAATTAGATTTTATATAGGCTGAGGTATAGAAAACAACAAAAATGTTACTAGCGCACTTTTCCTAATTGAACATGGCACGTAGTGTAGCTATGTGCTTTGTATATTGTTGTTGTATGGCTCAAAGCACAGTGACAAATCCAAAAATTAGGCACCGAAAAGTGGTTTTTAACTCATTTTTTATGAACTTCATTGGTAAGGTTGGATCTTTTCAATTTTCATAAATACGTTGCAAATAGAGGAGACATTATTATTTGATAGAAGTGTAAAGGAGGAGCTCAAATGTGAGTTTTAACAATTGAATCTCATAATCAATTGAAAAAACTACTTCAACTCTGTATACCAATAGGAATGGAGTGAAACCAATCGTAATATTTGTTGAGATGTGGTAATTCAAAAAGCGTGGAAAATAGCATAAGATGTTAGTTGTATTTGGTTATATTAACTATTCTATACATAATAGTATTCAAAAATTTATTGATGTATTTGACTTGAAAATTACATTGAGGGTTGTTAGGCGAGGATTATTCTTCCCAAAGGCTCAACTTTGTAGTAAGTTCTTGCATGGTTTTTGCTGTGGGAAATAATGCACAAGAGCTCTTTCCCACTTTGGGACGACGCTAGGTTTTGTAGGCTGCAGCAAGGCCTCAACATTTGGAGCCCTTTTGGGTTGTTTGTATAACCCCAAGTTATCCTACAATATATTTTTAGAGGGAATCAAAATAAAACAATGAAAATGATAAAAGAAAACATGAACAAAATTGTAGATGGGGTAGAGGATGCAAACTGCAACAATCAATGTGAGCCAAACCACTTGTATATTGCCCAATGGTCAAGCTAATACAACACCTTGGAGAGGTCATCTCCAAAAGTAATAAAATAGTATTCCTAAGGGATGCATTTCTTGTCCAACAATGTTTGTAGAGTGGTTACTGAACCAATATATGAGAAGAGAACTTGCCCCTTAAGGAAAGGAGGCAAGAGAGATTTGGAAATTCTTGGAAAGAGGGAATAGGTGAGCTAATGGGAAGCTCAATCATAATTCTAGAATCATATATTTTCTAAAAAATATTCTTACAATAAGCATGACCATGGCCTTATTTTATAGGCCAAGAGGTGGCAAGGAAATGACAAGATCATAGTTGAATCCATTAATCCATGTTTTGGCTTAAAAATACACCAAGAGGCCATTTAAGGAAACTAAGTGTATGAGAATCCAAATTTGAATTGAAATGGGTAGGTGGAGCTTTCATGAGCCATCAATGTGTCACTGGTGGGTGAGATCCTATCATTTGTGCCAGAAGCATGAATATCGAAGGAATTTATGCAATGCAGTGCATGTGTTGTTCTAAAAAAGCACATTGTAGTGTGTGTAACCATAACTTAATTTGTGTGGTTGTGGATTTTGAATTATTTGGGGCCATCTAGGACTCAATATTTTCTTTGGATCTTATGAAGAAGTCTTCTACTAAGTGCATGATATATGTTGATGACAATTTATCATGTGAATCATGAAATTTTCACAGGTGTGCAAGTTTTTTGTGATAACAAATTCTTCCTGATATATGAGGATGGGAGGGTATTGTAGAGTCGGTATTTACCTTGTATTATTTATCTATTGGTCCTTCAAACTATGTGGAAAAGAGTGACATTACAAATGGGAAAGTTTTCCAATTTGTTGTGTTTATACAATTGAAGTGGCCATCCCTGTGCTCATGAAAAGGTGCTAGAATGGCTACAAAATGAAGAGACCGAGAGATCTCTCATAAATTGTTGTGGGCATGGAGGAGGGTGGCCTCAAACCATGCAAGAGTACATGAACCTGGTACTGGTGTAATTGGTGGTGAAGAAGAATAACTACTGAGAAAATGAAGAGTCCCATAAGGGTTGGGGACCAAAATGAGTGTTAAATCAGTGGATACTATAGTGTACTAGATCTGCTCCAACTTTTACTTTCAAACGTGAACACTGTTACCTTCAAAATGCATGACTCCCCCTGATGTGAATAAATGGATTGTTATCGAGCATATGTAAGAGTAATAAGTCGAGGAGAACTAGGGAATATCCTTACTTAGTATGAGGTAATCCATTATAATAGTTGTTGACATGAACCCCAAGGTACCCCTGTTATCTCTTCAACTCTCTGGATGTGAGGTTTTGGCGCCGATGAGAGATGAAGAATATTTACAAGATGAGGGTCTTTTTCTGATAAACCAAGATCATGTTCTAACCAATGTTATCAGAAAAATCTACTCAATCGGAATCAAGCCAGATCTCCCTAGTCCAAGTGGATCTAGGACAAATCAAATACAGAACACAATCTACTTTCCTAGATCAAATAGAAATGCAAGTTAACAGATAGATCACTTACCTACAATATGCAAATCCTCTTCTCTCTTTATTGATCCAAGCTCCAAAATATTCATATCTTCAGCTGCAAAACCCTGTAGAGCAAGTGGAAACAAGCAAACAACATATGCATATCCAAACATATAATTGATCTAAACTAACAGTTAAGGAAGAAAGCTATAAACATTATTAACACAACAACATTTATGGAAATAGATTTGTATTAATGTAATCACAGAGATACATAAAATTACAAAATAGAGGAATGTCACAACCTAGCCTTAACGCTGCAACCTTCCATCCAACAATCCAAGCCAAAGAATCCAAAGCAAGATAGCAAGCCCCCCATTGAATGATAGGGATCACCTAGAAATTCCACTAGCATAATAGTACCATAGTCCTTTCTCCCTTCACAATGGAGAGAGGGTTTAATTTATAAGGATAAAGGGATAGAGTAGGTTGAGGATTAGGAGGAGGGGTCTAAGGGATATTCCCCATAGGTTAGGAACTGAATTTTGCCTCAACTAAATGATAGGGATAGACCTCCACCTCATCCACCTTCGAGAAGGGTCTCAAAGCTCCATTTTTTTCCCTCACAACGCCACCAACACACATTCCATGAAGGGAAAGAGAATTGTTGGCGCACCTAGCAGTGGCACACAAAGCGCTGACACCTAAGCACCTAGCATAAAGGGGAAAAACACCATTGGTGCACCTAGAATGAAGGGGAAAAGCACCGACCTTCCTAAATAGGGGAAAAAGGCAGAAAAAACCTCAATATCAATCAACTTTAGCAGAGATAAATTTAGGGATTAGGCAAAGGGTTGACACATGGATCAACAGGATGATATTTCGGTGTAACAACCAATTATAATTGACTGACCTAATGCAAGACTGGATGATAAGTGCAGGGATCATCTTTCCTTTGGTTGATGATAGATAGGGGGAAGAGATGACGTTATTATACTTCAAGTGAGGATGTGATGGAGGGATACAAACTATAGATGAAGGGATTTTTTAGGAGCATAATACTTGAAAGAGTGAGGTATGAAAAAGACATGATTACAAGGTACCGGGATACTTCAACGTCAAAGATCAAAGGAGACCAAGGGATTTTTGCTAAAAGAATAATTGGTTCCCATGTGTAAATGTAATTGGGAATGCTTTGTACATAAAGAATAATTGGTGAGGTCCCCATTGTTTTGGGATTATTGGAGGACCAATTTGATGATGCTTTGGACTCCCACAGTTTTTGGTGGATCGAGGAGTCAATTTGATGATGTGTGGTCTTACCATTTTTTTTAGTGAATCGACAAACCTTTTGCAAGCTGAAATGAGGGGTTTTTTGAAAATGAGAATACAGGAGACCCATGAATCAATGCCATACATATTGTTCCTACAAGAATAACTGAATGGAGTTGGTGATCTCGGAGGGAGGGGGGCCCATTGTTTTCTTGGAGGAGGTGATGATACAAAGGAAAACTACATATGGGTTATATGCTCATGAGGGTATGAGGACATCATGGTGAAATATTCTTCGTAACTGGTGCCGAGGAATTTGATTTTGTGGACCTGCTTGTGGTAGGGTAGTAAATGTGTAGCTATGGAAGAATTAGATTCAAGCAGGCTACTTTGATGGGAAAAATTCCTTGAACATGTCAAGGGATCGTAATCATGCGTGTCGATTGTGATGAAGTTTTTTTTAGGGAAACACCGATGGATGGAATAGAGTGGTACTCAATTTGAATGTGGATGGCACATCAAAACTAGTATGTGGGTGGTTGTATGGTTTGAAAAAATAGTGTCATAGGTATGTTTATCATGGGGAAATGTGAGTTCCAAGAGGAAATTTACGTAATCGTACCTGAAAGTGAAATATTTCACTGTTGCTGATGGCGGCTAGTATGGGTGTTCTGAGTATCATCATGCACACATGACACCTCCCACCTATCCCACACATTTGTAATAGGTTGTGACTATGAAGCACGATGTAAAGGGGTGTATTTATTTCTTGCTTGACCAAAGGAGAACAAGGTGCATGGGGCCTTACCGTCTAGCCGTTTGTACTCTGCATCCTCATGCATAATTAAATTTAACTGATAATTCCTTAGGGACCGATTCACTCTGCATAGATTGACGAACATAGAAACTAAATATCTATCTGGATGGCAAGCAATCATGTTTTTCACATGCCCAAGTGTAGTAAAGGACATTATAAAGGTATGGACAATGAAGAAGTAATAACTCAAAACATGACGCACCTAGGGGGTTCCTTCCTCATGTTGTCCCAAAGGATTAGGTGTCATATGGAAGAGGGGTATGCCTCAGTGTGAAGATATCAGAGTGTTGATCATGTTGATGCAAGCAATTCATCAAACAGATGCACGATTTGTCCATGGCATTTTTTTTTATAGTAAATGTAGGGGTCTCTATTGTACAATCAGATTGCAAGGTTACCGATAATACACATAAAGAATATTTTAGCACCTATGCTAAATTTTATTCTTGCTAAAGGTGGTTTTCTCGACTTGGCAAGTTTTCAAAAGAAAAGGATTGCAATGGTCATTTGGGCAAAAAGAAAGGATGCCTAGTGAAATGAAATATTTTTTAAATAAAATATAAACATTGGTTTTATATTTAAATTCGGCCTTATAGTTGAATTTTTATGTTTTTTCTCCAAAGTTTATGATTTTATTAACCTGACCAATGAGGTCTTGATAAAAAATATGGTCTCACGGGGCCACACACCTTCCACATTAGAACCAATACAAGTCAACAATCCATCAAAGTCCAAGCGCCAAGCTCCCAACGAAATAATATGCATGCTTTGTTCCTTGGTATATAATCAAAGTTATGGGGTATATAAATAATGAAAACATATTTCACCTCATGCATGTGGGATATTAGTTAAGGTCCTTGCAAATATAATGGAATATCAATGGTGGAGATCAGATCACTTTTCATCTGACACTCCAGAAACTATTTCGTAGACTAAGGAGCAAGCAAGACAACAGTTTGAAACCATTGCGAAATGGTGTTAAGGCCGCTCCACGCTCAGATGGCTCAGATATCTCTTAATACCGATCAACAATACACATCAATCTCACATGAGAAAATTGCATGAGGTTTAGGGTGTGATGGCTTAGCGAAATTTCATGTACTGTATAATAAAAGACGTTTTTCTGTGAAATGACTATTATAGTCATTATATTTCGTGACCTGTTTCTTCCAAACCGAGAAGAATTTTGAGAAACTGAGAAAGGTTTTCCTTAATGACATGTTCATATAAAATATTGTCTCTCAGTTTTTACATAGGTTCCACGGTTTGGGATAATCGAATCCATCTTCAGAGGGAATGTTTCCAGAATTTCGCAAATCCGTCCCAGTCATCAAATTCAAAAGAATATACCGAAAAAATGGAGATGAATATGGCCATATGGGAACATGGGTTTCGTTAGGAACATGTTATATTACTAAAACCTCTCTCATATTTTTCATATGTTTCACCATTTCAGAAATGTAGGTGGATCTCCGAGACCTATTTTTCAGAAATTCGTCTCCTAGAAAGGGGTGAAATGGTGAAGATTTGGGGACATCTGTTTTCAAATGAAGAAAGGATCCTTCATCTATGCCATTGAAGAAAAATTACAGCCTAATTCAGCACCATGATGTTGAGGATGCTCTGAACCATCACATTCGGTCGAGCGAGCTAGACCCTAGATGCCGTATTTCCGTTTTTGATCAAGCACTCTTGTTATTCTTTTTTCCTGTTCTGTATATGTAAATCATAGAAAATATGCCATGTCAGAGTCTGTTTAGATTCAACATGATGTATTGGGGATTATTCCCCATTTTTCTAACCAATTTGATGCCCCTTTCCAAGACACATCTCATGGGAAAACAACATGATAAATAGAACCTCCTCAGAGGAGGATATGGGTTGAACTGATTTTCATTTTTGAGGGATCAACACCGAGTTTTGTAGTCCTACAAAAAATTTTGGGAGTTTTTAATGAATATATTTCTTTGTGTTTATGAGATTCATCATGGTGCTTACATTCAGTGTGTGCTTTCTCTATTTATTTCATTTTTATATGTGTTATTCTGCCAATACATTTCTAGATTAGTATGCAGGAATTCACTCTATGTTAAGTGCTCCTGCATCAGAAATTGTGTTTGTAATGTGAATGTGATAGCTGCTATGGAATTCATCCATCGATAAGTGCTCCATTTTAGCTGTCTCCCTTTGTAATTTTCCACTAAAGGTGGTCTTAGATATTTTCCCTTGATAGATGCCTCTGTGCTGCACCCGACTCTTTCCTTTTTCTGCTTGCTATCGCTTTAAAGATATTTTGTTGAATGATGTGCTTACTTTGCCTCATATAAATGAAGAGAAAACCCTTTTTGTTATATGTTGTAACTTCCTTGAATGTTTCAGACTCTGACTCCATCTCCCAATGGTTTGGATCTTATTTTTCTTTCCATCCTATCTTATTTTGTAACTGACTTGTTACTAGCAAAAATCTAGTCTTCTACATGCTCATTAAAGACAAATGTGTATGTGAATGGTTACCGTGAAAAGAGAGAGCCCTCTCTGACTACCTCAGCTAGAAGGAAGTATAAATGTTGGTTGAAATGGTTACCCCTATGGCTTTCTATGGAAACCATAGCAAAATTATAGGGTGCTAACATCTTGCTGCCATTGTTGGGGATCGAATGAGCAAATCATCCCTGGGAAAAACAACATTGCTCAGTTCTATGACCTGGTTGAGCAGTCAGTCTTAGACACATATTGGTTTTATATGCTCTTCTGACTCTGCTGCGAACACTGAAAACCCAGAAGATGCAAATATTTTCAAAGGTTCCATGGTGACTCCATCTGGGAAGAATCGAGTCTTCATAATGTTCCATGGAAGCTCCATTGTCAAAGGGTTGCAACGCTTGAATAACTGATTCAGTTTCCTCATTACCAATATTATTTCTATGTCTGCAAGGTATGCCCCTATGAATCGTGCACACATTCTTGGTTTTCCGAATCAATTACCTAATGTGGATTGGAAAACATGTCTTCCGAAATTCAAAAATCAGAAGAATGATGATGCTGCCATTCATGTGGTTAGATTTCATATGCATGTATATAAGCTGGGGGTCGTATTACATGAATATTCTTTAATGAAAATGTTCATGGCTAGTTTGGAAGGAAATGCACAGTCATGGTACGAGGCGTTACCATCAGAGAGTTTATATTCTCTTAAAGACTTCCATACAACTTTTTATGAACATTTTAAAGAACAATATCCTTCCTTGCTGCTAGTTCAAGATTGTTGCCTGCATGTTAAAGGATTCATTGAATGTATGGCAATGGTGAGTTTATGGATGAAGATATGTTAGAAATGTTACAGGAAAATCCACTTCAGAAAAAAGAAATATCGACTAGATGCCCTAACATTCAAAAAAATTATCAACAGTTGATATTTTCTTCCTTGCCTAAAGTGGACATAAGCCGAAACTTGGATTCAAATAGCCATACTCCTTTTCTTGATATTGAAGAAAATTTGTATAATTCTTGTGAATTTTTGTGTGACCAAGAGGGAAGTTGGGACTATTAATCAAATCCTCCCTAAGAATATTCAACTTCTGAAATTTGGTTACAAGAAGAGGCTACCTCTTCCCAATCCGAAAAATTCATTTGTGCGACAACAATCTCTTCAAAGTTGCAATACTTATGGGATTGATTACATAGAGAATGATAATTATGGAAAATCTCATTCCTATAGCCCTTTCACATATTTATTTTCTGAAAATTGTAATCAGCATGCTGAAAATTATGCTAATGATGTTTTTAAAAAGGATTTCAGCATTCCTACATATGATAAATATGAGGATGACCACTTGGATAGTACACCTGAGGAACTAACAGTCTTCTTTAATAGATGGGATATCTCCTCATGTTCTTCAAAATCAGAATCCCTATGCCAAAAAGAGTACGTTGCACCTAATTTTCTTGGAGAAAATGAGGATCCTAAATGGGATGTTTCTTCATGTTCCTCTAATTCAGAACTGTTATGTCAAGAAGAGCTTATTTCACTTGAATTTATTAAGGATATCCCCTGTGAAATGCATAAACAAAGTCAGGTTTCAAATTCTGAAATTTTGGATGAAGAAAGTAAGACCTCATATGCAGATTTCCATTAACGCACTTTTCAAGGTTCCTTTGAAGATCAGTTGGACAGTGGGCAGGTGGACCTACATACTGAGCAACCGTGTTGGGACAAAGAAAGGACAAAATTTTGGGAGACTTCCATGGATTCTATGACCCAGTGGTTGATTATATGGAACATCATTGTCATGAAAAACAAATAACAGAAAGTTTTGCAGGTTTTCATGTCCCAGTGGAAGAATACATGGAGAATATTTGTTGTGGTGATGGCTGATTATGTCTCTACAGTAAATATAAAATCTTTCCTCATAACTTGTTGCCATTAATTCCTTCATCTCTAGTCAAGCATGATGAAGGAGCTCAATCATTGGATCATCTTCTTGACTGACTTCATTGGAAGTATGAAATTACTTGATTGAGCATTGTTGTTCAATAGGTAGGGTAGGAGTGTGTTAATAACCTCGACATAGTGATCAATTCTTTTCCAACAGTTTCAACTTGATTTCAGTAGAAGGTTAGCTTCAATTTAGTTTCAAGTTCATATTTGCAGAGTGCAATTGCTTGTAGTATGATTGAGTAGGTTGAGGATTGCAGAGAAATACTGGGAGCAGCCCAATGGATAAAGCATATAGCCTATAGAGTTCTTTGATACCTCATAGGGAGGATAGCATCCTCGAGTTGGACCCATTATTAGCACTTGTGCTAAATTTTATTCTTGCAGAAGGTGGTTTTCTCGACTTGGCAGGTTTTCAAAAGAAAAGGATTGCATTGTTCATTTGGGAAAAAAGGAATCCTCGCGAAATGAAATATTTTTTAAATAAAATATAAACATTAGTTTTATATTTAAATTCGGCCTTATAGTCGAACTTTTATGTTTTTTCACCAATGTTTATGATTTTATTAACCTGACTAATGACGTCTGGATAAAAACATGGTCGCACAGGGCCATGCACCTACCATATCAGCAGCAATACAAGTCAGCAATCCATAAAAGTCCAAGCACCAAGCTCCCAATGAAATAATATGCATGATCTATTCCTTAGTATATAATCAAAGTTGTGGGGTATATAAACAATGAAAAAATGTTTCATCTCATGCATGTGCAATATTACTTAAGGGCCTTGCAAATAGAATTAAATATCAACGCTGGAGATCAAATCACTTTTCATTCGACGCTCTAGAAACTAGTTCGCCGACCAAGGAGCAAGCAAGATAACGGTTTGAAACCATTACGAAATGGTGTTAAGGCCGCTCCACGATTGGACGACTCACATCTCTCTTAATCCTAATCAAAGGTCCACATCAATCTCGCATAGGCAAAGTGCACAAGGTTTAGGGTGTGATGGCTCAACACAATTTCATGTATTGTATAGTAAAAGACGTTTTTTTCTATGAAATTATTGTTTTAGTCATTAGATTTCATGACCTGTTTTTTCCAAACCGAGAAGAGTTTAGGGAAACTGAGAGAGGATTTTCTTCATAACATGTTCATATACAATAATTTCTCTCATTTTTTACAGGTTCCATGGTTTGGTATAATCAAAGCCATCTTTAGAGGGCATTTTTCCATAATTTCACAAATCCATTCTAGTCATTGAATTCAAAAGAAGATATCGAAGAAATGCAAAGGAATATGGACAAATGGGAACATGGGTTTTGTCTTGCGCATGGTCTGTTACAAAATTCTCTCTCATGTTTTTCACAGGTTTCACCATTTGAGATATACAGGTGGATCTTCAAGACCTATTTTCAGAAATCCATCTCTTGGAAAGGGTTGAAATGTTGAAGATTTGGGGAAAACTATTTGCAAATGAAGAAAGGATCCTTCATCTCTACCATTGAAGAAAAATTCCAGTCTGATTCAGCACCAGACTACTGAGGATTCTATGAACCATCGGTTTCAGTCAAGCGAGCTGGAGCCTAGGTGTCACATTTCCATTTTTTATCAAGCACGCTTGTTATTCCTTTTTCCTGTTATGTATATGTAAATCATAGAAAATATTCCCCATGTCAGAGTCTGTTGAGATTCGACAAGATGGCTTGGGGATTATTCCGCATTTTTGTAACCAATTTGATGCCCCATTTCAAGATACATCTCGTGGGAAAACAACATGATAAATAGAACCTCCTCAGAGGAGGATAAGGGTTGGAATGATTTTCATTTTTGAGGCCTCAGCACCGAGTTTTGTAGTTCTGCAAACATTTTTGGGAGTGTTTAATGAATATATTTCTCTGTGTCTATGAGATTCATCATGGTGCTTATATTCAATGTATTCTTTCTTTATTTATTTCATTTTCATGTTTGTTATTCTGCTAATACATTTCTAGATTAGTATGCAGGAATTCTCTCTCTGTTAAGTGCTCTTGCATTAGAAATCATGTTTATAATGTGAATGTGATAGTTGTTATGGAATTCATCCATCAATAGGTCCTTTGTTTTAGCTGTCTTTCTTTGTCATTTTCCACTAAATGTTCTCTCATATATTTTCCCTTGATAGATGCCTCTGCGTTGCACCGATCTCTTTCCTCTTTCTACTTGCCATCACTTTAAATATATTTCGCTGAATGATGTTCTTACTTTTCCTCGTATCATCAAAGAGAAAACCATTTTTTTTATATGTTGTAACATCCTTGAATGTTTCAAACTCTAAATCCATCACCCAATGGTTTGGATCTTGTTTGTCTTTCCATCCTGTTGTATTTTGTAACTGACTTGTTACTAGCTTAAATCTAGTCTTCTGCATTCTCATTACATACAAATGTGTTTGTGAATGGTTATCGTGAAAAGAGAGAGCCATCTCTGACTTCCTCGGCTAGAAGGAAGTCTAAATATTGGTTGAAATGGTTACCCCTGTGACATCCTACAACAACCATAAGAAAATTACAGGGTGCTAACAGAATCATATAACAATAACAGAACAAGAGATAAGAATGGTAGACATAATAATAGTTTATATTACTCAATACACATGTGGGTTCATACAACAAACCAAACCAAGTATCTATCTGGCTCAACAACTTATATATACATTTACAAAATAGTTATAGTAACTACCTGTCGGTTCAACCAACCGACACGACCTATGAGGTAAGATGACTAGCTCCTCCAACATCTCCCCCAACACAAAATATTTCTTCATCTTGAAAATACAAGGAGGTGGAAAAATATCTTTCTTGAGTAGTTTCTACAATATTTTATCATGGGATGTGCTTCCTGATAGACGGTTTATTATCTCCTAAATAAAACAATTTTCAATAAGTCCACTTAGACAATTTATTTTTTGATACTGATGAATATTTTAGATCATATTGTGAAAGATGTTTGGGTGACTAACAAAATTAGAATATATGGTGTTATGTCTTTTAAGAAATTTGAAAGTTTTAGCTTTTGGTGGCTTAGGCGAACTTTCCAACAGTTCATTAGCCACTGAAAATCTTGACTTTCAGCAACTAATAGTTTCAGCTCAAGACCACGTTAACCACCGAAATCCTATTGATCATGTTTTTATAAAGTTTGGAAAGGGAAATTCCGGTGGCTTAGGTGAACGGACCAACGGTTCATTAGCCACCGAAAGGCCTAGCTTTTGCCAGCTTGCAAATTAAACCCTAGATTCTCTTAACCACTGAAAGGCCTAGCTTTCGACAGCTTGTGAATTAAACACTAGATTCTCTTAATCACTGAAAAGGCCAAAAAGGGAAAACGGTTATATGTCCATCGAAACAAAACTCGTCAGCATGAGGCATGTCAGAATTTTCCACGTAAACCACCGAAAAGATTGGAGGATTGCAGTAAATAATAAATTGGTGTCCAACAAGTCGTTATGGATCTAAAATGATTGATGGAAATCAAAACCCTAATCTTCCCTCCATCTGTCCCATGACCGCAATAAAACCTCTACGGAGCATCAAGTTCCAGCCGGAAACGATTACTAGGTTGTCTATCTCGCAGTTATCACCAGAATCCACCATCAGCTTACTAAATTTATAATCAAGTGGTTAACCCCTCAAAATCATCACCCTCTCCTCAATTCATTTCACATTTCCTGCATGCATTCTTGCTGACCCAAGCCCTCTCTAGATCCAGCATTGTAGTATCCTTCCCCAGGGTTTGAATTTCAATTTTGCAGGCGTAGAGAAGAGGAACCACTCAAAAAACTCAAAAAACAGGTTTTTGTGCTAAGCGTGATTTCAAAACGGTATCTAAGCCACTAAAAGCAAACTTTCGGCAGCTAAGACCAAAATTTTAGGGTGCTCCAAGCCACTGAAATTGGCGTTTAATACGAAAAAGTAATATTTTTAAAATAATTATTATGAGTGATTGGAGAATCATTTTACAAATTTATTGGAGGTTTTTGTTCCTAACATGTCATAGAACAATAACCTCTCTCATATTTCCTACAGGTATTTCATATTGGGAGAATAGAATCCATCTCTGAGCCCTAATTTTTGGATCTCAGAATTTCCTTGTTTTACACATGTTTTTGAAATACAAATCTCGGGAAAATGAAAACGATTTTCAAAAACATTAGAGATGTTTTTTCTCAAAACAAAACAATATACAAAAACCTCTTTCATTTTATACACATGCGTCACAAATTTGAAGGAAAAAATCCATCTCTGAGCCCCAGTTTTTAGCAGTTTGGCCAAATTTTTAGGGCGAAAGATGACCTAACAGAGCAGGTGGCAGCAGAATATGAGGAGTTTCCCTCACCAACACCAAGGGAAGGTTAATATGAGCCATTGGTAGAGACCTCCTCAAGAAAAAATAGGTCTCAGTGAGTCAACCAACTACTAGAGCAAATACATGAACTAGAGATCCTGGACAGGGAGATAAAAAGGAATAATGAAATATTAACCAAGAGAAATAAGGAGTTGCACAATTCTATTCTAGAGATGAGAGGGCTATATGTCATGCTGAAAAGGAGAAATATAAGATATATGCAGGACAACACCAGGTTGTACAGGATGCTCAGATTATTGAGGATGCAGGTGAAGAATTCCAAATCAAACCTTAGCTCTCAAACTCACTTTGGACTAGAAACCCTAGCTGAGGCAGAAGTGAACCTTCAGAATCCAGAGGCAGCACAGGATGTAGATGTTTTTACAAAACTTATGCAGGCTAAAGGAGTGCCAAAAGATCAACAACAAAGCTGAAAAGGGATGCTTGGGAGGATGATTACAATTTTGCAGAAACAGGGCTTTCGATGGCTTAGGCAGATGCAACAATGGTTCATTAGCCACCGAAAGCAGAGCTTTCGGCAGCTAACAGACCCAGGATTCTGCTTCCTTAACAATCGAAAGCAAAAAAGGGTGTAGATAGATGTTTTGGCACACAGAACCAGTTTTGGTGAGTACAACTATCTTAGGGATGAAATATAAAGCTGAAATTTGTTGGAAAACACCATTGGAAGAGGTCTGTTCCAGTTTTGAGGATACAATCAAGGAGAAAAGGGTCACAAACCCTACCTATTTTTTACCAGCATTGGCTTATCTATCAAATGACAGGTTACAGCTCTACTTCAGTACTCACTGTAGTCATCAAAGAGTTCAATGAGGGAACACGAGTTAAAGTTAGATAGACTAGTAGTTAAATTAGGGTTTTGACCTAATTTTGTAAAAAACATTAATTTTATTATTTTTAGTAAAACAGATCCAATTTTTTAGGATCTAAATATTTTTGTAAAAGCTATAAAGCCTAAGACTTATTGGAAACAAGGGTTTGACTTCAAGCACCTGTAGACCATTATCATTACCAAGCTTCTCATGTTATTCATGACCTAATATAAGCTCTTTTGCTATTATATGTTCAACTTCCATATCTTTTCTGTTCTATGCTTGTGCTTGAATGTCTGATTTAGGTTTATTCATGTTATTTAATGTCTTATAGCTATCATCCTATCTATATGTTAATGAGTTGAATTACAAGTACTTTTTCTTGTTGTGATTAGCCATTTATGTGTAATTGCTTTATATATAAATCTTCCAGCACAGTGTGTTCTCCATCTTTTCACCCTATTATCAAACCTCTGAACATTGGTAGTTAGAAGTCTTATCTTTTGATTGAGTTTTATGCATGTCTTGAGCATGTGAGGTCCTTTAGGTCATCTGAGTTGATCCATTTAGAAAAACCATAAAAAAAATTTAAGTTACCAGGCATCCTTGAGATGCAACCTAAAGGAGTTTCCTGGAGTGATAACAATTTGGCGCCGTTGCCGGGGAGAGGAGATTGAAGCTCAACTTCCCTCAGAGACGACATAGATCCTACTTTGATGATAGAAATATTTTTGACACTATTCTAGTTGTAATAATCTATCTGGTGACTCCATTGGAATAAGGTGGCTTCAAGAAGACCAAGTACCAGAGAAAACCCTAAAGGCCACCAGTAACACCTGTTTCAGATCCAGAAGAGGTTCTAAGAAGAGCTAGGGTTTCGCTAAGGAAAAACTCCAAAGATGCAAGGGGAGCTACAAAAGGTATTTCTAGAGGTATTTCTACTGTTATATCAAATAAACCTCCAGTTCAATCTTCTTATGCTGAAGCTTCTAGTTCTCAGAAGTTTATAAGTAAATCAAAAAAAATTTGGGTTGAGGAATCTTCAAGCACTGCCACTTATGAATATCTCATCCTTGGTGACTCCATTGAATAACTATGGCTCCGAGAAGGATCATACTAGAGAAAATCAAGAGAGGCCAACAGAAACACCTGTTGCATACCCAGAGAAGATCATCAGAAGACGAAGAGATCTATAAAGGAAAACTTCTAGGGTAACAAGGAAATCTAGATCAGATTTGTTTGTAGAGGAAGAAGAAAACCTAACCCTGCTGCTATGGAAGATTTACAAAGAATTCTATTTCCCTGATCCATCCGAATTTAATAAATCTCCACTGGGGAGGACCCGGTTGATAAAAGATGAAGATGATGAATTCAAAATTCAGGTACCAGTTCATCAGTTTACTTTATGAACTGCTATTATTTTTTATCAGCTCCTTTATACTTTTCCCTTCACATGTTAAAATAATTATCCTATGTTTTATATATTCTGAAGATTATCAGCCATCTTTTATAAATCCATCTTTAGAAGAATATTTGCAGCCTGATTGTATTGTAGAAGGTAAATCAGTCTTTGTACCGTAACTAATTTATAAAAATGACCTCTGTATCCAAATTCCTTCTAAATCTGATCAGCCATGTAACCTTGAAGAAACCAAAATTGATTCAAAACCTTTGTATAGCTCAACACTCGTTGCCATAACCTTTGAACCTTGTCAACATATTGTTATCCCTCATGATCAGCCCACAGCCATTCAAATCAAAATCAGGATGAAGATGTTTAAGCCATTAAAACGGCCCTCTTGTCTTCACCCTTATCCTCTTGACTGTTATGAATATCTCCCTTGGTTTTCTGGAGAGAATCAAGCTTCAACTAAAATGCACTTGGAAACTTTCGAAGAATTTATTGACCGTTTTCAGATTGTTCATGAGGATGTAATCATGATATTTTTCTCTAAATCGTTTATTAGAGATGTTGCTATATAGTTCAAGAGTTTAAGAGCTGACTCCATTGGCTCTTGGATAGAATTCACTGATGCCTTTTTGAAGCATTGGGGTGAGAAAAAATATCTTTATTTATATCTCGCTGATTTCTATGCTTTTAAGAGAGAGGAAGACGAAACTTTGCCTATCTTCAATCGAATATTCTACAACACTTATCATGATATGCCTTTGGAGATCTGGCCCATAGAGACAGCTGCCATGATATATTATGTGATGGGACTACATTCAAAACTTGCCCTTCTTCTACTAGGAAGGAAATATTCATCATTAAGCATTCTATTTGAAGATGCTTTAGAGGTGGAGGAAAAAATTTGTGCTTCAAGGAGAATCCCATAGTAGTTTGATTTTGAAAACCATCATCTACCTGAGCCAGATAAACATCAGTATGATTCATATTTTGAACAGGAAGATTATGAGTCTGAAGCATATTTGGAACAGTAGCAAGCATGTGAGCTCCTTTCAGATTTAGAATTATATTCTTTAGTGTTTGCAAAGTACTCCCAAGACAAGTATGAATCTGGATTTTATGATCAGTTTGCAAACCAACATGAGCCTATGATAACTGATGATTGTATAGGAAATTAGGAAATTATATGTTTTCAACTGATCTTTATTCATATGATGTAAACCCTGTTTTATCATCCTATTGTGAGCACTATTCTCAAAAGGAAATTTTAATGATTGATGATCAAGATTTGATCATAAGGGAACAAGAACATTTAGATCAGCTGTTGAGCTTGCATTTTGATCCGACAAAGGTTGAGCAGACCACATTCAACATTGACATTAGTGAAGGAAAAGATTAGCACCATAAAAAAGGTATTTCCTGTTGGCTTTTACGATCCTGTTTCTGACTATCTAGAACTTATGAGCAACATAGATATCAAAATATTTTTGTCAAATGATGGTTGGTTCTATCACCCTTTGAAACTACATTGCTGCATGCTAGGGTTTCATTTATTTTTCAGGTCAAGATCAAGGATAAGTTCAGCAGATCAGCTTCTGACATGTCTTCATTGGAAGCATGATGTCACTTGATAAGAAGACTCTACTGATTAGAATTAGCAGTAGGAATAGGTAGGTAAATAAGCTCTTAATATGAGCAGCTAGGTCATTTTCAGTTGTTTTCATGAATAAGAAAAGCGGGCTACAGGTAGGTTACAGGGGATCAGTTATAAAAGACAAATGACTCCATGCCCAATGGAACACTAGAAGATAGCTTTAATATTTGTTTTTCAAGAAAGGCATTTGGTCTAGGATTCTTGGGACCTCACAGGGAGGGTTCCCATCCCTGAGAAGGAGCCAGATGTTATCTCCTAAATAAAACAATTTCAATAAGTCCACTCAGACAATTTATTTTTTGATAGTGATGAACATTTTAGATCATATTATGAAAGATGTTTGGGTGACTAACAAAATTGGAATATATGGTGTTATGTTTTTCAAGAAATTTGAAAGTTTTAGCTTTCGATGGCTTACTTGAAATTTCCAACAATTCATTAGCCACCAAAAATCCTGACTTTTGGTAGCTAACAATTTTGGCTCAGGACCCCGTTAACCACCGAAATCCTGTTGATCACGTTTTTATAAAGTTCGGAAAGGAACTTTCGGTGGCTTAGGTGAACGAACCAATGATTCATTATCCACCGAAAGGCCCATCTTTCAGCAGCTTGTGAATTAAACCCTAGATTCTCTTAACCACTGAAAGGCCCAACTTTTAGCAGCTTGTGAATTAAACCCTAAATTCTCTTAACCACTGAAAAGTCCAAAAATGGAAAACGGTTATATGTCCATCAAAATAAAACTCGTCAGCATGAGGCATTTCATAATCTACCACGTAAACCATCGAAAAGACCGGGGGACTATAGTAAATCATAAATTGGTGGCCAACAGGTCGTTATGGATCTGAAATGATTGATGGAAATCAAAACCCTAATCTGCCTTCCATTTGTCCCATGACCACAGTAAAGCCTCTATGAAGAATTAATTTCTAGTAGAAAATGATTACTAGGCTGGCTATCTCGCATTTATCACCAGAATCCACCATCATCTTACTCAATTTCTAATCAAGTGGTTAACCCCTCAAAATCAACACCCTCTCCTCAATTCGTTCCACATTTCCTACATGCATTCTCGCTGAGCCAAGCCCTCTCTGGATCATAGGGACTTCACTTAGTGAACATATCACATAGCACATGTGATCATGGGATATTAAATAATACCCTTAATTTCAAAAGATATTGAGCCAAACTCGTTTTGTTGAAATCCCCTCCCAATACTTAAAACCTCCTCCCCACCCCTTTTTATACCTCAATCCTTATAAACCACCCTACCCACCCCCACCTTAAAACCCTCATCTACCCAATACCTACAATATATTGGTTCAATTTTTAATAATTTTAAAACCCACAATATGAACTAACATGATAGGATATTGGTCAACAAGTGAAGCCCTCGTGCTCTGGATCCAACATTGTAGTATGCTTCCTTAGGGTTTGACTTTCAATTTTGTAGGCGTAGAGAGGAGGAGGAACCACTCAAAAAACTCAAAACAAAGTTTGTGTGGCTAAGAATGGTTTCAAAATGGTCTCTAAGCCACCAAAAGTAGACTTTCGGCAGCTAAGACCAAAATTTTAGGGCGCTCCAAGCCACCAAAATTGGTGTTTTACTATGAAAATTCATCTTTTTAAAATAATTATTCTGAGCGACTGGAGAATCATTTTGCAAAACGCTCGAATTTTTTTGTTCCTAACATGTTAGAGAACAATAACCTCTCTCAATTTTCCTACAGGTATTTCATATTGGGAGAATAGAATCCATCTCTAAGCCCTAATGTTCGGATCTTAGAATTTCCCTGTTTTACACATGTTTTTGAAATACCGATATCGGAAAAATGAAAATGATTTAAAAAAAAATTAGAGAGGTGTTTTCTCACAAAAAACCAATATACAAAAAAATATTTCAGTTTATACACAAGTGTCACATATTTGAAGGACCAAATCCATATCTGAGCCCCAGTTTTCAGCAGTTTGGGCAAATTTTTAGGGCGAAAGATGACGTAACGGAGTAGGTGGCAGCAGAAAATGAGGAGTTTCCCTCACCAACACCAAGGGAAGGTCACGATGAGCCATTGGTAGAGACCTCCTCAAGCAAACCTAGGTATTAGAGGGTCAACCAACTACTAGAGAAAATACATGAACTAGAGATCCTGGATAGGGAGATAAAAAGGAATAATGAAATATTAACCAAGAGAAATAAGGAGTTGCACAATTTTGTTCTAGAGATGAGAGGGATGTATGTCATGATGAAAATGACAAATATAAGATATATGTAGGAAAACACTATTTTGTATAGGATGCTCAGACTATTGAGGCTGCAGGTGAAGAATTCCAAATCAAACCCTAGCTCTCAAGCTCACTTTGCACTAGAAACCCTAGCTGAGGCAGTAGTGAGCCTTCAAAATCCAGAGGCAGCACAGGATGTAGATGTTTTTCCAAACCTTATGCAAGCTAAAGGAGTGCTAGAAGATCAACAACAAATATAAAAAGGGATTCTTGGGAGGATGATTACAATTTTGCAGAAACATCGCTTTCGGTGTCTTAGGCGGACGCAGCAGCGGTTCATTAGCCATCGAAAGCAGAGATTTCAACAACTAACAGACCCAAGATTATTCTTCCTTAACCATCGAAATCATAAAAGGGTGTATAAATATGTTTTGGCACACAGAACCAGTTTTGGCGAGTACAACTATCTCAGGGATGAAATATAAAGCTGAAATTTGTTGGAAAACACCATTGGAAGAGGTCTGTTCCAGTTTTGAGCATACAATCAAGGAGAAAAGGGTCGCAAACCCTACCTATTTTTTTACCAACAGTGGATTATCTATCAGATGATAGGTTGCAACTCTACTTTAGTACTCACTGCAGTCATCAAAGATTTCAATGAGGGAACAAGAGTTAAAGTTAGATAGACTAGTAGTTAAATTAGGGTTTCTGACCTAATTTTGCAAAAAACATTAAGTTTATCTATTTTTAGTAAAACAGATGCAATTTTTCAGGATCTAAATATTTTTGTAAAGGCTATAAAGCCTAAGACTTATTGGAAACAAGGTTTCAACTTTGGGGACCTGTAGACCATTATCATTACCAAGCTTCTCATGTTATTCATGACCTAATATAAGCTCTTTTGCTATTATATGTTAAGCTTCCATATCTTTTATGTTTTGTGCTTGTGCTTGAATGTCTGGTTCAAGTTTGTTCATGTTATTTAATATCTGATAGTTGTCACCCTATCTGTATGTTGATTATTTGAATTACACGTACTTTTCCTTGTTGTGATTAGCCATTTATGTGTAATTGCTTTATATATAAATCTTCCAGCACAATGAGTTCTCCATCTTTCAACCCTATTATCAAACCTTTGAACATTGGTAGTTAGAAGCCTTATATTTTGATTGAGTTTTATGCATGTCTTAAGCATGTGAGGTCCTTTAGGTCATCTGACTTGATCCATTTAGAAAAACCATAAAAACATTTAAGTTACCAGGCATCCTCGAGCTGCAACCTAGAGGAGTTTCCTGGAGTGATAACACAGTTTCTTTTGTATGCAGACTTCCACAATGGATTCTATAGTAATTTCTAACTGATGATGGAATTCCTCCCAAGTACACAATGCCTTATGGATGTCTATGGTTAGAGTTGTGAGATTCGACAAGTTAACCACTTTTTGGTGTATGTTCAAGTAAAAAATGTTGCTAATTTTGGGTCCCAGGAGTTGTGATTTTTCTCGGAAGTGTCAAGTAGTATTTTCATATGAGGATGAATCTTGTCAAGGCTGAATAGGTTGGTTCTAGCTTGGCTAATCCCCTGGTTTTCTTGTTTCTCTAATTTATCTAGCTTTTCCATTTCTAACACAAGCTGGTCCTCAATTGTCTTCTCCATTGCTTCTGTGCTCACTTGTCGGTCCTGTAGTGAACTAATGAGCTCACGAGTATCCCTCACCCGCTAAAACACTTGGTCATAATAAGTGAACCAATTCCTCAAGAATTCTATGTTACATTGGACTTTGTTATATTCTCTTTTAGCACAGTGTAGGCTACCGAAAATGTTGTATACTGATTTCTCAGTAATATAGTGGATTCTTCTGCATGCTCTTTTGTTCTTTCTTGTAGTTGTACCTGAAATTTTGACACAACACTTTCAAAAAGTTGGTATGCTTTTTCCAACGGCTTGTCGGTGTCGAACCCTTCTGGGATTGGAATGAATTGCTTTGCCAAAATTCCACACTTCATCAAGAATTCAGTTTGTTTTGTATTTAGTTTGTCTAGTTGTTCTTTTCTTTTTTCTCTTCTTAGTCTTGACTCCTTATTAGTGGAGTCCACCAGTCGGTCTAGCTCATCTTCTATTATTTTTTGTGTGTCGACTATTGTTGTCGACCCTAACAGAGCTTGTTGAATAAATGATGGAATTTTCTACTGAGAAAACTGTAGTTGTTTTTTATGTTCCTCCTCTTTTTTCTTTCTTACTTTTTTGTCTTTCTTTCTTCGTCGCTCCTGATCTCAGTTTTGTGCTTCAGCTGCTTCTATAGGCGGAGGTATGCTCTATGTTTTCTCCATGGTGTTACTAGGTAGACTAGGGTTTTGTGACTAGGTTTATGGGGGGAGAATGGTCGATGGTGGTGTGGGTGACGAGAGAAGTGGTTGTTTCTCAGAGGTTGATGGGGAAAGAGTCGATATGAAATCTGTCGGTAGGGTGTTTTCGACTATTTCTAGGATTTCAACAATTTTGGGGGCTTCGACAAATTATCTATTCTTGACTATTTCTTGGTGTCCTGTTGATGGTTTAATTTGGTTGAAGTCAAAAAGTTCTTCTGAAATGGATCCCTCGTCTTCTTCATTGACCGGGTTAGGAAGCAGGGGGTTTCCAATGGATTATGGGATAAATGAGGAGATTTATCGTGCTACGATCTCAACGGTTTTTTCTGGGTTTCTTTGGAATGTGGATTTGATGTGTCCCACAATCAGTGATTTTGGAGTGGAACTTTGCGATTGGTCGGGGATTTGGGGGATGACTAGAAATTGTTGTTGGTTTTATGAAATGGTAACCGTTCTGGTTATCATTATTTGCTAGACAGTAGGAAAAATAATTGGGAGTTCGTTAATGAAATATTGTAGGTCAATGTCTTTATCTACTCTTGTTCGGAAATTTTTGGGTAGTGCTTGAAAGTACAGATTTAGGGAATTTGTTGGTGTAACAGAGGTCGAAGTTGGTAATACTTCTTTGAATACTTGAACTGGAGATGGGGCTGGTGGGGTGGTAGTGAGGTCGAATGGCTCAACTCAAGTGGAGTAGTAGTTTTTACCTTCTTTGCTTCTTTTATGACGAACTTCTTGAATTGTTCCTTGAATGTTACTTTATTTTTAGTAGCATCCTCTAAGATTTGTGCAGTGCTAGAATGTAGTTCATCTTCATCATATGACTGCTCTAGAAGTAACAGCTTGCACTTCCCCTTTCCTTTAACTAGAGTCTTCCTCTTCTCTCTAGCTTTAGATAACTCGATAGCTAGCTAATGTATGTTTTCTTTTGTCATTGCATTTTCTAGAAGAAGGTTGTCAGATTGGCTCTCTTCGTTTGTTTGTACTGCTTCTTCCTCCTTTTGTTGTGTCAATGGTATTACAACAACTTGTAGAGTGTTACCCTCTTATGTAGGAGTATCCTCTGGGGTGAAAGTGCTGATATGAAGTCATACTTCATAGTCCTCTTCTTTTTCTTGGTCATTTAAGGGTTCAACGATTGGTTTATCGACCTTCTTTGTGATTGGAAGTATGTCTAACTTGGTGTTAGACTGTCGAGTTAGCTATACAAATATATCTTTGATTGATGGGAAAATTTTGATGGGTTCAACATTTTCTCTAGCTCCCTGCAGGTACCATAATGAAGTGTGATCTAATTCTAGTTGAATATGTGCAGTCGGTGGAAAACATCGACGGATATTCTGTGGTACCGTCCATCTGGCCGTTTTGATTTTTAAGTTTTGAAACCAAGTATCTAACAAGACCTTGGATTGCTCCAATTATTGTTTATTTCTAGCCATTGAAAAAGTTTTGAAATTCCACATACCGATTCTATTTGGCTCATTGAAGTCCAGATCTGCGATAGGTCGGAGATGGTACATTGCAATCCAAATGGTTAGGGAAGTAAATTTAATTGGTTTTCCCTCTTCTTGAAATTTTTCACAGGTGTGTTTGATAAGTTATGCTAAGTGTTGTGCCCAACGGTAAATATTTCCCCTTTATTCTACATTTACGATGGCTACCAACATGTCTAGATTTAAGTCAGAACCGCGCCCTATTCTTGTTAGGCTTGTAGAGACAATATTTGCCACTAGTTTTGGTGTGGTGAATTGTATTTGGATGATTACTAATCCTCTTAAGTTCTTTCATGCTGGGGTTCCTATTAGCTTCTCTACTAGGATTGGGTTTGAATTACAGGGATTGGTTCACCTTTATTTGACAACCCAATAAGCCTATAGATTATATCGCTTGATATCACGATAGGTCTGTCGAAGTAAAATGTTCCATTATTGTATTGGCTAACAATGAAATGTGTGATGATGTCCCTTGTTCTCGCAAAATTTTCCATGAGAGGTGCATTTATGTACGCGAGGATTGTGCTTGCACTTACCTTTTGGGATTCCTCTGTCATTTTTCCATCTTTGTATGACCATTTCCTAACTTCCTTCCACAATATTTCCTAGGATGTTTCTACAAATTTTTCTTTGCGGATGTTATCCATTATACCAGCGGAGTTGTGGTTGTTTATAAATCTTTCATTTTGTTCGTTGCAAATCTTGTATTTGTAATTTTAGATGTCTTTGTGTCGATTGAATGCTCTGGTTCACACACAGGTATCTTAGTCTCAGGGGTTTGATAGCTCTGATTTTCTAGCTCTTTGCACGGTCTTCATCTGGTATGGTATTTATAGTGGAAATAGGTAGAGTGGGAGACGATATGGTAGATGAATGTATTAATGGTGGATTTGACTATGAAGGGTGATCTGTCGAGTGTTGTTTTAATGAGCACTAGTTTAGGTGCTCCCTATGTTGAAGATAATGATGACTTCATTGGATCGTTGAGTATTATTTATGTTGATGTGCTTCATGATTGTGGAAATGTTGGTGGAATGGGCGGTATTTGTCATGTCGATGATTATGATGTCGGTGGTTATTTATTTCAAGCGGTAATATGCTACTTCCAACCTGAGAATTCATCCAAGGCCTTGTCATTTTGTTTTGATGTCGTTTTTTCTTTGTTGATCTTTAGGTTTTTATAGTTTTTTTTTTGTTATCAGATATATAACTATTTTTTAAATTTTTCGTAGCGTTTTAGTCGGGAACCATTAACAAGTTTCCAAAATATATTACCTTGTAACATTTTCAATCAGACTGATCCATTAGCATTGATTTCTTTGACAATATATGGTCCCATCAATTCTATGTGTATCTTTTTTTACTTTCCTTTAACTCAACTGTTATACAACAAGTTAAGGTCTCCATCGACAAGTTTTTATTTCTAATATTCCGATCATGCCAAGCTTTCAGTTTTTGTTTTTGGATCTCTTGGTGTTGTATTGTGATTAGTTGGTGTTCTTTGAGTTTAAAAAATTGTATTATTCGTTCTTTCCTAGCCTCTTTGACATCAATGTGTAATATGTCAGAAATTATTGGTGTTTATTGTCGAAAGTGTAGAGGAACGACTGCTTCTTGCCCATACACAAGTCAAAATGGTGTTTGATATGTCAATCATTTGTACGTCGTTCTCTATTCCCATAGGACATGTTGGCAAGGGGTTGGGGTAAGTTGCGCAACATCGCAGATGTTGTGAAAGCTCAACGGATACCCTGCAAGACAACGATAACATGCAAGGCAGAAGATAGACTACCTTTGAATATTTTGTGTCACTTTTTGTACTTTTGCACCATATTTTATGAATATTGGTCATTAGTTAGAAAACCAGTTAGGAGTTAGTTAGAAGTGGACCATGAATGTAAAGGCACAATCCTATCAATAAAAGAAGACTTGTAATTGTGTGATACCCAATTTTTTATGAGATTAAGCGAAGGAAGAATTGAGAGTTCAAGGGTCTAGTGAATTGTTGTTTTGGATCTGTGGTCGATTGCGTAGAAACTAATATGATGACAGAAATGTTGATCTGAAATGTTATACTGTTATTCTTTTGTCTCTTCTTGTTTTTCTGTTCCTGCAATCTTATGATGAATGTGACATAGATCTGTGATGTGATGCGTAATGCTTATGAATGATGTACTCTGTCTAGATTTGTTTGTGCCATTAGCATGGTTACCTCTGTGATAGTTGAAGGATGCGATCTGAATGATGAATGATTATGTAGATCTAATGATTCAGTTGATGAATAGTCGATGCCCATGATCCTCTTCCTTTATGCAGAAACTTGGTTTCGTCAGCCCTCCCTTGAATATATCGAGTGAGACTTCATCCGCTCTGCGAGTGTTGCTGGACAGGGTAAAACCTGTATGGGCAGATGCTCAGGGAGATTTCGGTGATTTGAGTGTCGACAAAGAGGGAACCCCTCTTGACTAGGTTTTGTTGGCTTAGGTTTGAGCCAACAAATGGTTCCATTTTCAGGACCTTGTTGCGACTGAGAGGAGGGTATGTGGCATACGACGCAACTAGAAGTTCAATATTGAATGTGGCACTTGACGCGACCAGAAATTCAAGATTGGTTTGATCGGAAGATGCAAGAGTTTGCTGAAGCAAAAAATCAAAAACTTGGACTGACAACAGACAATTGGTTGGAAGAATATATACACAACGCTCTACACGAATATTTTTTCTGTGAGTTTCCCATCATATTGTATGAGTGGCTGGCACAGTTCACTTACAAGAAGACAAATTTCCAAGGAGGAGAACCAATATCCTGGACCCTTGAGATAATCTAGGAACTGCAAGAAACTGACAATAGAGAATCGCGAGCTATCAAGGTCTAGTTGGATAGTATCCTAGAAGTCTATATCGCTAAGTTTGCAGTCGACAGTACCAAGTCATATAGCGAAGTAGAAAGGGAATTTTTGAATGGACCCAGAGGTAGGTTTTTATTGTCCTTACAGTTGCCAATTAAAATGCTTATCTGTGAAAAGGGTATACTAAATATGCATCTAGAGTAGTAGAACTCGAGTGTGCAAAGGTGGTGGATACCACGAATAAAGGGGGGAGATGAATGGGAAGATAAGGGGTAGATGGGTGCAAGTTTCGATGAGACTGTGATGGAAGCTGGGGAATAAAGTGGTTTTACATGGGGAGGAGAAAGGTTTCAACAAGAGAATAGGTATAGGACAGGGGAAGTTCCCGCTACGATTGAAACACAAAACTGCGAAGGAAAACCACATGGGATGAAGCGACCCTAGAGTGATGAAGAGGATGACCAGACCCAGACTCTGCCCAGAATAGTAGTAAGATCAAACCCCAATAGCACAGCACCCATGCCTTTGTGCACTACTTCAAACTTAGGGAGAAACAAAAATCTACGTCAACCTACCCAACGTTTCAACAACATTCTAGTAGTAGGTCAGCGTATGTAGGAAGAAATCCCAGGATGGTGAGGAATGACATAATGTTACCTTTGTTCCATGGAAACGATACTGACGATCCTAAGCAGTATTTATTTCTCTGTGAGCCAGTATGGACTATTAGAAAAGACACAGATTATGACCTCAAGAAAGGCCAACTGATGACTACACTGCGGGGTCGCGTGCTAGATTGGTACATGGAATTTACACAGGTTCCTATGGGGACCCTTGCTAAAAAATTGGATGAATTCCGGAGGGGACTGATCAAATAATTTTGAAATCCTAAATTTGAGGCATAATACATTACTGAGTTAAAAGATATTAAGCAATTTTCTGATGAGACTATTTTGGACTTTGATGAAAGGTTTAAGACATTAATGGTGAGAGTCAGTTTTGATATGAGTGATGTTGTCCATAAATAATGGTTTATCGCAGCTTTGGTACCTCATATCCGGAAACCACTGATGTAACAAAAGATCGCAACACAGAGCGAGGATTTGGAGATCACAATGATGTTAGAAGCTTCACTGATTGGGGATAATGGAACTAGAATGAACCAAATTTAGGCACAGCTGGCGAACTTAATGTTGCAATTGCAAGACATCAAGAAAGGAAAAGAGAATCATGAAGATATTTGGTGCACTTGTTGTCACGCAGATTGACATGTTAAATATACTTTCCCTAACTTCCAGAATTATCTGCTATCTGGGGCTCCAAACCCACTGAGTTGTGGAAATGTACCATGGTGCTGCATATGTCAAGTCTATGTACATTGACATGAAGAATGTAGCTACATGCAGAAGATAGTGTCAAAGTAAGCCAACCAATATTGTTCATTTTGTCGATCGGTGGGGCATGAAGATAAAGATTGTCGTGCATATGATATTCTTTAGGAAAGAACATATGATTCATACTTTGTGAAGGGAGAAAATCATCGTGTAGTACGCTAACCATAGCCACAACCTCAGGTGGTAAACTCTCAACCACAACCGCAGTATACACCACCGCCACAGATGCAATTTATACCATCGCAGTTGCAGCCGCAGTTTACACCACAACCATAGTTTGCACCACAGCTGCAGTACAATCAAATGGTGATACCTAAGGCACAACCACAGTACGTTCAAGATGTGCACTATGTGCAGCAGCAATCGAATTCCCCACCATAATAGATGGCTCATCTTCATTATCAGTAGCAAGGAGGATTCCTAGGAAGCGGAGTAGGCTTTGGAAGAGGATGAGGACGAGGTTGAGCCTCGGTCTAGTGTTACAATTGTGGGTTATTTGGAAATTATTAGAGATATTTCCCACAATTGCAGTGTTCATGTACCTATTGCACTGACATTGATCATACTTTTGAGAACTTCCCACAGCTAATCGCAATATAGTAGGCCTGGAACGTTCCTCAGCTGCAGAATCAGAATCAGTTGCAGAACCAAAATCAGCTACAAAATCAGAACCACTTATAGATTCAAGCCCAAAATCATGTTCCACTTCAGAATCAGACTGTGAATCAACCTATGAATCCTCCGTTGAACCAGAATCCATCATTGACTCAGAATCTACCGATGAACCTAAATCAAGGGACCCTTATTCCTTGAGGAATCATGCCCAGCTCGGGGGTGGCAGTGTTGCTGAGAGATTGATGAGCACGCTGGCCTATGGTTGGGTGGAATGTTGCAGTGACATAGCTGGTTGCGGGGCGAGTTCTTCATTAAAAGATAAGTACTCCTGAATATTTCATCTCTGTAATTATATCTACTGTTTCAGGAATTATGATGAACATGTTGAATGCTGGAATGTATATGTTTGCTTCCACTAAATGTTGAGTAACGATGTATCCTTGCATGTTTTATGCATCTTAGTATGTATTATGTTAATCTTTTTATTTCAGCATTGATGTATGTTCATGTTCATGGGGTTTTTTTCCCGTTTGTTTGGCGTTAGTAGTGTCCTCTTCGCCGGTCGGAGGGTCAGGGACGTTACAGTACCGGTCGCATATCCTGTGGATCCACGTGTGCATTGCCACATGCAGGAAATGATGGAATGTCACAATGTGTCTGGCAAACTTGAAGATGATGATGAGCTATGGAATATCAATATTCCAAAGATAGAAGGGAGTAGGAATGTGTTAGGATATTTAGACACTTAGGAGTTAGTTAAGATCAACTTGTGTAATATATCTATTAGGTAAAAGTGTGTTTCTTTAGTATGCATTAGTATGCACTTGTAAATATGCTAATCCGATGGTCACAATATGTTCTAGACATAAAGTGATCCGACGATTCAACTTCTCTTAGATCATACCTACCATTGATCCGTGGCTTAACACCCGATTGGTCTATGATCTCTATTTAAAGAGCATAGAGGGTCCTTGGCTAGTTGATAGATTCTGAGAAGCTCATGTAACTTTCTTTCTTTTGCATAATAAATTGCTCCAAGTAGCTATTTAGCTGGGGCCGTGAACTGTTTCTCTCTCGAGAGTTTTAACCACGTGACAAGCATTGGTGTATTGATCTGTGATCTTTTTGTATGAAGTAGTTGTTCTTGGTGTTCGGTCCTTTGGGAGTACCCTGTGTACCCTAACATGGTATCAGAGCTTTTATGAAGAGCCACTTTCGGTTTTGATCAAGATCTGAAACGGGTGTAGCTGAAACTTTGAAAGGGTTTCTGGTTCTGGATTTTCTATGCATTTGTGGCCTATGGGAGCTATTCCATTGTGTCCGAGCATCGTTTCCATTGGGAAATAGTTTTCATTTCACCGAAAACCGTTTCCGTTTGCTCCAGAAACACCCATTTCAAAAAATCTGAAGGTATAATGTTACAGTGATGGATTTGTTTTATTTTATTTTTTTAAAATCACGGACTGTTGCCTCTTTTTGTTTTAGTCTCGGACTTTTTCCTTCCCTGGCTGTGTATGCTTTTTTCCGTGCACCTTGCGCGATCGCGGCGAATCAAAAACAGTGAGGGAATTTTTTTTTTTCTTGTCTTCTTAGCTACATATGCTCTTTGTTGTGCACCTTGTGCGATCACGGCAAATCAGAAACAATGAGAAAACTTGAAAACATAGAATTTTCGGGTAAGCTAACCTATATCTAACCCCATTGTGTGGAAAAAGTTTTTTTTGTTTTTTTTTGTGATTTGCAGGAAAAGAAAGCAAGCACAGAAAACGAGAGAGAAGAGTAAAAAAATAAAAAAAATAAAAAATCCCCTTCCTCTTTCCATAGTTTTACGTACCTTTTAAACTTAGCTCACTTGGTCCTAAGTTGCTTTACACCTTGATAAGTCTTGAGTTCAAGTCTTATCAAGCTACTTTTTAGTGCATGCAATTTCTATTTTCAAGTTACTTTATTGTAAAAGTGCATCTCACATAAATAAAATAAAATAAAAGTGAGTCACTTAAGTCTTTTAATTTATTGCCGCACTATTTAAAAGTCACATTATTGTAAAAGTGAACATCACTTATTCTATAAAAGTAATTCACTTCAAAGCAACTTTATTGTAAAGTGATTGTCAAAGGTTGATCTTTGGAAGAGGGGGGTTCTTTTTTTAGTTGGTCAAGTTAATATCTGCCACGTCACTATTGGGGACATCTTTAACATTTCCTTTGATCAAGCATAACTTCATCATCCAGAATCAGTTTTAAGTGCCATTTTTTTTTAAAACTGCATATTTTTTCGAGCTCTTTGCATCCAGACAGTTAGTTTCTGTTCTTTCAGCCACTA
>LPNX010301103.1:217020-316593 GCA_001517045.1 Pseudotsuga menziesii | reverse complement strand
TCCAAGTAGCTATTTGGCTGGGGCCGTGGACTGTTTCCCTCTCGAGGGTTTTAACCACGTGACAAACATTGGTGTATTGATCTATGATCTGTTTATGTGAAGCAGTTGTTCTTGGTGTTCGGTCCTTTGGGAGTACCCTGTGTACCCTAACAGAATGTTACAGCACCAGATTTCCCGACTGATCCAATGAATCAACCATTGAAGATCTAGAAAGTTAACATTGGGACAGAGGAGAACCCAAAATTCGTAAGTGTTGGGGACTACTGGGACGAGGAGACCATGGAAAAGACCATAGATCTGCTGCATGAATTTCAAGATCTCTTTCCAACAAAGTTCTCATAAATAAAGGGGAGGCTACACCAATCGTGGATTGCATTGCTGCAACAACAGAAATATTTCTGTTTGACAACATTGTTACATGATTTGGATGCCTAAGGATATTGATGAGAGACCAAGGCATCCATTTTATCAATCGCATAGTAAGAGCATTGACGGAGGAAATGCAGATACAACATAAGAAAAGTACACCATATCATTTGCAGGAGAATGGGACTATCGAAGCGTTCAACAAGATCTTGGAGTAGGCACTTACAAAGGTATGTAACGCTAACTGAGATGACTAGGATTTGAAAATTCTAGCATTATTGTGGGCATATTGCACCACCTACAAGAGATTGACGGGGAAAACAATGTTCAAATTGGTCTATGGGAAAGAAGTAGTCATGCCTATGGCATACATTGTTACCAGTCTATGCATTGTCGTTGCGACATGAATGGATGATGAAGCAGCGCTAGAAGAGCGCATGGTGTAGTTGATATAACTTGAAAAGGCCCTCTTTATTGCAGGGTTGCATCAGCATGTTGATAAGGATCAACAAAATTCTTGGCATGATCACCATATAAACAATAAGCAGTTTCAGCAAGGAGATTTGGTTTTGCTATATGACAGCAAGTTCATGAAGCATCCAGGTAAGTTACAGATGCATTGGCTCGGTCCATATCTTGTTAATTCAATTAATTCTGGGGAGCAGTTCAATTACAACAATTAGATGGAGCCATGCTACCAAAAATAGTGAATGGTAGCCGCCTAAAGCCCTACAGGACAGGGCCGGAATCACATAGTGCTTAAGGCATTGCACAATGTAAAAAAAGAGAGAGAGAGAGAAGAAAGACTAGATAGCTAGAGGGAGGGTGCACCCGAAGGAAGAGGTTGCACAGGAATAGGATTCAGTAGCACAGTTAGAAATATTTGTCACAACATCTATAAGGTTGCAACATAGTCAAAATCATCACTAAATAAATAGTAGTTAATATGGTTTTCCAGACAACACTGTGCACTGCTGGTGGAACTGCGCCAAGAGAAAGGGGTTGCGCCAAGAGAAAGGGGCTGAGCCAAGAGAAAGGGGTTGCGCTAAGGTAAAGGGGGTGCACCAAGGGAAAGGGGATGCACCAAGAGAAAGTGGCTGCACGAAAGACAGTGGTTGCACGGGTGAAAGTGGTCACACAAAAGGAAGTGGATGTGATAGAGGAAGCAAATGCACAAAAAGGAATGGCAAAGAATGAGGAAGAATCAATAGCTCTGTTAGGAAGACAGATCCCTCCCACTAGAAGATGGTGACCAGACATCACATCAGGACTCAATGATGAACATCAAGGTAGGAGAACGATGATACTTTTTGATGTAGTATCTAATGATAGTGGATCCAAGTGGTATGCTGACAGAATTGGAGGTGTAATCAGATCATTAATGCATGATTTAGTCATAATGATGAACCAATATGACAATGATTCTAGCCAAGATGAAGTTGGTGTTATAAGAAGATGGTGGGTCATTGAGAGGATACTATTGGGTGAAGTTACATTATGAAAATTTGCATAAGTGATCAGCAAGGTAGTTAAAGGAAGCTCCACTGCATAAGGCAGTGAAAACTTAAGAGGATATGAAGAGAACCCTTGATATGGGGGAGACTTTGAGTGAGAATGCTTCACCAGTTGAAATTACAGAATAAGTTGCAAGTATGCGGGCTAACTCATCCAAGATGGAAGTGCATGGCAAGGTCATCCTTGGCTATATGTCTCCTAGTCATTCTGAGACATAGACTAACAAACCCACGAGGAATTCAGAAGGGGCCAGAGTTCTTGCCCCACTTGACTAAGTATGCATGAATAGGGAATGAGATTGACTTCAATCATCCTGGGTTGAGCCTGAATGCAAGGAATGGCAAGGTTGTGAAAGCTAGAAGGGATTTCAAGGTGGCATGTAGGCGTCATAACTTGTAGCTATAGATAATTTCCATGCATCCGGTAGCAACCCAGATAGTGACATCGAGCTTGAAGCAGTTCAACGACCAGTATTTTTGGTCGGAGGAGCAATATAATTCCATGAGACACAAGGTTGTAGCGGTGTGCCGAGATAAGAAGCAGTTGATATTGGAGGAGGCAGTTGCATTTAGACAAGTTTTGGGTAAATGGAACACCGCTATCTATGAGTAGTTTCACCACCCCAAGGTTGCTGCGTACACCAGGTCCACCTGACGTGGCTCAAGAACGAGCCACAAGACTGTGTTGGGGTCCTGTTGGAAAGGGGTTGGGGTAATTTGTGCAGCATCATGGATGCTTCGCAAGCTCAGAATATACCATGCAAGATGATGATAGCACTCAAGGCAGAAGATAGACTACCTTTGAGTATTTTGTGTCACTTTTTGTACTTTTGGACCATATTTTGCAGATATTGGTCATTAGCTATAAAATCAGTTAGGAGTTAGTTAGAAGTGGACCATGAATGTAAATGCACAAGCCTATCAATAAAAGAATAATTTTAATTGTGTGATATCCAGTTTTTGATGAGATCAAGGGAAGGAAGAATTTAGAGTTCAAGGATCTAGTGAGATGTTGTTTTGGATCTGTGGTTGATTGCACATAAACTAATATGATGAGAGAAATGTTGATCTGAAATGTTATACTGTTATTATTTTGTCTCTTCCTGTCTTTCTGTTCCTATAATCTTATGATGAATGTGACATAGATCTGTGATGTGATACGTAATGCTTATGAATGATGTACTCTCTCTAGATTTTTTTGTGTGATTAGCATGGTTACCTCTGTGATAGTTGAAGGATGCGATCTGAATGATGAATGATTATGTAGATCTAATGATTCAGTTGATGAATATTTGATTCCCATGATCCTCTTCCTTTATGCAGAAACTTGATTTCGTTATCCCTCCCTTGAATATCTCGGGTGAGACTTCATCCACTCCGCTGGTGTTGCTGGACAGGGTAAAACCTGTTTGGGCTGAAGCTCAAGGAGATCACAGCAAGTTGAGTGTTGACAGAGAGGGAACCCCTATTGACTGGGATTTGTTGGTTGAGGTTTGAGCCAACAAATGGTTCCATTTTCAGGACCTTGTTGTGACTGAGAGGAGGGTATGTGGCATCCGACGCAACCAAAAGTTAAAGATTGGATGTGGCACTTGACACAACCATAAATTCAAGATTGGTTTGATCGAAAGCTGTGAGAGTTTGTTGAAGCATAAAATCAAAACCTTGGACTGACAACAGACATGTGGTTGGAAGAATATATACACGACGATTAGCATGAATATTTTTTCTGTGAGTTTCCCATAATATTGTACGAGTGGATGGAACAGTTCACTTGCAAGAAGACAAATTTCCAAGGAGGAGAACCAACATCCTGGACCCCTAAGATAATTTAGCAACTATAATAAACTGATAATAGAGAATCACAAGCTGTTAAGGTCTGGTTGGATAGTATACTAGAAATCTATATCACTGAGTTTGGAGTTGACACTACCAAGTCATACAACGAAGCAGAAAGGGAATTTTTCAATGGACCCAGAGATAGGTTCTTATTGTCCCTATAGTTTTCAATTAAAATGCTTGTCTATGAAAAGGGTATACTGAAGATGCATCTAGAGTAGTAGAACTCAAGTGTGTGAAGGTGGTGGATATCGCGACTAAATGGGTGAGAGGAATGGGAAGATAAGGGTAGATGGGTGCAAGTTTCGACAAGGCTATGAGGGAATCTGAGGAAGAAAGTGTTTGTACAAGGGGAGGAGCAAGGTTTCGACAAGAGAATTGGTAGATCATAGGGGAAGGTCCTGCTGCGATCGAAACGTAAAACCGTGAAGGAAAACCACACAGGACGAAGTGACCCTACAGTGACGAAGAGGACGACTAGATCCAAAATATGCCCAAAAAATAGTAAGATCAAACCCCAGCAACATTGTTCCCATACCTCCACGCACTACTTCAAACTCAAGGAGAAACACAAATTCTACATCGACCTTCCCAACGTGTCAACAACACTCTAGTAGTAGTTAAGTGTATGCAAGAAGAAAGCCTAGGATGGTAGGTGATGACACAATGTTACCTTTGTTCCATGGGAACGGGATCGATGATCCTGAGCAGTATTGGTTTCTCTGCGAGGCAGTATGGACTGTTAGACAAGACATAGATGATGATGTCAAGAAAGGCCAACTAGCGACTACCCTATGGGGTTGTGCACTAGATTGGTACATGAAATTTATACCGGTTCCTACAGGGACCCCTGCTAAAACATTGGATGAATTATGGAGGGAAATGATTGAATAATTTCGGAAGCCTAAATCTGAGGTGTAATACATTATTGAGTTAAAAGAGATTAAGCAATTTCTTGATGAGACTCTTTGGGACTTCGACGAAAGGCTTAAGACATTGATGGCAAGAGTCAGTTTTGGTATGAGTGATGTTGTACATAAATAATGGTTTTTCATAGATTTGGTACTTCATATCTAGCAACCACTGATGCAACAAAATATTGTGACATAAAGCGAGGCTCTAGAGATCACAATGATGTTAGAAGCTTCACCAGTTGGGGAGAATGCAACTAGCATGACCCAGATTTCGGTGCAGCTGGTGAACTTAATGCTGAAATTGCAGGACATGAAGAAAGGGAAAGAGAATCGTGAAGATTTTTGGTGCACTCATTTTCACACAGATGGACACACTAAAGATACTTGCCCTGAATTCTAGAATTATCTGCTATCTGGGGTTCCAAACTCACTAAGTTGTGGAAATGTACCATGGTGTCACATATGTCAAGTCTATGGACATCGACACAAAGAATGTGTTATCACTCCAAGAAACTCCTCTAGGTTGTAGCTCGAGGATGCCTGGTAACTTACAATATTTTTTGGGGTTTTCGGCTATGGGTCAAGTTAGTTGACCTATGTAACATTTCCACTCTCAAGTAATGCATAAAACTCACTCGTTTACAAGGCTTTTAGTTGTAATTTGCTCGGAAGTTCAACAATAAGGTGCAGGGATGGAGAACTCACCAGGCTGGAAGACTTACACACATAACACATGCATATAAATGGCTAAATCCTGATGAGGATGGTATTTATAAATCAAATATCACTAATAAACCAATAGGATGATAGCTATTGGCTTCTTAATAAATCTAAAAGTGACCTAAATGCACATTCAGGCATAAATACAGTAAGAAAGAGATGATGGCTGAACAGATCGAAACAAAAGAGCTTATATCCTGAATAAGTAAAATGAGAAGATTGAAAGCATTATTGGCTCATAAATCTCTGAAGTTGAACCTTTATTATAAAATCAATCATGGGATTTATAGCCTTCTACAAAAATGACAGATCTTGAAAATCTGATCTGTTTACACAAAAAAATACTTGAAAGTGATAGTTTTTTCAGATTAGGGCTTCAAACCCTTGCTAACTATTTGTCTATCTATTGTGAAGATCTAGTTCACTGAGTGAACTTTTAATAATTGAAGTGGTTGCTGATAATCACCACTACTGGTTCAGTGTAAAATTGCCGCCAACAGCTAGTGTTTCGTCGGTTTACTGAAGTGGCCTTTCTTGCTTAAATCGTCGGAATTTTCTACCTTGTCGCCATGGTCACCGATCCGATTCTCTAACCTCTAACCCGTCGGTGCCTTAGACTGGAATGTTTCTGCAATGTCGGCACCTCAAATGATTAACGTCGCGACTGTTTATGCATCGGCACTTTCCATCACTAGCTTGTCGGTGATCGAAAGCTGAAACAACTAATGCATCGGAACCTCAAAGAAGAATTTTGCCACAGGTCAAAGGTTCCAATGACTAATATTCTCAGCGTTGACAATCGAAAGCTCTATCTTCTAGCCCGTCAACACCTTAGACTAGAACGCGGCCGCTATTTTAGAGGTGAAACAAACTAATCTTATCGCTGTTGAAAGTCGTTTGACGAAGGAATCAGAGCTTTAGTTATATGTGTTGCCGACACTGTGGAGGATCTTAGTCTTAAATTCACTGATCTGTAGTTCTTATTTCTCCCAATCGCCGATGATTTCCTAGTGTCATGCTATCGAAATGATAATTGATTGATCGGAGGCCTTATCTGTTTTTCTTCCCCTGTTTTCGGTTCCTTAGTGGACTAACTCGTCGATCCGTAGCCCTTAGTTCTTTCAATCATTGATTATTTTCTGTTGATTGATCAGAATCCATAGTCTGTATATCTTCCACCATTTCAGCTCCTTAGTGGACTAACTCGCCGATCCGTAGCCCTTAGTTCTTCTGATCGCCGATGATTTTCTGTTTATTGATCGAAAGTCGTAGTCTATATATCTTTCGTCATTTCAGCTCCTTAGTGGACTAACTCGTTGATGGTTAGTGCTTTCAAGTTCTGACGCCTTATCAAGTAGTGGTTCCGATTTTTTATACTTGAATTCGACGGCATTTAGTTCTTCATATCATCGACATTGCGGAACCTTTCATCTTTGCCTCACCGCTACGTTGTCTTTAGTTCTTTCAATCGTCGAAGAGTTCATCTATTTTCTGAAGCCATAGTCTGTAAGTCTGTCAGTGGCTAATGAGATGTTATGATCCTTGCCAAAGCCACCGAAGCTACAACTTTGTGAACTTTTTATCAACAACAGAGTCTTTCAAACTGTTAGTGACATTCATTTCCCTCATTGCATGAATTAAATTCTTCATACGAAAATAAATTATTTTGGGAGATAACATCTGGCTCCTACTTGGGGATGGGAACCTCTGAGTGAGGTCCCAAGAACCATAGAGCAAAATGCATTTCCCTAAAATCAAATAAGTAACTTAACACTAGAATTTATTGTTCCATTGGGCTTGGAGTCTTATTCTGAAAGCAAAACAACCTACTATCTCCTAATTTACAATCATACGGCCTCATAGCCTCAAATAAAATAGAGCTTCAAGAACCTCCCATTTACTGGGCCATCAAATACCTCTTCACCTTCCAGACTCTGCAATTTAAAGGTGTTATTATTATGTACCTAGGCTATCACAAAAGGGCCAATCCACAAAGAGTCAAATTTTCCATGTTTCCCCTTGTCCTTTCTGACAGCATCCCACTTGAGGACCCAATCTCCGACCTGGAAGTTGTCTGCCTTTGCTCTTTTGTCAAACATGCCCTTTATCCTCTATTGATGAGCTTCTAATTTTCCTACAACTTGTTCCCTGATCTGCTATCACTTCACCAAATCCATCATCCTTCTCATCATATCATTTGGTTCATCCTCCTCTTCCTGAAAGAACTTTGCCACTGGAAGGATGAGCTGGATAGGAAAGATGGCCTCAGTGCCATAAACTAGTTTGAATGGAGAAGTCCCTATGGATCTTTTGTATGTCACACTATCAGCCCATAAAGTAAACTTAAGCTTTGAATCCCATCTTTTCTGATTTGTCTCTAGCAATTTCCTGATGATTATAACTAAGTTTTTGTTGGATGACTCAGCCAGTCCATTTCCTTGTGGGTAATAGGATGTGGAGTGCACTAGTTGAATACCCATTGATTCACACATTTTAACTAATGCCCCAGCCTTAAAAGCTGGTGCATTATTAGTTACTAACCTTACTGGGCAACCAAACCTGCTGAAGATGTTCTCATATAAGAATCTCATGATGACTTGATGAGTGGCATTTCTGGTGGGTACTGCTTCTATCCATTTGGTAAAGTAGTCAGTGGCTACTAAGATCCATTTTTGCTGTCCACTAGAAGATGGATTTATTTCACCTATGAAATCCAGACCCCATTGCTGGAAAGGCCCATTCACTGTAACTTGCCTAAGGGGCAAGGATTTGAGCTGCTGCTTCCCTATAAATCTTTGACATTGGTCACAGGCCCTTACAAAAGTGCATACATCAGCAAAGAGGACTGGCCAATAGTATCCTGCTCTTAATATCTTGTGGGATGTGGTTTTCCAGTAGTGGTGGCCTCCACATGTACTGGAATGAAAGTGATGCATGACCTACTCTACTTCCTCTTTATCTAGACACCTTAACAAAATTTCAGACTGATACCTGCAATACAACAATTTGTCAATTATGCAAAACTTAACAAATTTCAACTTAAGAGCTCGTGCTTAGTTAGGAGTGAGATCAGGAGAAACTTCTAATTTTAGAAAAAATTGAATGATACCTGAGTACCACTCACATGAATATATGTTCTTAGCTACTGATCGAATGTTATTCTAATCTTGATTTACTTATGTTTAAGCTACTACCATAGTCTGCACCTTTGTTGATCTGACACATGTGAAATTTATTCCCATCAGTTCACAGTTTTCTTTGGCCATGAGTTTGGCCAGACCTAATCCCTTTACCAGCTTGGTGGGTTTCACCTCTACATCAAACTCAATGAGTTTGGAAATCCAGTTAGCTCTCTTCCCATCAATGTCAGGCTAAGTCAAAACATCCTTCACAGTAGTTGAAGGGACATATGCAATGACCTTTGCATGGAGAATGTAGATTCTGAAAGTCTTCAAAGATTTTATGAGAGCATAAGCCTGCTTCTCAATTGGGTCATACTTCATCTTAGCATCTCTCAGGGTTCTGCTGAAGAAAGCAATTGGATGATCAAGACCTTCATCATTCTTTTGTAATAGTACAGTTGCCACTGTGTCATAAGATGCAAAAGAGAAAATGTAAAAACCGTTGGTGTAGTCAGGACTAATCAGGGTTGGGGCCTCCATGATGGCTTTCTTAATGTCTTCAAAAGAGTTTCTTGCTTGGTCAATCCACTTTATTTCTGCATCCTTTTTTAGCATGATTGTTATATGCTTTAACAGCTTGGAAAAATTTAGAATAAACCTTCTGACAAAGTTTATCTTTCCTAAAAATGACTGAATGTCTCTTTTTCATCTTGGTATTGACAGTTTTTGGATTGCTTCCACTCTCATCGGATCGATCTTTATACCTTCAGCTAAGACTATGTGGCCTAGGAGATTTCCTAGGCCACATAGTTGGGACTAATCAGGGTTGGGGTATCCATGATGGCTTTCTTAATGTCTTCAAAAGAGTTTCTTGCTTGGTCAATCCACTTTATTTCTGCATCCTTTTTTATCATGACTGTTATATGCTTTAACAACTCAAAGAAATTTGGAATAAACCTTCTGACAAAGTTTATCTTGCCTAAAAAGGACTGAATGTCTATTTTTGACCTTGGTATTGATAGTTTTTGGATTGCTTCCACTCTCATCAGATTGATCTTTATACCTTCAGTTGAGACTATGTGGCCTAGGAGCTTTCCTTCATTGAGTGCAAACTGGGACTTCTTGGGGTTCAGTGATATTCCATACCTTCTGCACTTCAGAAATACCTTCCTTAAATGCTGCAAGTGGTCATGATGGATGTGAGAGTAAACTGTTAAGTCATCCAAATATATCAGCACAAATTTATCTTTTATCCCTACAAAAGCTAGGTCCATAGCTCTCTGAAAATTAGCTCCAACATTCATTAGCCTAAATGGAATTTTAGCATACATGAAGGTGCCCCAGGGGGTGGTAAAGGCAGTATTCTCTTGGTCATTTGGGTGCACAGCAACTTGGTTGTATCCAGAGAAGCCATCAAGGAAGGACATGACCCTATCCCCCGAGACTTTCTGCAGCAGATGTTCCATCTTGGGCAGTCAATAGTTGTCTTTTTTGGAACACTTGTTCAGGTTTCTAAATTCCACACACAAACTTATTTCTCCATTTTTGTTTCTTACCACTACTAGATTTGCAATCCACTTGGAATACGTGAGGGGAATTATGATCTTGGCTTTAAGGAGCTTGTGGATCTCTTTTTCAATCACTGGTAATAGGAGAGGGATGATGGGTCTCAGCTTCTATTTGAAAAGAATGGTGTCCTTCTCCAAAGAATTTCTGTGTTGGATGATATTGGTGTCATAATTTTTTAGGTCACTATACTCCAAGGAAAAAACATCAACAAACTCTTTTATCAAGCTACAAAATTGAGACTTCTGATCAGCATTCAACCCAGTGGAAAGATTTATCAGTTTAGGATGGTTTTGGCTGCCTATGTTTTTCTCTTGGATAGCAGGGTCTAGCTCCTTTTTGGTAGGCTTGAGAGGGATGTTATTGTGATCAAACAGTTCTTCCAGTGGTACTAGTCCTCGAGGTATGTAGTTGCTGGGAAATTGGACAATATTGTGCTTAGTCACTTTATCTTTTAACTTGAGCTGCTTGGATTCCTCCATGTTAAGGTTTTCCTTTTCTATGTGTATGTCAGAGAATTCATCTACTAACTGAAGAAATTTACTAAGCTCCTCATCATTTTCAAACACCCTCCAAAATTTTACATTGTCTGACAGAGAGGGTCTGTACTTGACCTGAACATCGTAACTGAGCTTAGGGGGTAAAGGAGGAATGAACAGACTTGCAGATATGGCTAGGGAATCAGCCAGGTGATTCAAATCCCTAGGAATATATGACAGTTCAAAAAACATAAAGGAGTCTCTGAGTTTCCATACCTTGTCCCTGTAGGCCTTCAATCTGATATTTTTTGTCTGAAAAGTGTTGTTGACCTACTGTATGATGAGGTCTGCGTCTCCAAAAATCTTCACGCACATGATCCCCATCTCCTTGGAAGCTTTAACTCCTAGCACCAAGGCTTCATATTCTGCTACGTTGTTCGTGGTTTTGAAATCAAGATTATAAGATAGGTGAATATTTTCCTTAGATGGGGAGATCAAGACTACATCCGTGCCTGCTGAGTTTTGAGCACTAGCCCCATCAAAATACATGGTCCAAATCGCCGTTGTGAATTCTTCGGGCTATGAAAGGGTGGGCTTAGTGAGCTGAACTGATGTCTACTGATTATTATATATTTTCAAAATGCAAGACCCAAAATCGGTGTCCACAACATAGATGGGGTGATTTACTGAGCGGCTCCCCTTGCTTATAATGTATGCTAGTTGATTTTCCCTATACAGCCTCTTAGTCTCCCCTCCAAAAATGGGAATGGTGGCATACATGAGATCCATCTGAAGGGTGCCACCTAGTCTTTTGCTCCATGACCAAGATAGTAAGAGGCCGAATTTTGGAGGAATATTAGCCACTACAATGTCCATCATTACGCTTTTTGAAGGTAGCTAAGTTAAATTTACAGCAAGGTCTTTGATGATGCCCAAGAACTTGACCTTCTTGGAGTCAAAGGAGAATAAATCATGGTAGGGATTAGTGATGCTGAGTCCAATCTCATCCATCACAGCCTTTGGCATTAGGTTATGAGAGGCTCCTGAATCCAATAGACAGTTATGGAGGATTTTATCATGGATGTTCAAGGATATATAGAATGGTGGGAAGGAGTTCTTTAGGTCTTCAATCATGGGGCCCAGGGTTACAATAGGCTTGTCATCTTGCAGGTTCACAAATTCAGTGTCAATGTGCACCTTGGGCTGAAGGGAATTCAGAATGGAGGTTTTAAATGCATCATTCTTCATTAGCTCAATTAAAGGGAAAGGGATTTTTAATTTTTGAATTTCAGACTCAAGGTTGAAAGAATAATGCAGCCTATTTGGAAACCTTACCTCATGAGCTATAGGTTTGATTTGGAATTGATCAGGTGTGGCTGAAGGTGCTGGTTTATGCAATGCTTTGGATGGGGTAGCCACTTTCTTTGGTAAAACAACCACCTTTCTAGTAGGTGCATCAGGATGCTTGATAGGTACAACATTCTTCTTGAGGGGAGCAACCAGTCTAGACCTCAGTTTGTAACCTCCCTGACCATTAGCTTGATAGACAGCCTCTTCAATGATCTGCTCATTAATCAGTGCTTCCTCATATTCTGCCTATGTCAGAAAAGAATAGTCCACCTCATCCTCCATGCAGTGGATATTGTCTTCAGCTTCTCCTTCTTCTTCAATGAATTTTGGATCTTCTTCGAATACAACATTTTAAAATGGAGCTCTTATCCTCTGATATTCCCCTTGATTTCTCTCCCTTCTGAGAATCTGAACTAGGGGGTTTCCTCTTCTATAAGGAACAAAATTTGGGTTTCGAGGAGCAAATTAGCTTGGCCCTTTACCCCTCATCGGCAGATGTCCTTGGTCCTTCAATTTAGACATTTCATTAGTTAGGTTTTCTAATAGTTTGGTCATTTTTTCAATCTTATTCTCTGATCCCGAAGCCCCACTATAGTCTGTTGGATTTTTTTTCCTGTCTATCTTCCCTTTGACCTTATAAGATGCCAGAATGTTTGACTCTACTTCTAGGGTAGCATCCTACATGAGTGATAAGGAAACATACCTCCTTTCTCTGAGAAGTAAGCAGAAGTTAGAGTCAAAGGCATTTGCATAAGTTATACTAGCTGAGGTATCAGTGGGCTTAATTTTGGTAGGGATCTTGCTGTACATATTATTGAATCTCTTGGTAAACTTAGAGACAGACTCCCCATTTTCTCTTTTTAGGTTGTTGAATTCTGTGATATAGTAGAGTTGGTCCCTCCTTTCTCCCCAATTCTTTAGGAAAATGCCATCTAGGGCCTCTATTCCTGCCACTGATCCAGTAGGCAGTTCCTTAGACCACTTCCTAGCCTGGCCATCTAGGCTTTACACAAACACCCTAGTCCATACATCTTCTTGTTCTATGTTAATATTTTCAGCATAGCTATAAAAATCCTCTAGATGTTCTTCAACATTGAAATCCCCTTCCCCTGTAAACTTAGGCATATACTTGAGATAATCCCCAGTAGGCATGGTTGCGAGAGGATTTGACAGAATTAAGGGTGCATACTTAGCTACCAGGATCCTTTCCATCTTGGTCAATTGAGGGGCAGTCATATTCGAAATGGGCATGGACAGGGTTGTGAAAGGAAGCACTGATGAAGATACTTGCTGAGAAGGTGGTGGTACACTTATCCCAGTGAAGTCACTAGGGATTGGATCTTCACAAGCAACAGTGCTTGAAGATGCCCAACCCCTAGATTTTTCTGATGTATCTAAAAATTCCTGGGAATTAAGAGTTTCAGTAGAAGAAATAATAGCCGAAATATTTGGTGAAATACTTGATGTATCATTTTGTGCAACACTGCTGGTCTGTCTTAGTAAATCCCTAGCTTTCCTCAAGATTTCTTCTGGATCTGAAATGGGTGTTACTGGTGGCCCCTTTGGGTTTGCTCTGGTACTTGTTCTTCTTGAAGCCACCTTATATAAATATAGTTTCCAGATAGATGATTACAACCATAATAATTTCCAAGCTTTGTTTATCATCAAAGCATGGATCTATGTTGTCTCCCACGGAAGCTGAGCTTCAATCTCCTCTCCCCGGCAACGACGCCACTTTGTTATCACTCCAGGAAACTCATCTAGGTTGTATCTCGAGGATGCCTGGTAACTTACAATATTTTTTGGGGTTTTCAGCTATGGGTTAAGTCAGTTGACCTATGTAACATTTCCACTCTCAAGGCATGCATAAAACTCACTTGTTTACAAGGCTTTTAGTTGTAATTTGCTTAGAAGTTCGATAATAAGATGCAGGGATGGAGAACTCACCGGGATAGAAGACTTACACACATAACACATGCATATAAATGGATAAATTCTGATTAGGATGGTATTTATAAATCAAATATCACTAATGAACCAACAAGATGACAGCTATCAGCTTCTTAATAAATATGAAAATAACCTAAATGCACATTCAGGCATAAATACAGTAAAGAAAGAGATGATGGCTGAACAGATCACAACAAAAGAGCTTATATCCTGAATAAGTAAAATGAGAAGCTTGAAAGAATTATTGGCTCATAAATCCTCGAAGTTGAACCTTTATTATAAAATCAATAATGGGCTTTATATCCTTCTACAAAAATGACATATCCTGAAAATCCGATCTGTTTACACAAAACAATACTTGAAAGTGATAGTTTTTTTAATTAGGGCTTCAAACCCTTGATAACTATTTGTCTATCTATTGTGAAGATCTAGTTCACTGAGAAAACTTTTAATAACTTAAGTGGTTGCTGATAATCATCACTGCTGGTTCAGTGTAAAATTGCTGCCAACAACTAGTGTTTCGGCGGTTTACTGAAGTGGCATTTCTTGCTTAAATTACCGGATTTTTCTACCGTGTCACCACGGTTGCTGATTGGATGATCTAACCTCTAACCCATCAGTGCCTTAGACTAGAATATTGTCTCAATGTCGGCGCCTCAAATGATTAATGTCGCAACTGTTTATGCATCGGCGCTTTCCATCACTAGCTTGTCGGCGATCGGAAGCTGAAACAACTAATGCATCGAAACCTTAAAGAAGAATGTTGCCGCAGTGTTGGAGGTTCCAACGACTAATATTCTCAGCATCAGCAATAAAAATCACTGTCTTTCATCCCGCCGGCATCTTAGACTAGAACGTGGCCGCTATTTCGAAGGTGAAACGAACTAATCTTATTGCTGTCGAAAGTAGTTTGACGAAGGAATCAGAGCTTTAGTTATCTGTGTCGTTGACACTGCGGAGGAGTTTAGTCTGAAATTTGCTGATCTGTAGTTCTTAGTTCTCCTAATCGCTGATTATTTCCTATTGTCACTCTATCAAAATGATTATTGATTTATTGGAGGTCTTGTTCGTTTGTCTTCCACCGTTTCGGTTCCTTAGTGGACTAACTCGCCGATCTGTAGCCCTTAGTTCTTTCGATTGCCGATGATTTTCTGTTGATTGATCGAAATCCATAGTCTATATATCTTCCGCTATTTTGGATCCTTAGTGGAATAACTCATCGATCTGTAGCCCTTATTTCTTCTGATTATCGATGATTTTATGTTGATTGATTGAAAGTCGTAGTCTGTATATCTTCTGTCATTTCAGATCCTTAGTGGACTAACTTGCTGATGGTTAGTGTTTTCAAGTTCTGACGCCTTATCAAGTAGTGGTTCCAATTTCTGATACTTGACTTCGGTGGCACTTAGTTCTTCATATCATCAACATTTTGGAACCTTTCAGTTTTTCCTCACCGCTACGTTGTCTTTAGTTCTTCTGATCGCCGAAGTGTTCATCATATTGCAGAAGCCATAGTTTGTAAGTCTGTCGTTGGCTAATGAGATGTTCTGATCCTCGCCCAAGCCACTGAAGCTACAACTTTGTGAAATTTTTATCAACAACAGAGGATTTCAAACTGTTAGTGACATTCATATCCCTCATTGTGTGAATTAAATTCTTCATACGGAAATAAATTATTTTGGGAGATAACAGAATGTCATGCAGAAGATAGTGTCAAAGCCAGCCAACCAATATTGTTCATTTTGTCGATCAGTGGGGCATGCAGATAAATATTGTCATGCATATGATCTACTTCAGGAAAGAACATATGATTCATACTTTGTGAAGGGAGAAGATCATCACATAGTACACTAACCACAACCACAGCCTCAGGTGGTAAACTCTCGACCACAATCACAGTATACACCACCGTCGCAAATGCAATTTATACCATCGCAGCCGCATCCATAGTTTACATTGCAGCTGTAGTACAATCAAATGGTGATACCTCATCCAAATTAAAAGTATGTTCAAGCTGTGCACTACGTGTAGCAACAGCCAAATTCCCCGCCGCAACAGATGGCTCAGTCGCAGTATTAGTAGCAAGGAGGATTCCAAGGAGGAGGATGAGTTTGAGGCTTAGTCCAGTGTTACATTTGTGGGGTATTTGGACATTATCAGAGAGATTTACCACACTTGCAATGTTCATGTACCTATTTCACTACCATTGATCATACCATCGAGAACTTCCCATAGCTAATCACAAGATGGTAGGCTGGGAACGTTACTTAGTTGCAGAATCATAATCATTTGCAAAACCAAAATCAGCTACAAAACCAGAACCAGTTACAGAATCAAGATCAGAATCAAGTTCCACTTCAGAATCGAATCGTGAATCAACCTATGAACCCTCCTTTGAACCAGAATCCACCACTGACTCAGAATCCTTCGATGAACTAGAATCAATGGCTGAAGGTTGCGACGATCTCAACTGATCCCAGAACAGAAGAAGAAGAAGAATTGTAATTGTGTGTTATCCAGTTTTTTATGGGATCAAGCGAAGGAAGAATTGAGAGTTTAAGGCTCTAGTGAATTGTTTTTTTGGATCTGTGGTCGATTATGCAAAAACTAATATGATGAGAGAAATGTTGATATGAAATGTTATACTGTTATTCTTTTTTCTCTTTCTATCTTTATGTTCTTGTAATTTTATGATGAATGCGACATAGATCTGTGATGTGATGCATAATGCTTATGAATGATGTAATCTATTTAGATATGTTTGCACCATTAGCATGGTTACCTCTATGATAGTTGATGGATGTGTTCTAAATGATGAATGATTATGTAGATCTAATGATTCAGTTGATGAATAGTTAATTCTCGTGATCCTCTTCCTTTTTGTGGAAACTTGGTTTTGTTAGCCCTCCCTTGAACATCTCGGGTGAGACTTCATCCGCTCTACAGGTGTTGCTGGACAGGGTAAAACATGTCTGGGACGATGCTCATGGAAATCGTGGTGAGTTGAGGGTCGACAGAGAGGGAACCCCTTTCCACTGGTTTTTTTTGGTTGAGGGTTGAGCCAACAGGACAGTAATAATTTTCTTGTCCCAATCATCTTTGTTGGTATTGCATATTTTGGTTGAGCCTCTCGTAAAAGTTTTGTTAAACGCTTCAATTGCACCATTGGATTGAGGATGGTATGATGTGCTCCTTGTATGTTCAATTTTAAACTATTTTGTTAAAGCTGCAATTGTTTGGTTTATAAAATGTGACCCCTGATCATTGATCAAGGTCATTAGACAGCCGAATCTAGTAATAATATTTTCATATATAAATTTCACAGCTACTTCACTAGAGCAGGTTTCGACAGGTTCTACTTCTGCCCACTTGGTTACATATTCTACTGTTGTTATAATATAACATGCTCATGTCCTTCTAGAAGGCATTCGAAATGTTCCTATAAAGTCAATCACCCAAATTTCAAGTGTTAAACTTGTGTTAAATGATATTACAATGCATATTGGTACTTGGTAGAGGTCGACCTAATATTTGGGAACAATCACATTTATTAACAAAATTTAGACAATATTGGTATAATGTTGACCACCATAATCCTGACTCTTGGATTTTCTTAGTAGTCATGTCTGACTAAAAATTTCCTCCAGTTGGGCCACGGTGTGCTTCATGAATTATATTTTCTCTTTCATGATCCAAAACCCATCAACAGAGTACCTCATATGAGCCAATTTTATAGGGGAACCCATTTATTATGCTATAAGGTGCATCTTTCATTGTTAAAATTTTCTTCTTTTTATCACTGATTCCTTCTGGTGCTTGTCCATTTTCTAGGAATTGAGCTATTTCTTCTAGTTCAAAAGTTACAAATTCTATTCTGAATAGAGGTGCATCTGGTAGGTCATCTTCTACTCCAGTCGGTTCTTCCCCTGTTTCGATTCTCGACAAGTGGTTGGGTTCGACATTTTGTTTCCCCGGTCAAACTATGACTTCAAAATCAAACTCTTGAAATAACAGTAACCAATGACATATTCTACTATGATGTAAAGGTTTATTAACTAACTATTTTAAGGCTTGGTGATAAGTGTAAAACACAAAGGGATTAGCTAGCAAGTAATGTCGATATTTTTGAAGTTCTAAGACCATTCCTAACGCTTCCCTTTTTGTCGTCAAGTAATTACATTCAAATTTATTCAGTTTTTTGCTACTGTATACAGTCGGGTAATCCATTCCATCATCTCCTCATTGTGTCAATATCCCACTGATTTCTTTACCAGATGCATCAATATGCACATGGAATTTTATCAACCAATTCAGAAATCAGAAAATAGGTGCTTCGACTAGTTTTTTCTTTAAAATGTTGAATGACGCATCGCATTCTTTGGTCCATTCATATTCTTGATTCTCTTTTAGTAATTCTTCTAAGGATAATTCATATCTGAATAGTGTCAAATAAATGTTTTGTAATCCTGTATGCCCCAGTAAGATTCTGACTTGTTTTGGGTTAACTGGTGGTTTTAAGTCAAGAATGATTTTGATTTTACCGAAGTCGACCTTTGATACCTTATTTACATACAATGTGTCCTAGTAGAATTCCAATTGGAGTTACAAAAATGCATCTTCTTATGTTGAGGCATAGCTGAATTTGTCAGCATGTTTCTAACATTAATCTCAGCCATTTGCAGTGATATTTTAACATATAGTAAATTGTCCAGTCGTCGAAATGCACAACCTTTTTTTGTAGATGTATTGTTGGAATTCTTTCACCACTATTCGTGAAAATACAACTGGTGCATTTTTCAAGCCGAATGGCATGAATTTTTTGGCGAATGAACCAAATTCACATACAAAAGTTGTTTTCTTTTGGTCTTCCTTGGCAATTGGTACTTGATTATAACCTAAGAAACTGTATGTAAATGAGTAACATTTATGTCCTACAACTTCATTGAGAATTTCATCTGCAAAAAGAGTCAGAAATGGGTCCGTAAGAGTGACTTTGTTGAGTTCATGGAAATCTACACAAATTCTTAGTCATGTCAGGTCATTCTTCTTTGGTTGCAAAACCATTGTACTTTCCCATTCTGATTGGTCAATAGGGTAGATAATTTTGGCCGTTAACATATTGTCAATTTCTTTCTTCACTTTTTCTTTATACTTATAAGCAAGTTTATATGGAGTTTTATTTATAGTTCTTGCATCATTTTTAATGTCGATCTTCATTTCTCCCATTTCTTGAACTAATTCTTTAAGATCCTTATAATCCCAAGAAAATATACTTCAAAATTCTTTTAGCAAGTTGACGATTTATGTTGTCTATTCTTTATTCCAATGATCTCTGATTTTTGCAAGTTTAGGTCTATCATCATCAAAGTTGTTGACTTCTTTTGTTTAAATTTTTGTGTCTATCCATTCGGGTTCCTTTATTTCATTAATTTGTCAACTTCCTTCTTTAAATTATGAAAATAATGTTGGGAAGTCTTCTGTTGCCATCCTTTCAGGTTCTTATTTTTCTTTCGATTCGACTTTTAGTAGTGTTTTGATTGGTTTATTCATTTCAAGGTGGTCAAACTTCCATTGAAAACTTTTCCCACTTGTATGTTCTATTTTTATTCAAATTCTTATTGAATATGGTACTTTAGTTAACCGAATATTATGGCATGAGGCATTCGGTCGGTTATGAGTTCTTGTCAAACTACTACTAATAATCAGTTTTATAAATGTTTTTATTTTCTTCATAGCTTCGACTAGTTGGTCTTCTTCAGGTATAACTTTGAAGTCCTTGATGAAATTTTCTTTAAGTTCATTCAATAAGAATGTTTCACCTTGTGCTTCTTCCATTTTGTACCATTTGTTTTTTAGATCATTTAATGTCGACGGGAATAGGTGCGTACATATTCGTTCATCTTTATATCCAAGTCTTTTCCATTCTTTTTCACATGTAATGATTTGTTTTTCAAGATTCTATCCTTGTGTAAACAATGGTATTTGATCTTAATTTGTTAGCTTCTTTCCTCCAAATATTTTGACAAAATACGTTGAAGCTGCCAACCATGATTGTAGTCTCGACTGGTGAGTATCCCACCACTAAGAAGATTGTCCCATATATGTTTCGACTAGACTTTGAAGTCAGTCATGTTCACCTATATCTTTAGATACTTGTTGAATGTGAAGGACTAGGGATTCCTGCTCTTTATACCTAAGTGACGGTCTATTTTATTGTTTCATGGGTGCTATGGATGGATATTCCCTAACTTTTCTTTCAAATATTTTTGGTATTATAGAACCAGAGAAACGTTGGCGTGTTTGTTTTTTTGAAATGGCTTGGATGGTCCAACATTCCCTTGCTTCTAGTTCATAATTTTACATTTCCCAATCATATAACTATGCATCTGAGTTATAACCTACCGAAACTGGGTTTCCTAAGTGAAGTTCTCCATATATGTTTGGTTCGGCATAATCCTCGTTATTTTTTATCCAGTATAGTTGTCAAGCATCAACTTATTCATTTATAGGTTATGTCCATGGTTCACCTTGGGAGGGATGAATAAAAACAATCACATTCTGCCCATTCCCTTTAAGTTTTTTCTCTCTTTGTCCAGTGAAATTGATTCCTTCATCTTTTGACCCCATGATCTGCCTACTAAGGCTAGAGAGGATATGGATCCTTCCTTAGGGATAATAATTTCGAAGTCAACTTTTGTAGTGATAACTTTTATAGTTCTATCGACATTTGTCCAAAAACCAATGTGTTCAACTAGTCCTTAATCTACTAGCTTAAAATATAGGTCTGATTTGTTAAGTCTAGGTTTTCCCAATTACTCCCATGTGTCCTTGGTCATGATGTTTACCTGTGATCCTTAGTCGATAATGACTTGTTAGACATGGTAACCTTCAATTTCCAGGTTGAATAGAGGGTCAACATCACTTTTATCTTTTTGATTCAAACTGCATATTCTTTTATCTTGTTTGTCGATACCATATTTACTCTTAAGATTGTACAATAAGTCGATTAATTTTTCCACAAAATTATCATTGTGTATTAAGTTAATTAATTCTTAAGACATCTTCTATCGAACATCATTATTTACTTCTTGTGCATCTAATTTTTGAAATATGTTTGTTGCACCATTATATAATTGTTTTTGTACGATAAGGTTAAGATAGTCATCTTTATTATTTACTTTACTTATTTTGGGATTATCCATGCCTTTTTTTGTGCCTTATCGAGTGACAATTTGTAAGTTTTTAGTTCTAAGAACATCACATTTTTTCACATTGGACAAGAAATTAACATTTTTCTTATTATTTATTTTTTCGTGCATGGTGGGGAAATCATCTAAAGAGTGATCGCCTACACCAAAACTGGTACAAAATTTAAGGTCGGTTCGATCCTTGTATGGAAACTCAACGTGTTAATGCCCTTCATTTAAGCACGTATAACATAGGATCGGTCATCGTGGTCTATTCTCCTGACTCCCAAAAAATGGGTTTCGATCTAAAAATCCTCCATGATGATTGTTATCATACCGGTTCTCGTACCTTCATCCATCATATATTTGGTTGTTCTGGTCATTCCGGTCATTATTGTTCCTTGGATTATTATTGTTATTATTTTTGGCAACAACGTTTGTTTGGTAAACCACATGATAATTCTATCAGTTCTTCAAATTTAGGTGCCATTCGAATGTTTCATGGATTTTGACCTCTCATATTGCACACTAGTGAGCTTTTTCGTTATTCATATTGGAAGGATTTTTTTTTTCACATGTAGATTGTGCTCCTGGAAAATGTTGCAAAATCATTTCAACTAAAGAAACTGTACATCTTGTCGATGATCTTCTTATCAACAATTATCTTTTATGTTTCTGGCCGTCGAGCATTTTGTACACCAGACTTCGTTTCCCTTGAGGTTTAAATCCTGTATTGACTTATACATTATCTCAAGTTGTTCTTCAATACAAATATGAACAAGGTTTACTAGATGCTCATCGTCCATTTCTACTTGTAACGCCTTCATTAGTGCATCTTCATATGTATTAAAGTTGTCCACTATAATATGAATTTGTATATTTTGTAGGAGTCCTACAACAAACCATTGGATTAACAATTGTTCATCTATATTATATTCCAGCTAGCTGAGTAGGTATTTAAATAATTTTTCCTACTCCTGAACTATCTCTAGTTGTTTCTAGACTGTAGTCTTTAGTTTCTTTGCATCCAAATGCTTTGCATTTGGAGTATTAAAAAATGACATAAACTGTTGTTTAATTTGTGCCTTGTTATTATTTGATGTCTTTTCTATATATGACATGCACCATGTGAGTGCTCACTTCCACATAGCACTGGAAAACTAAGCCATATGTCGATCTTCATTAGTAGTAGCATTTTCTTCCCAAGTTGACTCACAGATGAACCAATGTCGTATGGGATATTCATTTTCCTCGTAGAGGGGGATGCGTGCAAACACATGCACTATATCTATGACATCAATGTATTCTCCAGGCGGTTGAGGGGGTGGTGGTGGTGGTGGGTTACTTCCTGCGACTTTGTTTTCTTCATAGTTGTTCTCAACAAAAATTTCATTTACGTCGGACGTTTTATCTGTAGAAGTCAGTGTGCTTTAGACAGAAATTCAGTTTCTGTCGACTCCTTCTATTGATATCCAAGTAAAATGTTGTGACTGGGGTATCCTCTCTTGTAAATCCAACTTATTTGTCCTGTTACCTGAAGCTGTGATTGGCTGGGGGGTGCTCCTTCATGTTTTGAGTAGAGTAGATGAATACTCGGTTGGATGAAAAGGGTTGAAAGGTAACCCAATTTCCTTCCTCTATTTGATTAATAACTAGATGGTCAACGTCGTTTCCTTATTTGTCTAGTCGACTTCAGACACCTAACTCACCAACTCATAGTCACAAATATTCTTGAAAAATATATTTCACTCGAGCAATCTCGCTAGAATTTAATGGAGAATGAGGTGTGATGTTTTGGGGTATATCAACTTGGAGAGATTCACCACTCTCTACCCACAAATATTCTTCCATTAGTGACACTTCTTCATTAACATCTTCTTCTTTTCGATTATGAACCAACTCTAGCAGATTCTCCTCTTATTTTGTCCCTTTGGTCATCATTCTCCTCTGGAGCACAACAACCTGCTCTCTAATATCTTCCCTTATCTTTCTCCTGTTCTCTTGTTCTATATTATGGATATCCAGAGTGCTTTTGTGAGTAACTGTTCGAAATATCTCCTTTTTGGGCCAAATTTTCATCACTAATGGTGGTGTTTTTCAGAAGTCGACTAGAATTCCTCTACTCTATTCCAAAGCATGACCAACTACCCCCCCATAGCCAACCCGAACACTTTAGTAAGCCTAGGTGAAGTTTTCTATTTTCTTAGAAAGTACTCCCACTCTCTTTCTTCAAAAGAATTTTTCCACTCCTTCTGCTTGGCCACCCAGTTTGTGTTAGATGGTGGTTCTATCAATAACGAACAAGGTTCAACAATATGAAAAAACCCTTGTTGATAAAAAAATTGAACAAAATTTTCAGTAATGAGCACAAGAACTGTTTGATTAGGTCGCTGTAGTATATCTCTTTGATGCTATCAACAGAGACTCTTTCGTCCAATGCTCTTTCCTCACAGAACTTGTCAACAATTCTTTCAAACCACTCTGACAAATTTTTATGGCCTCCCCTTGTTAATTTCTAGAGTAACTCTTGGTATTTAGTTTTTGCGAGCTGATTCATCTAGTAGCTACTTTAAATACTGAGGTGCATACTCGAAAAAATTCTCATGTGTTTTAGAGAAGATCTTCTCCTTTGCTTGTACAATAGTCAGATTGTTTCTTCTGGCATAATTCTGCAAGGAATTCACAATCTTACGTTCCCACTAGCTCTTAATATCCTGTTATGAGATCATCTAGTCATGGTCATTTCATCTGTATATGTATCAACGACAACAGAACCAATGTTGTAATCAATCAGATTGCAAGGTTACCGATAATACACATAAAGAATCATATAACATTAACAGAATAAGAGACAAGAATGGTAGACAAAATAACAATTTATATTACTCAATACACATGTGGGTTCATACAACAAACCAAACCAAGTCTCTATCTGGCTTGACAGCCTATATATACATTTACAAAATAGTTATAGTAACCACATGTGGGTTTAACCAACCGAAATGGCATATGAGGTCGACCTAATCTACATTTAGTCAACTAGTGAGTCTGTTGGCTAAGACGAATAGCTCCTCCAATAATATATGAAGAGGTTATCATGGGAGGTATTATTTTTGAAACTTCATTGGTGATGAACATATTGATGTAAGCTACCTTAGGTGATGGGGTCATTGTGGGTTCCTCCACCATTTGTATAAGAAAAATGGTTTCCAATGCATTTCAAAATCTAGGTATATCAAGACAATGATGAGTGTAGTGCCCATATTTAGAAAAAATCAAACATGCCTTGTTAGTGTGTAAATATTTGGACTTAGGGGTTGTGGGATTTGATGTTTCCATAGACTTAGCTTGAGGGGAATATGTGACACTAACAGATGTATTGAGAAAGTTTATGAGCTCTGGTATGATAATACATATTTTTTTCATGACCTTGTTGTCCACAAAAGCACACAGGGGTGGGACCTGTTGACACAAAACTAGTCGACAGGGGTTTGCTCTCTGTCAACACCCAAACCACCATGATATCCTTCAGCATTGGCCCAAAAAAGTTTTACCTCATCCAGCAACACCTACAAAGAAGATGAAATCTCACCTAAGATGTTCAAGGGAGAGATGACAAAACCAAGTTTCCACATTATGAAGGAGGACGATGTGTCTACTTATTGGCTCAATGCAACATTATTAATCAAATCTAATCATTTTAGGTTATGCACTAATAGAATCACATCATCATTCAATAGGTTGCAATAACATAACTAAATCATAGAAAGCATTGATGTGCAAACAAATCTAACAGTATAACATCATTTAAAGCAGAGAGACATCGCATCATTCACATATCCACAATGATTATTCTCAACCTTCGATATGTCATATTAGCCTTCGAAACAAAACACAAATTCAACAAAACATTTCTTCATCTCACATACACAGATAAAAATCAGAAGTATGTGCAAGAAACCAACCCAAGCAGTGTTTTCGAAGAGCTCCCCCATAACAAGACTTAACACTTGCAATTCTACATCTAATTATAGGCTTGTGCCTTTACATCGGTGGTCCACTTAACAAAATTTCTAACTAATTCTTAACTAAAAATACAAAATAAAGACCACCATCCACACAATGCAGTCCAAAACTACAAAATATGACAAAAAAATACATAAAATATTATAATTTCGACTTGCGTGCTATTTTCCACCATGTGCGGCATATTTGACCTTGCGCAACATCCACGATGATGCACACCTAACTTACCCTAAAACCACCTGCAAACAGGCCCCCAACACAATCTTGTGGCTTTCCCTCGAGCCACGTCAGCTCAACATGGTGTATTCACTGATATTTTGGTTGAAGTCCTCGTACTGCTAAGTGATATCCTTGAATTTCTCTTTGACCTTCTCAATGCTTTCTTGACTTCTTGTCAAATCATGAGCTAATGGATGCTCCACAATCTTAGTAGTAACATCCTTTTTTCCTTTCTGAACTTCCTGCAGCGTAGAAACTACCTTAGCAGAAAAATATGTTGTAATGTCTTGGAACTCATCCAACTGTGTACTACGCCTCTGCTGATGCTCTCGTGCTTTGACAACACCCTATTGTAACTCCTTCAGCTATGTAGACTTTGTGATATAAACAACTGGTGGCATCGCTCTTAGCAATGTCTTCGATGTAGCCAGCTTCCGCTCGGCCTCCTACAACTATGTGGTCAGTTGCTCCAATTGCTCATCCTAGACTACGCTACCCCAAAATTATGTAGTCGCTTCAGTCACCTTTTTATCTTTTTGTTCCATCTCTTCTATTTGCGTTTCCAGGTCCTCCATGGCGCTTTTCCTCTCTGGTACTTGTTCAGGTGGTGTGTCTAGATGTACTAGTGCCTGTAAGTCCACATTGTCACTTTACAACTATGCAATAATAGCCCCAATCTGCGCTACTTTTGCCACTTCATCCAGCTCTGTCATGCTCTCAAATATGTGCTGACAAGCATCAGAAACTAGCTCTTCCAATCGCACTCTACTATCCCAGAGATGCACTTTCTCAACTCATCAATATCCTTGGCATTCTTCACAATCAACCATCTTATTTCTTCTTCAATTCTTCAACCTCTTTAAGTGCTTCTGCCTCTTTCTCCTATGATCGCAAGAACTGACTGCTGATACTTTGTTCCCTATCTGCCAACTCTTGATTGGCAACCCTCTGAATATGCACCAACGTCTATGTAGACATCGCATTGATGTCTATAGAAAAATCTTGTAACTACTGTAGGGAGGCATTTATATCATCATTATTGGTCTTGATTGCATGTGGTAGAATTTGCACATTTTGAATTTGTGTCCCAGTGCTGATCGAGCCCAGGTTCTGCATAGTTGGTGCCTTCTTCAATACTGCATCAACTAACGATTCAAGGCAAGTTTTTACCTCACTAAATCCTTTTGTCGCTTGCTTATTCATCTCTTCAGTTGTTGCATCTGTTGTGTTTGTAATGGCCACAATGAGCCGGTTCAACTGTGCCTCCATCCTTGGGGCTGCGCTACTTATTGCACCCTGGTCCCGTTGCTTCTTCGTTCTAGATTCTTCAAATTCTCACTTTGATTATGAGTCAATGGGGGTCTGTAACGACTCTACATTTGAATCATGGTGACTCTGCTGGTCAGGATCAGGTACCGGATGAACTAGTGCATCCACTATTGGATCCATCGACACTTATTCTATACTGATAGGTTCTCTCCATGCCGCGATCCAATCATCAACAATTGTCTCCAACTCCACATCACACAACTTGTATGGTTTCAAAAACCACTGCTTATCTAGGTCACATTGCGCCTGCACATGAATGGCATGCGTGGCAATAGAAAACTAAGAAATCTGTTGGGACTTCATGACATCCTCCCTGGACAGCCGCAAAACTTTCATAGTTGTAGCCTACATTGCTTCCCAATAGATCTAGAATTGAACTGTGCAGTCCTTAAGTCTGTTAGTTTCCTTCACCCACCAGAGGTTCTGGTAGTGTGCTCCCTTGAAAATTTTTATTGCATCCACATCGATCCCTTGATAATCCTCTAGATCCATCCAATCCACAAGCACAATTAAAATCAACATCCAACTATATGCGAACATTTGCTACCCCGCCTTGACTTACAATGCATCATACATTAAATGGTTCATTAAAAACAACAACCAATTCATATGTAGTCCTTTCACACACTTCTCCACGCATGCAATAACTCCTTATTTGCATTGGTTCTGGTGATTCATCCTCACTATCTCACTTTTCAATATTTGCTCCCTAATACGGATAGCCGGATCATTTATGATGTTGACTCGGTATGCCCGTCCATCATAATCTAAGCCATATTTCTCCTTGAGCCTTGTTTCCAAGTTCTTATCATTGTCCTTCCCTTGAAATATTGTGAAGGGTCAAGCCCATCCTTGGGAAACCATGTGATCTCTGAAATGATCACCACGGTGACTGTGATCAGCCAGTCCAGCCACAAAATCCCACCGTGAAAGCATGCAAAGAGCTGCTTCGTGCATGCATTCACTTTGTTCAACTGCCTAAAGTGCAACATGTTGATAACATCTAACAACCCGTATATTTACAAACCTCATGCCCAGTCCTATGGAATGCATAGTATTGGGTCACCTCTAGTTGCTTCCATAGGTACATAAGGACCCTTCGTGATATCTGTCGACGTGAGCATGTTGTGATCATCATACTTCATTCTCATTAGCGTAGGAATGATATCCATGGTGCATGCCATGCCTTGTGGAATCGTTGGGATATTCAATGGGTATTTCTAGTTCTTTGTAATCTTCTTGGGCTGCGCATTAGGTCACGTGGGAGGCACATACCTAGGGATTTTTGCAGCAGACACCCCTATGTAGGCTGATGATTCCACTACCCCTGAACTCGATGGACCCGTTTGCACAGGTGCCTCCTCTTGTGCCCATGTATAATTTCTATTCTGTCACTTCTTCTGAACTGGGGACATGGGCCATTGTGCCCCTCTCTTCTTCTTTGGAATGGAGGAATATCCCATCAGCATTCTTATGACTTCCTCTTCAATAGTGACCATAATGACCGGTGAATCCCTCTCACTAGAAATCTCAACCGTGACTTGATCACACAGCATGCCCCATAATTTTTTGTGGGCACTCAACCTTACTTCACTCTGCAACTTCACCCAATAACCACAATTCAAATTAATGCAACTCTTCTCTGGAACACGACAAATCAACACAACACAACTCTCTATGACAATTTTGCAACTCTGTCAACACTCAATCTTGCACAATGGTGAATGTTGACCACATTTGACCCCTTCTTATAGCACCAATCCAATCGCACCTCCATCATGACCAAATAAACTTTAATCCTTTCAAACAAATCATGCATTAATCACCCAAATATGTTGGCGATCTTATCAATCCAACGATTGGATCGGCAATAAATACGCGTCACTTCAACAAGTGTCGTCGGTTAACTACTTTAAATGTCTACATTTATTGTTGATTTGACTATGTTACATCCCTCTAGCTTTCACAGCATGACTTCCTAATCTGCGATACTAACTCTGTGACTTGTGGATCCCCTTCCTCTTGGTGCACCATCCTCCTAACTAGCATCTTATGCGGAAACAAAGATATTTTTTTTCATCGTGCAATGCCTCAAGAATTGCACAACTTTGGGCGTATCTTGTACAGATTCACCCTGCTACCATTCACTAGAATTGGGAGAATTGCTCCATCTAACTGCAGCAGTTGGACTGCACCTCTTGAAGTAATGGAATTAATGAGACATGGACCGAGCCAATGCATCTGTAATTTACCTAGATTTTTGGAGAACTTGATGTCATACATCAGGACCAGGTCTCCTTGCTAAAACTATTTGTACTTGATATGTCGATCATTCTCAATGTGCTGGTGAAAACCTGTGACAAAGCAATCTTCCTTGAGCTGCACCAAATGTGTCAGTCATTCTGTGAAAAAGCGATCTTCATCGTCCATGCATTTTGTTGTTGCTATGCACAAACTTGGAACAATGTACTCCATAGGCATGACTATCTCTTTCGCATACACTAATTTAAACGACGCTTGTCCTATCAATATTTTACAAGTGGTGTGATATTCCCACAAAACTGCTGGAATATACAAATCCCAGTCATCGTGGTTTGCATTACATACCTTTGTAAGCACATGCTCCAACACCTTTTGGAGTGACTCCACTGTCCCATTCACTTGTGGGTGATATGGGGTACTCTTGTTATTCTATATCTGAAGCTCCTCTGTCAATGCACTGATTGTGCAATTGATGAAGTTACTCCCCTGGTCACTCATCAATATCCTTGGGCACCCTATCTGAGTGACAATGTTTTCAAACATAAACCTCGTTGTTGTCGCACTAGTGCAATCTAAAACAGATGCATCCTCCGCCCATCTTGTCAAATAGTTTGTTGCTGTAATGATGTACTGCACATCGGTTCTCTTTCCAGGTGGTTTGATTGGTCCCAAAGTCCATATCCCATTTATCAAATGTATGCAATGTCACTTGAGGTACCAGCAACATCTCATCCCTGCTTGAAGGTTTCCCACTTCTTTGATAGAAATCACAAGTCCGCGGATAATCTGTCGCATCATTATGGAGAGTGGACCACCAAATCCTTGCATGGAGAACCTTCTTGGAAGCACCGCAACCTCCATACTGTCCACTGACAACTCCCACATGCTCCACTGCTAATATCTTCCCTTGTTCATGTGGAAGGACACATCACTGCAAGATCTCATATGGTCCTAGTTTATAGAGTTGTGCAATGATCAGCTGAAAATATGCGGCCTTGACAACCAATTGCTTCTTCTGACTTGTAGTAAGATCTTCTGGGGTTGTTCCTATTGCCAAAAAATGAATTATTTGGTCATAGTAATCATCAACCATATCAACTCTAAATAGATGTGCATCTGGAAACCCATCTTTAATGTTTGTTGGTTCCTCACCTGTCTCAATTCGAGATAAATGACCTAGGCCAGCATTCAAGTGACCCGACTTCACAATTATCTCAAAATCAAACTCCTGAAAAAGAAGTAGCCAGCAACATATCTTCCCCCCCAACGCAAGCTTATTGACCAGGTATTTCAAAGAAGAATGGTCTATGAACATTTTGAAATGATGGCCCAATAGGTAATGGCGAAAATTTTGTAGCACATATACCATTGCCAGACCTTTCCTCTCTGTGGTAGTATAGTTTTTCTCCATGGATGACAGCTTCTGAATAGAGAAAGAAATTGGGTGATCAATATCTGCTTCCCCTAGTTGTTCTAGGACCACACCCATCACAATTGATGATGCATCCACATGGACATGGAACTCCTTATTCCAATCAGAAAAAAAACTAGTATTGGTGTTGAAGACATCTTATCCTTTAGTGTCCCAAAATTGTTCTGACATTATTGACTCCATACAAATACTGGATCCTTCTTAAGCAACCTCTCCATAGGAACTATGATCGCATCATAACCACAGATGAAATTGTGATAGTATCCGATGTGCCCCAGTGTCTCTCTAAGTTGTTTCACATTTGTAGGAGGTGGTGTTACGGAGAGAAATTCCTATGGCTTGGGGTACCACAACAGACAACTTTGACTCCAGAAATCAATCTTTCCCAATATGCAATAGAAATAAAATGTTTAACACTAAAGGATCAGACCTTGTACCTTATTCCGGATGGTTGAAGTAGATCCCCATCGAGCTTTCCAATCTTCAGCTTGAATTGATATAATACTTCCTCAACAACAAGTAAACAATACAAGCATACTATATATCATGGTGTTAGATATATTCTAGCATATATAATCAATAATGTAAAAGCATTTGACATATTCCAATGGATACAATATTTAATCAAATACACATCATTGGACAAGAAAATATATTTCCATTAATATAAATCAGAGATTACAAGATAGATACAACCTCTAATGGCACGTCTGCGAACCAGAGAAACTGAATCCCCCACTTTGGCCTCCACCACCTCAATCCTCCATCTCATGATAGCAAGCTCACTAGCAAAAGGCAAGCTTGGGAAGAACACAAAAGTGTTCCAAGGGACAAAGGGATTTAGACTCAAGTACAAATTCCGGCAACAATGGACTATAGTTTCGTTGCTCTCAATCTCTCTATATGCCTTCAATGTACCAAGGGGTTCCTTATATAGCTTCACAAGGGATAATGAAGGGTCGAATCCGAGTGATCTCAAGGCATATGGAAGGCCAGGAGTCGAATGAGTCAGATCCATGTCAAGGAAAACTCCAAAAGGATTTGGATTATGCACACATCCCGATGTACATGGTTATAGGGGTCAAACCCGCGTATGTACGCGGTTATCAGGTAAAAAGCCATGTATATCATTTTTCATATAGTTTTAGGGATGATCAAGGAAACATCAAAGGATAAAAGATAGTCCATGGGGTCTAAAGAGTCTGCAGCTAGATAGGGGAAGGCCATACAAAGTGTGATTCACCTAGAGTGGTGAAATCCGCTATAACATATGCCCCCTAATGTGTGAGGTCAGAGGGGTCATATGATGGACAAAATACATTATAAGTCCATCCCAGAAGTGGAGTGATGAAGGATCCCAAATGGAATACCAGCCACCCAATTAGCATAGTACAATAATACAACTCTGCATATAACTGCAAGTACATATAGCAGTCCTGGATACATAAGAGTACAATGGCCATGAATAGGCATGATACATGATATCACATATGTGGTCATCACCACGTACAATATACATAGATCAGAATCTCCATGATGAAGATATACAAAGGACCATGATCTCCAAAATGGATGAAGATATATAATAGATCAAGATCTCCATCGTGGCTAGAAATGTCTGACATACACTTGAATGAAGTCACGAGAGCTGAAATCTCATGAACACTGGCACGATCAAGGAGGTAGCATATAAGAGATGCCACCAGTCTAGAAAGTCTTCTACACCAACCACTACGAGTACATGTCCTACTACGCGCATAGAGGTGTCGAGGTCGAACATAGTAGTCCATCGTCTGATTACTGGTCATTGATGTATACCGTTAATAGACACAACATTACCCACCGATAATGAAAATGGGAATCAAGGTACTAGAGTGCAAACTAACAAGTGTGAAAAAATGTGTTGAGGTCGAACACTTGAGAGGATCCATTGATCAGGGGACATTGATGTATTCCCAAAGACTGTCGATGGTGAGAGAACCTGCCACTAATGACTGCAAGTCTCAAGGCACTGAACATGACTCTAGATTCCAATCCCAAAATAAATGATCTAAAGTCGATGGGATGAAATCCACTGGAAGGAGGGAATTAAGGCATCCCCCATCATCCAACACGAGGTACGCAGCAAAGCTGTCTAATGTGGAAGGACTCGATCATAGGGTACACAAACCAGTAACTGTACCGGGAATGGCCGACATGTAAAGTTAAGATAACTGAGGAATGGCCGAAATAGGTTTCAACTTCCTTCGAACAAGAGCATAACAGCGTATGGTGACTAAATGAAGGCAGCATAGACTCGATATACAACTGGGACATCTCTGTGACACAGGAGGCATCAACAGAGGCTCCATAGGGATTGGAAGCTTAACTAGTCGGTGGAGATAAAATCAGATAAATGAGTACAGCTCCTAAATTCAAACTATAACCCAACCAATGGATGTGATATACAGTGCTCTGTTCAAAGGTGACACAACTCGACGGCTGCCAAAGATAACATCTTTCCTTGTCCAGATTTTTGGTTTTTTAATTTTTTTGGAATTTTTCAGTTATTTGAAAAGATTGAAAAAAGAATAAACTAGCTTTATAGTTACAAACTAGGAGGAGACGAGTGGCATAATGGAAAACAAACTAGTTCCAATTATTGGAACATACCTATGATCAATGCAAGGATACATGTGTAGGATATCGACACTCGGGGGAAAATCCCCTCCTCGTAAAAAGGGAAATCAAGCTGCGAAGGATATATAAAATGGCTCGAAATGGATAGACATGAGACAAGCTTGGGCTATATGGCTGAAATGCAATGTCAGGGGAGCCAGCATAAAGCTCAATAAGGCAGGAAAAGCTCATGATAATGCATTCACAACTTGACATAGGGGGAGTCCGGAGGGAAACAGGCCAGCATAAGATCAAGAGGAGTATGAGGCTCTTGTGAAATGTCATGGCAATACTATACAACAGACTCCCACACCCTAAAGGAGAAAACGTCGGCATGGGCACCAAATGCAAATAAGGGGCTAACTAGGGTACCCATGTAAGGTGAAGCTATAGCACTCGTATTATGCCACTTCTAAAGCAGCAAGAAGGTTCCGTGACATAATAGAGTGGGTTTGTACCTAAGTTCATGGTGACACAGTCATAAGGTCATGCAAAATGAAAATGGTGGTGAACCTAACCTATATGCCAGTGTAGACGTTATACTTGAGATTAGTATGAACGGGTCAATCCAATGGCTGAAACGGCACTGAAAATGGTCTTCTGCATCACAAATTATGTCAGAAACGGTCCAAAATGGTTAGAAACTGTCAAAACTATAGGAAAGGGGGTAAAATTTTTCAAATATTTGAAATTTTTTCTATAAATAGTAAAAAATATAAATCATTTGAAACTTTTACCCATTGGAGCTCTGATTTTCAGCTGCAAATTCCAGGAAATCCAGCCGGCGGAATTCACAACCGTTTCTTTCAGGTATTTACTCATGCTCTCCTCATGCATTTTAATATAATTTTTGTTGATTTTCATGGTGAAATGAGGTTGTTTAGGCCATCTCTACATGAGCGTTGTGACCCACGCGGATATCGAAGCTTTTTCTGTGTATAGGGCTGGCTATACATGGAAAAGAGGCTAGAAACCACGTACATACGCGGTTGTTTGCAAAATAGTCGCATATGACACCGCACAAGTGAATTTATAAGAATCTAATGGGCAATGTGGAAATTTCTCTTGCAGGATGGTGCTAGAATGGAGAGAGTGCGAGCATGGTGAAGTAGAGGAAGCTATAAGGGCCGACGTGATGGCTCAACAAGCTCTTCGAGCATGCAGACTCTACAAGTTTTGGTGTCTTGGTGGTCTGAGGGCCAAACCAAGACTGCTAGAGATGTTGGTAGACTATTGGGATCCAGACTCAGAGTCCTTATGAATAGATGGGATGTCTCTCACCATAGAGGTGGAAGACATATACTTTATCACAGGTCTATCTAGACGAGGGGAGGTGGTGAACCTTCGTTCCCGAGGTGGGCCAGGCGGTGGGCTTACTATCGATGAGTATGTAGTTGTGTACTGCTACCCAGATACTGAGAAGGTGGGAAGTCAAGTCCCCACCAATGCTATACAAGTGTTGGGCCTAAATGCCATACTACTGACGCTGGGCAGGATAGCAGGCTTAGCCTCAATCCATCAGGCCTCGCAGCCACTGATGTTCTATGTGGTGGATTGTATGAGATCGACCATATACGACTAGAGTACTACACTACTGAGCAACATGAAACACTAGCTCAGTGAGTGTAAGGAAAGCAGGATACAGAACTTCAGGTTTAGCAGCATTCTGAGCACGTTTTTCTTTGAGCGTGTTTCAAGGATTGAGCCCTAGAGTGGACAATCCTCTCCACAGGGTTCGAGATTCGGCCCAATGGCGTTGGACAGATGCTATGCGCAGACTGGGGGGTGGTAGGGTGGCCAACCCATATCCATCTAACTTCTTTCCATGGTGGTGACGACAGATTGTTTCCATAGATGACTACCCCTGTGGAGGGATAGATTTCTGGGGGGATCCGGACATGCCATTGCCACCAGGATCAGCATATGGAGAGATAGGTACTGAATCTCGACTCTCACTCTTTTTTTGTTAAATTTTTTTTGAGTTATTTAATTTATTTGTATTTTATTTGATTATGTGGAATCAAAAGACATGTTTTGGCATGACAACACATAGTGACATCTACTATTCATGTGCAGATGTGGGACCACTGCGACCAGAGGGCTTCCCACGTCATAGACGGAGGGGAAGAGGGGATGACATCACCAATGTGGATGCGGAGCGAACGCTCTAGAGAATTCATACCAAATTCGTACGACTGACTCATAGAGTTCCCATGGCGCAAGTCGAGGACTTGCCTGAGGCCATGCAGCGACAGGTGGTGGGTGTACCACGCGCATGGATGCGTTTATTCCGGTGGCTAGCTAGAGCCGTAGTGACGTATCATGATCACAACCCTCCCCCTCCATAGGATTAGATACCTGGGAGTGTATATGTTTTATACGACCGTGTATTATATGATGGAAGCTTTGAAAGATCCACTTTTGTATATGACGCTATGTATTACCACATTTTTGATATATATAAAAGGTTTTATGGTGATTGGTTTATTTATTTACATGTGTAAAATTGTTTTTGATTAATGTATTATGAATGAAACAAATGCCAATCTAACATGTAGTTAGCATATTACTCAGCAACTTGATTATCATTTCTTGGAATGTGTATATATGTGATACTGTCAAATTGTCGTTCTAACAATCTCACACGTAAGAATCTTCTCAATAACGTCAGATCTCTAACATGGTACAAACCATTGAGCTGTGACACTACTAACTCCGAATCAAGACGTACCTCAAGAGATAGAACGACATGTGAAATGGAATCCCGTAGAAGCTCGATAACGACGCTATATTTAGCAACATTGTTGGAAGATGGCCGTAGACATACACCTCCTGAAGACAGTACCTGACCCAAAGGAGTATAAATCACCCAAGCAGCAGAGGCTGAGTGTTGAGTGTGATGGCTTGCACCATCCACGAATCCTATGTAGGTGGAAGATTCCATTGACATCTGCCAAAAGAAACAGAAACTAATCACAAACCCGATCACGATAAGAAAAATACCTAACTATGCAAAGTTGTACACTAATATACAACAAGCAGCCTTGGCTAAAGATCATGCATAGTATTTTTTGAGATAGAGCCCATTTCTAGGCTCCACCAAAGCTGTGCCTTCGTAATCAACTAACTCATAGGCACCCTTCTCTAAGACATGCTTGACCACGTAAGGACCACGCCACATAGGATTAAATTTCCCTGCCCCCAAGGGTTCTTTCGATTGATCCCACAAAAGGACCAAGTCTCCTTCACTAAACACTCTTGGATGGACAGAATTTTCATATTGGACCTTAACGCGATGTTTATTAACCTCTAGAGCCACCAAGGCATCTCGACGTTGCTCATCAAGTTGCTCAAGGTGGACCAAACGCTCCTCCAAAGGTGAAGTGTTTGGTAAGAGTTCCACAGCTAGCTTCAACGAAGGAATCTCGCATTCAACCGGTAATATTGACTCCACTCCATGCACAAGCTGATATGGAGAAAAACCAGTGGCAGTCTTAACCATGGTTCGATATGCCCACAAAGAAGGATATAACATAATATGCCAATTTGTCTTGCTCTATGCGATGGTTCGTTGGAGAATGGACTTAAGTGATTTATTCACTGCTTCAACTTGTCCATTCGCTTGGGGGTAGTAAGAAGAGGAGTGCTCTTGCTTATACCCTAACTTGGACACCAACTCTTCCATCATACGGTTCTGAAAGTGCGAGCCATGGTCAGTGACAAGCTCTTTCAGAATCTCAAACTGAGTAATGATTTGGTTGAATACGAAGTGAGCGACTGTCTCACCGTCGGATTTTACTGTATGCATTTCCTCAGCCCATTTCATGAAATAATCCACAGCCACTATAATATGATGGTGCCCCCTAGCCGAAGCTGGGTTGCAATCCATAAAATTGAGCCCCCACTTGGTGAAGGGACCGGCGGTGATAATGGGATGTAATGGGGCAGGATTCGAGTGCATATTTTGTGCAAACACTTGGCAAGGGTGGTACCTCTTGACTACATCAATACAATTTTTAAAGATCGACGGCCAGAAATAACCCGCTCTCAAAATATTTTGAGCTGTAGAACGCCCAGATAAATGACCACCACACGCCCCTCCGTGGCAATCATTCAGCACAACCTCAGCCTCCTCATGAGTTAAACAACATCGTAAAATGGAATCTACCCCACGGCGGTACAAAGTATTGTCGATTATAAGGTAGTTCTTAGAGACATGACGTAATCATCGTCATTCATCTCGCAAGAGGTGAGTAGGGGTCCTTTGTGTTTGCAGATATACTATGATATCTCCATACCATGGGTCAGACGTTGAGATTAAGAAGATGTGTTCATCGACAAACGTATCTTCACAAACCAACTCCTCGGCCTTGCTTGGGAAATCAGATATAAGCTCTGCAAAAATTAACGACTTCTTCGACTTTGCCGAAACAAATTCGAGATCGAACTCTTGTAGAATGACAATCCATTTATTATACTTTCCCCCAATCATCCTTCATGTGAGGATGAACTGAAACGGATTGACATGGGCCACAACCAAGGTCTGGCGAAGGAGAATATAATGTCTCAAACGCTGAACCACATGTACGGTCGCCAAAGCAAGCTTTCTGACATGAGAATAACGAATCTCTGTGTCAATAAGGTTTCGGCTTAGATAATATATGACATGCTCTTGGAGCTCCTCATCCTCCTGAACCAACACCATACCAATCGTCTCTAAAGACGCGGCCACATATAATAGGAAATCACGGCTATAATCCGGAGGAGTAATCACCGGGGCCGATGCTAGGGTTCGCTTAAGTGCATCGAAGGACTCCTGGGCTCACTCATCCCATTCAAAGGGAGTATCCTTCTTCAAGAGATGCATAAAGCCTCTAATCAAATTGGAAAAGTTGACCACAAATCTTCGTAAGAAGTTTGACATACCTTGCAAACACTGAAGATGACGAATGTTCTTCGGGGGAGACAATTGAAGTATTGCCTCAACCTTTAAGGGATCGACTCTTATGCCCTCCTTTGAAACAATGAATCCTAGTAAACGACCTGACTTCACACAAAAGATGCACTTATGAGGATTTAATCAAACCGAATAGTGCTGACATCTTTCTAAGACCAATCTCAAGTGATAGGGATGACGCATTCTCATACGAGAATGAGCAGCAAGGTCATCCAAAAATACTTCAATAATAGACTTGATATCGTGTAAAATCAAGGTCATCGCCCGCTGAAATGTAGCTCCGACGTTTTTAAGACCGAAAGGCATTTTCCAATATGCAAACATTCCCCAAGGACAAATAAATGCAGTCTTGTGTTGGTCCTCAGGTTTAATCTGGATCTGATTATACCCGAAAAAGCCGTCCATGAAGGAGAACACCTTGCTACCCCCACACTCATCCAAAATCTGATCTATAAATGGTGTGGGGAAGTTATCCTTAGGACAGGCACGATTCAAATCGGTGCATATTCAAATCGCTCCCTGCTTCTTATCTACCGGAACGGGGTTTGAAACCCACTCCATCAAGGGAATGGGATAGATGAAACCGGCTTTCAACAGCTTCTCTATCTCTGCCTTAATGGTGGGTGCTTTCCTAGGATTCACGGCATGTAAATGTTGTCGAACAGGCTTAGCGTTGGGGTAAGTATTAATCTCTTGTTCGACAATCCGAGGGTTAATACCTGGCATCTCATCATAAGACCAAGAAAAAACATCACGGAATTCCTTGAATAGCTCGGTATATTCGAGAATATCAGCATGGGAACATTCCGCCCCAATATAGACATTCTCAATGGTGCCAAGATTTCGAGATATGTTGATAGAAATCATGGAAGATATGTTCACCATGTTTCCATCAGACATCTGACCATGAGAGATTAATGGAACCATGGGACTACCAACTCTTTGACTAAGAATCTCCCTATAATCCTCATGCTCCAAACGGTCAAGCGGTGGAAGGAAATATGATCTATGATGAAGTTCCTCCCATGGCGGCTCAACGCCCGACATAGCCTCGATGATCGCTTCATCTGAAGGGAAACCATATCAAGGAAGTTGTGGGCATGAGAAGACTGTACTGCCCATGCCGGAAGCACATAGGGGTCTTCCTCTTCCATCCGTGAAGAGGAAGAACAAGGCTCTACAACATTCTTAAGATTGGCTTGATAAGCTATCATGGTTACAGGAAGTGGCACGTTGGTCTCGACAGGCTCACTCGAAATACTCAGTGTAGGAAGAATCCAACGATCTTCCATATGAGTCGTGCGAAAAGACACTGAGGTCGTAGAAGTCGAAGCCTTATCGGAACAAGATCCTATCATGAGGACCGGTGTAGGACAACTAAAGCTTCCCATGAGGGATGGATACATGCCTACACCCACACTCCCAGTTGCCGGCTGAGAGTGTTCAATGATCGGGACCGAAGCTCCCGAAGATGCAGTAACAGGGGAATTCTTGAATGCCATTTGATCAATCGTTATAATCTTCCCATTATGTGGAAAGCATACAACGCAAAACAAGGAAGAAGCAACGGCTTGCATACTATACATCCAGTTCCTACCCAGCAAGAGATTATAGTTGAGGGGCACATCAACCACCTCAACCTCTATCGCAATGGTCTTCCCCCCCCAAACAGACTTTAAGGGACGGAAGGATGCCGTGCGGCCTAAAAGGTCTCCCATCAAAAGCAGTTAACATAGTCGCTGATTTCGACAACTCAGGAGAACCAAGACCCTTCCAACAGGACAAAGACATCATAGATGCAGCAGCGCCCTTGTCAATCACAGTGCGCTTCATAATCATATTAAGACATTCTATGTGTACCAAAAGCGACACATAGTAGGGCAAGTGAGGCTGATGTCCTACGGTTTCAAATTTGATCACCAAGGAAGAATCATCACCATTCACAATAAGAGCAAAAATCAAAGCCTTCCTTTGCGAAGGACAACTCTGAAGCACTTCCAATGCATACATCGCACAAGGAGTATGGCCCAAATCCTCAACAACTGAATAATTCTGGGCAGCTCGGGCATTTGGATTATGCCCCGAGCGCTTAAGTACCCCCTTAGGAATGTGAGGTGTAGCCTTAGGTTTATCCGCAGGTTTCTCAATGCGCAAAGGGGTTCCTAGTGGATCAGGTTCTTTTCCTGGGTTGGGTTGTGACGATCCATAATCTTTCGCATGAGTCACAACCTTGGCAACATAGACCATGTTAATGCACCCACAAGCACTAGTCTCTGGTGGATCATTCTCACTAGATTGCTCCTGGGACTTTGAGTTCATATTCTGGTTATGCGGTAAAGGGTTCGTTAGAACAGCTGGGCCTTGTGCTAAGAGTCTCGAAGCTTCATCAATTCGAGGGCACAAGTAAGTGAGGTGATCATCCTTACATAGCTTGCAAGGGAACTTAACCTTACGTTTCGCTTGCTTGTCCCCGCTAGCATTCTGACTGTTCTTGTCATTATTGGTAGCATTCTCATTCCTATTCCCACCCTTTTGATTATTATTCTTACCCTTTCTTCTATTCCGTCCGGGCTGCTGGTTACCCTTCTGGTATGACAATTGCACAGAAATTACATTCTCCATTTGGGTGGGTTGAGATGAAGCCGTAGCTTGTCCCGAAGTAGACCAGTTGAGTGACAATTGAATAACTTGTTTTGCAACTGAATCCGCAGGTTGCGCACTTGTACAACCCACAATGCCATCAACATGTGGTCCAAGTTTGACCTTGGGATTGAAACTGGAACGAGGAGCGTTGGGAATAATCTCATACAACAAACTGGACTGAGCATAAATCAAGTCCAGTTCCTGTGCCCTAAAGATTGCTTGTTCCTCATTCTGCACTCCGGATGTGGAAACATCCTTCGTGATATATGGAAATAAAGACTTGAGGAACCACTCGAGAAGGAACTCTAGCGGTATAAAATATTTAATTAATCTCTTTCGTCTATGCCACTCCTTAATATGATCAGAAATATGGGTGGCTTTATCTTGCCAAAATATCGACAAGAGTTCAGTACCAACATCATAGCGCACTAGTAGCTGGAAGTGATTAAGAAAATTCATCGCAAGATCGTCGAACAAGGTAAAATATCCCTTTGGTAACTCTATATACCATTTCACAGCAGGCCTCATGAGGGTGCATTGAAATAGTCGCAAGCGGAATGAGTCCTGATGCAACGAATTCGAAGAGCACCAAAGGTGAAATGTGGTAACGTGTTTGCTCGGATCCTCTCCCGGTTTTCCTTCAAACTTAGGTATGTCCGAAGGAAGCTTGGTAGGGATAGCTGGCCAAGCCGGGTCATGAGCCACGGGATTGTTCGTAAGTCTCGATAAGTCAGGAAGGTTAAGCGTCACGAGGAAAGGGAGCCTAGGATGATGAGGTCAATGGACCGCTCCCTGGTTCACATAGGTTTGAGCACCACCATAGCCTTGGCCATAGTGTCCTCCTCCTGTCTGACCCGTATAGGGTGACGTGGAAGTACCATAGTAAGGTGGACCTTGACTAGTAGGAACTACGAAGCCGTAATTAGGAGAGTAAGCAGGTTGTTGATACCCGCATCCGTAAGGTGAAGAAACCTGTCCATACTGCGTCCCGTAATAAGGTCCATAGGTCATCGCATGCGATGTCCCATGGGACACTCCGTAGGTAGGAAGATAAGCTTCGGAAGGGGGAACATACATACCAGAAGTAGGTATATACGCCCCGGACGTAACAAGTTGACCACTATAAGCGTGAATATAGCCTCTCGAAGCAGCGGGTGGTATATGAACTTGAGACACAATCGGCCTAGTAACCGCAGTATGGACCTAACTCGTAGCCATATATCGGCTCGAAGGACCAAGTGAATAAGGTGGAGGATGTACATTTGAAGAAATCAGAACCGAGGATGAAGGAATCTGAGTAATAAGATATGTACTACTACCTATCGTCACCCGTCTCAGACCTGGTATCCTAATTGGATCGCTAACCCTAGACCTAGGAGGGAGATGAGATGTAGCTTCCACCACTCGGACGAAAGGTGCAATGTGACTAGTACTCCCAAACCTCTCTGCAAGGTAAGGAATGGGATTTACCCTAGGCATAGTGCTAGGCTCGAAGTCGGATTTGACATGAAATATCAAATCGTGCATAGGAAAACCAATCATAGCATAACTACTGTAGCTAGTGCTGGCAGGTTCAAAGTGAGTCTCGGCATCTTTCGGCATTCCATACCGGTAATGTGTCAATGGGGAATCAAACCTAGGGTGAGTAGGTCTATCATGCAAATATCCTATCTGGGAAATCACAGGACCGAACTCAGCTAGGTCAGGTGAAGGATCGTATGTAGGAGTAAATTCCCCATCGTCAACACGAATGGGAGGAGGTGGCTTAGGAATAGTCTCTGAATGATCCTCCATGGTGTGTGAATCAATGTGTGACATAGTCCTCCTAGACTGACTAGGTCTCTCTCCCAAAGGAGGAGGAGAATTAGAAGGCGTAATTCCTACTAACCGACGACAACGGCACGGAACTGCACTCGAATCCACAATGACTCAGAACAAAAATAGCAAAGACTCTCTATTTACATAAACCCTAGGCCAACTAGCGTGCACAGAGCAATCACTAATAAAATCTAAATCTAAATGAAAGCAAACAAGGGTTGGATAAGTGAGCTCCCGAATGAAGTAGGTATGTCTCGCCTAGGAGAGGCCTGAGACTCCCATACACAACAAGTGGAGGTACGTAACCAATTATTGTGGCCCTCAGCTTCAACATGTAAAGAGACTGTGCTGTCTGACCCCAACATGGATGGGACACCTGCAGAATAACCTCTACAAGTACCCCCTCAATATCCTAGGTAAGGTCACTAAGGTCACCTCAATATAATCAAAGCTCAGGCGGATAGTTGCAGGAGGGATTGACCATATGGGCAGGGTAGCAAAGCCCTAAACTCTTGAAAGAGCCCCCAGATACGAATACAATCCTGGAAATATCTCTGGTGCTACTTAGTTATGACTAGGGGTCATCCCAATCAATAACCGCTCACACTTCCTCGTGCTTAACTCCTGTTTGAGAGGAGGATCCTGAGAACGATGGTTATATCAAGGATTTCACACACTCCCTGGACAGACACCTAGATGTTATTGTTTAGTGATCTTGGAGAATTGACTTACAATGAACTATTCCAAGATCCTAAAACCTAAGCTTGTTGGTGCACCCTAGAAAATAAAAGAGTGTAATTCATTTTAATTAGCGTTGATTTTAGTTGGCTTTATTACTCAAAAATAGGATATGGTCGTGCAACTAGTGGTGTTATGATGCAACATGAAGTAAAATGCACACTGTAACAATCAATGCAAATGCATTGTGTCCATGTAAACAGGGTCTGCTACTACATGAAATGCACAATTCTTCTTCAAATGATGAATGCAATTTTTTCCTATATGAATTCCTAACTAGTACTCCAAAGCAAATCTAGATCTAGTGCAAGTACAATGCAAAGTGCAAAATGCAATGCATTATGATAAGAAAATGTTTTTGGATTTTTTGAAAATATAAGAGATGCAAAAAGCAAAAGAATGATTCCACCACCTCCAGAATCTGGAAGCACACATAAATAGCATCCAAGCAAAACACCAAGGTAAAAGAACTCTAATGTACTAATCTCAAACAAAAAATCGAAAATGCCATGACAAGAACTTTCCTAAAAAAAAAAATTAGGCTAAAAAAAAACGTTTCCAGTGAGAAACAGAGGTCAAACAGACTCAGGCAGTGCCAAAGGAGACTCAGCAACTAACAGCATTCACCCAGCAACTAATTATCTTCCACAAAAGAGAAAAAACCAGGGTATACGTGACTGTTCGCAGTAAACCCATGTGTATACGCAGAAATCACAGAGAAAACCACGTGTATATGCGACTGTAAATCAAAAACCCGCGTACAGGAAGAAAAGGTGCATAAAACAAGGCAAACAGGCAAGCTGAGACAAACTTCACTCCAATCAGGCTCTACCAGGCATACATGCCCCCAGACCCGACACAGAAACAAGAGAGAAAGAGCAATTCAAATACATTGAATGCCGAGAAAATCACCCGCAAAGGAAAACTACTAGGAACTCCCTAGCAGAGTCGCCAATTCTATTACGGAGATAAATTCCTATGGGTTGGGGTACCACAATAGACAGCTTTGACTCCAAAAATCAATCTTTCCCAATATGCAATAGAAATAAAAAGTCTAACACTAAAGGATCAGACCTCGTACCTTATTCTGGACGGTTGAAGTAGATCCCCATTGAGCTTTCCAATATTCAGTTTGAATTGATATAATACTTCCTCAACAACAAGTAAACAATACAAGCATACTATATATCATGGTGTTAGATCTATTCTAGCATATATAATCAATAATGTAAAAGCATTTGACATATTCCAATGGATACAATATTTAATCAAATACACATCATTGGACAAGAAAAGATATTTCCATTAATATAAATAAGAAATTACAAGATAGATACAACCTCTGACGACATGTCTGCAAACCGAAGAAACTGAATCCCCCACTTGGGCCTCCACCACCTCAATCCTCCATCTCACGATAGAAAGCTCACTAGCAAAAGGCAAGCTTGGGAAGAACACAAAAGTGCTCTAAGGGACAAAGGGATGCAGACTCAAGTACAAATTTCGACAACAATGGACTATAGTTTCGTTGCTCTCAATCTCTCTATATGCCTTCAATGTACCAAGGGGTTCCTTATATAGCTTCACAAGGGATAATGAAGGGTCGAATTTGAGCGATCTCAAGGCATATGGAAGGCCAAGAGTTGAATGAGTCCGATCCATGTCAAGGAAAACTCCAAAAGGATTTGGATTATGCACACATCCCGAGGTACGCGGTTATAGGGGTCAAACCCGTGTATGTACACAGTGATCAGGTAAAAAGCCGCGTATGTCATTTTTCATATAGTTTTATGGATGATCAAGGAAACATCAAAGGATAAAAGATAGTCCATGGGGTCTAAAGAATCTGCAGCTGGACAGGGGAAGGCCATACATAGTGTGATTCACCTAGAGTGGTGAAATCCGCTATAACAGGTGGCAAGCTCAAAATTAGCACAATATTTGTGGGATCAACGAACAATCCTTGCTTGCAGAAAATGTGTCCCAAAAACATCCCAAAAGGTGCACAGAATATGCACTTCTTCAAGTTCGACGTGATCTGATGCAATCAACATTGCTCCAACATCAGTCGTAGGTTTTCCAGATGGTTCTTGATCAGTCCATAAACTATTTAGTCATCCATGTAAACTTGCATAAACTTCTGAATAAAATCCTTGAATGCATCGACAACAACCCTGGATAATATTGCAGGCGCATTGTTCAACCAAAATGACATCACAGTGTACTGAAAACAACCCCGTTCAGTAACGAATGTTGTCTTGTGGCGATCCTCTTTTGCGATCTTGATTTGGTGATAGAAAAAAAAACATTCGTGAAGGAATTCATTTCTTGAACACTCACTCCTTTTGGCACCTCATAAGTGAATGGTGTTGGAAATGGATCATGCACACATGCATCACTCAATTTTCTAAGGTTGACGCAAATCCGAACCTCACATGTCTTCTTATCTTGGACCACCATAGGACTGATCCATCCTGATTCTTCAACAAACTCAATTATTCCATCCTCTAGCATTCATTCGAGCTCATCTTTGACCCTCTCCTTATATCATGGATTCAAGCGATATGGTCACTGCTTTACTGGTTTCACATCTTGTTTCAGCAGCACCTTGATCTCCCCTAAATCTACTAGTATTCCCTTCATCTCAAAAAAATTCATAGGAAAAAAATCTTGGAATTCATGCAATAGATCTATGATGTTTGCCATGGTTTCTTCGTCCCAAAAGTCCCCAACATTCACAAACTTCGGTTTCTCCTCCATCCCAATGTTGACCTTCCTAATCTTTAATGGTTGATTCATTAGATATATCGGTATGTTAGGTGTTGCAACATGTCAACTCCCTTCTTTTTCTGGGATATTGATGGTCCACAAATCATCAACATCCTTGGGTCCTCTAGTCAAATTATAGAATTCCATCATCAACTGCATTGGACATTTCTCATGCAGGTCCACCAGATATGCAACTGGCACTACCTTCATAATAACATCGCGGATGTGATGTAGTGCATCATGAATAATCGGATTGGTATTTGCAAAACTAAAGGTGTGAGTGAAGAAAATTGTCAACTCTTCCCAATTAGTAATATCTCTGCAAAACTTGGCTAATACATACCATGCTCGCAGCATCTCATCAAATGTGTGGATAAAGGCATGGACCCACTCATCCTTTGGTCGCGATGCCCACAAGGTATGACACTCAATCAGATAATCACCAAGGTTATTCCTCCCATCGTACCTTCCAGCGTGGTACACTACTATGTCACCAAAGTAAATTGTCATCGATATTTGACACTGTGACCAACCAATGATCCACTTCTTATGGGTCTCCCACCAACATGCAGGAGTAGCCTTCAACGCTTCCTCCACCGCTAGCGACAATTATGGTTCTTACACCTTATCTTCAAATTCCAACAGAAATTCAAACAATTCAGGAATTCCTTCATATACTGGTAATTCAACAATCTCAGTCACAAGTCGGCACAATGACTACATAATCATACCACACTTTCTTAGCGATACCTCGTGCATACAATTCTGTTAATTCTCTATCTCACCATTAGAGTTAGAAGACACATAGTTGGACCTGTGCCAACCGTGATCACCATCGATTTTTGGATGGATTTAATCCTCTGAGATGTTATATGCATGATCTCATCCTTTTACAGCTTCATCTCTCACCTGTTCAACATACCTTCTCCCTTCAGTTGGATCCATCGGAGCTATGACTTTGATGGCCTGATTTTCAAAGGTAATCATGCACTTCTTAAAATTAATCACTTCCAATATATCATTGGCCCATCCAATCCCCAGTAGCATGGGATAGGATCCTACACCATTGACAATGTCCATAACATCAAAATCAACATAATTCTTCATCCCTTCAACTTCCACCACAAGGCACAGAACTCGCCCAATTGGCGTTACTCTGGCCTAGTTAGCCAATCGCAACTATACAGGGGACCAAACTAAATTAGGGCTCCCCATATTTTTCCATTTCTACCTTGTTAAAATATTGGCATATGATCCTAGATCTAGAATGAATGAATCTACCTCATATTTGTCAATCTGAATATTCATGCGCATCTCTTTTCCTGTCTTTTTCTTATGTAAATATTTCATTGCAGACTATTTTCATCCCTTAGTTGGTTGATGCAACAGACTTTCAATATCAACAAGAGCATCAGGATCTCTTTCCAGTGACAAGCAACTTTCAAATAAGTTTTTCAAGGTACCATGATGTCGTGATGATCCTGCTATCGAAGTGGAATCAAAAGCAGTGGGCATTTCATAAACAGGTAACTTACCAGGATTTCTTCCAATCGCATCATGTGCTTCAAATAATGTGTCTCTTTTAGCATCAATATCAAACTGCACCTTCTTCTTCCCATCCAGCCAAAATTGTGGATGTGAGTCATCATCCCCTATCATTGCACCTCCACGAGTAATGACCTCAACATCAACATATAGCATTTTTTATTCTGCTGAAATTGTCGCAATAGTCAGTCCCTAATTTTGGTTCATCAGTGGATTCAAAGGTTGATTCACATTATGATTTGCATTCTGAATATGATTCTGAAGCTGATTCTGGTTCTGCAATGAATTATGATTCTAGTTCTACAACTGTGGAACATTCCCTACCTGCCACTTCGTGATCAGCTATGGATAGTTCTCAACGGTGTGGTTAAATGATACAGTAATTACACAGCTCTTGCAAGTATAGGAAATCTCTCTAATAATGTCCCATCACTCCATAATTATAACATTTCACTAATCCGCAACATCTTCCTCCTCCTCGACCAAATCCTCCACCTCATCCTCCTCAGAATCCTCCATGGAATCCTCCTTGTTGCTGATACTACAGTTGATTAAATTGCTGCTACAGGGGATTTAGTTGCTGCTAAACATACTACATTGGCTAAACATACTATGGCTACTGTGGATTCATCTACATCTGATTATACTGCGGTTGTGGCACAAACTATGGTTGTAATTGTGGCTGTGGTACAGAGTGCATTTGAGGTTGCGGGTGCGATACAAACTACGGTTGAGGTGGAGGTTGTACCACCTACGACTGTGGTTGCGGTTGTTTTACTGTTCAATGGTCCTCTCCCTTTACATAGTACATGTCCATTATTCTATCCCAGAGTAGATCATATGTGAAACAATCCTTATATTCATGTCCAATAGACCAACATAATGTGCAGTATAAATTCGTCGGCTTTGTGACCATCTTCTACATATCTCCACAATATTCATGTCGATGTCCATAAACTTGAGAAATGCGACACCATGTAATACCACCACAACTTAATGGGTTTGCCTCTCCCAACAACAGGCACTTTCAAAAATATGGATAATTATCCTTAGTATGTGCATCTGTGCGACATTGAGTGCACCATACTTCCTGGCGATGCGCTTTTCCTTTCTTGATATCTTGCAATTAGAGCATCAATTTCACCAGCTATTTCTGGATCTGAGTCATGCCAACTACATTCTCACCAACAAGTGAAACCTCCAACTTCATTGTAATCTCTAGAGCCTCGCTCTATGTCGCAATCTTCTATTGCATCAAAAGAAGTCTGATGTTAGATAGTAACTCCGTGATGAACCATTTATTATGTTGAATATCACTCATCTCAAACCTGATTCTTTCCATTAGCATCTTAAACCTTTGATCAAAATACCAAACAGTTTCATTTGGATACTGCTTAATTTCCTTCAGTTCTATGATGTATTTCTCCTTCGATTTCGCTTTTATAAATTCTTCAATTAGTCCTTTTCTAACTTCAGCCAATGTTTTCGCTGGATCCCCCATAGGAACTTGTAAAAATTTCATGAAACAGTCCAGTGCATGACCTCGAAGGTTCATCTCCAGTTTTCCTTTCTTGACTTCACCATCCATAGTTTGTTTAACAGTCCACACAACTTCACACAAGAACCAATATTGCTCAGGATCCTCAGTCCCATTTCCATGGAATAGGGGTAACTTTGCATCATCACCCGCCATCCTGGGCCTTCTTCCTACAGTCATTGATTTCCTATTATTAGAATTTTGTTGACATGTCGAACACGGCTGTGTAGAAATCATGTTTCTTCCTGAGTATGGCACAGTGCACAGAGGTGTGGGTATAGTGTCGCTCTGGGTCAGCCTTTCCTCATGATTCAGTGTAGCCTGGTTGTATCCTTTGTTGCTGTAGGGTCACTTTTTTTTGTGTGGTATTCCTTCACGACCTCACATATCAATCGAAATAGGACTCTCTCTTGTCCTCTACCTCTTCTTTTGCTGAAACCTTGCTCCTCCTCTCGTAATATCACTTCCTTCCTTGGATTCCCTCACAGTCCCATCGTAACTTCCATCCATATACCCCATATCAATACCATCCAACCCTCTTCCGCATGATACCCATAGACTCCACACACAATAGTTCTACTACTCAAGGTGCATCTTCAATATGCCTTTTTCACAGATGAGCATCTTAATGGACAATTGCAATGACAACATGAACCTACCTTTTGGTCCGTTGAAAAAATCCCTTTATCCTTCACTATAATATTTAGTTGTGTCGATCGAGAACTTAGTGATACAACCTTTCAATATACTCTCAATATAGACTTCAACATTCCTCGATGCTCTGTTATCTACCTCATGCAACTACTGGATCAATTCTAGGGAACAGGACGTTGGTTCACCTCCTTGGAAAATTTTCTGGACATAGGTAAATCCTGCCAACCACTCGTACAAGATGATTGAAAATTTAGAGAAAAATTACTCGTGTGTACTGTCATGCATATACTTTGCCATAGACCTATCCATCTAAAGTCCAGGTTTTTTATTTTCTTTCTCATCAAACTCTTGTATCTTTTGGTCAAACCAATATGGGATTTTCGGTCTTTTTGGATGCTACAAAATTTCCTCCCTCCTCTTCGCACTAAGGTCCCAGAAACGGAACTATTTTTTGACACAAAACTAGTTGACAGGGATCCACTCTCTATCGACACCCAAACCACTGCGGTCTCCCTCAGCACCGGACCAGACAGGTTTTACCCTGTCTGGAAACACCTGCAGAGAAGATGAAGTCTCACCCAAGATGCTCAAGGGAGAGCTGATGGAACCAAGTTTCCACAGTATGAAGGAGGACCATGTGTCTACTTAGCGACTCAACACATTATTATTAATCAGATCTAATCATTTCAGGTTATGCATTAACAGAATCACATCATCATTCAGTAGGTTACAATAACATAACTGAATCATAGCAAAGCATTGATGCATGAATAGATGTAACAATATAACATCATTTAAAGTAGAGAGACATCGTATCATTCACATATCCATATTGTAGATACACATTTCATTCATATTTGGATCGCAGAAAATAGGAAAACAGGAAAAGACACAATGATTCTACTCAACCTCCGTCATGTCATATTATCCTTCGCAACAAAACACAGATTCTTGAAAATAGTTCTTCAACTCACATACATAGATAAAACCCAAAAGTATGTGCATGAAACCAACCCAAGCATTGTCTCCGAAGAGCTCCCCCATAAGAAGACTTAACACTTGCAATTCTACATCTACTTATAGGCTTGTGCCTTTACATCGGTGGTCCACTTAACCAACTTTCTAACTACTTCTTAACCAAAACTACAAAATAATGACCACAATCCACATAATGCAGTCCAAAACTACAAAATATGACCAAAAATACATAAAATATTATAATTCTGACTTGCACATCATTTTTCACCGTGCACAACATCTTTGACCTTGTGCAGCATCCGCGATGCTGCATAGCTAACTTAACCCAAAACCGTCTTCCAACATGACCTGCATGGTAGATGTATTATGCATGAAGGGTGATTTAATCATATGTTGAGTGGTGCCCTTCATGTTGAATTTAGGTTTCCGTGATGATGATTCAGGATCATGGTTGATTATGATGGTGGCCTTCATATTGGGATGAGTGGTGGCTTCATTGGTGGGGGTGTTCAATTGGGTTAAATAACACCCCTATTCTATGGTTTGGTAACCACTGATGGTGGTTGAGTCACAGTTGTTATGGATTCAATTGGAAGAGTTGAAGTGGAAACCCATTATAATGACACCATATCGTAATGAGCAATGGGTTTGGATCCATCTCTAGGAAGGGTGGTGTAAGGTACCACATAGGGAGTCCTAGTGTGAGTCTTGAGAGTGTTAACTGGGACATTACAAGTGTTCTCTATAATCCTATGGAGGGGGTACACAAATGGAATTTGTAACATCGGTGACATATAAGGGTTTAATATTTACTCTACGCAGTGACTTTATGGGGTTGTTGATGATGATGCCTTAGGTGTGGAAGATTCCTTTTCCATGGTGGAAAGGGTACATATAAGACCTTTTGTTATGGAGGGAATTTTAGGTGGAGGTCCCAAGTATGCTCTAAGAAGGTCAAAATATTTGTACACACCCGAGATGATTTCAATGTATGGTAGTGCATTTGTCTCCCTTATTATGGGTAATATGTTTTTAGGATTAGAAAATGCATGGGGGTTGTAGTATATGAGTTGGTCAAGGGTGACCACCATCCCATTGAATTGGAACATCATGATATGAAACATCGATGGGGTGACTACCTTGATGGCATACATGTAACTATACCCGAATAAGATGTTGCAGTCAAGTTGAGCATCGATGACTTCAACTTGAATCATCACCATTTCCCCCCTAGCTTTATGGGGAAATTTTGGTACAATTGTCTTGGTTGGTATGGTCTGCCATCATAAGCACATAGAGAAATAGAGGATGGTTCTAACTCAATGGAGCCCAATATCTTCCAAACATTGGAAGACATTACACATGTGGATACACCCTCATCGATGATGCATCGATGGATGATGATGTATTTTACCGTGATCAACACTTGAAAAGAAACCAATGAGGTTAGTTTTGGTTCACACTTATTGAGATCAAAGGTCATATAGTTAGCGTCAATGGGTTCAAATATGTCTAGTGCACTCAAAAGTGCCTCTTGTTGACACTAGTACATGTGAACGTTTTCCCACAGAAAATCATTGCTATAGAAACACTTTTCTGTCACTATAACAACGAATAGAAGCCCATATTTTTGTCACAAAATTACCATTGCATTATCCACACTTTGAATATTCCATCGATATAGAGAGAGAACATCGATGACATGTGGGAATTGTGGAATTTGCTTCAAAACCCAATAGGCATCGATATAGCGACGTTGATGTGTCTCTATAGCAATGATATGGTGTCACTATAGAAATGGTTGATTGTGGAAAAATCAAGTGACTAAGTCCTATTGCGTCTCTTGAGTGATGTTTTGGTGTTTCTATAGCAACAACTTAATGCGGAAAAATCAAGCGATTAAGTCATATTGCATTGCTTGAGCGATGTTTGGGCGTTTCTATATCGACAGAATATTGTGGCAAAATCAAGCAACTATTCAATATTGCATCATAGGAGCGATGTACATTCATCGGTATAAAGATGTACATTGGTCGCAATAGTGATGTTAATGCATCGCTATAGGCATGAAAGTATGTTGCAACCAAGAAATGCCCAAGTAATTTTTTAGTTTCTATAGCGATGGTATCTCATCATTATAGAGATGACAACTTGCCACTATAGCGAAGAGATTTTGTCACAACTTAGAAGCAACTAAGAACTAATGTGTTGCAATAGAAACGTCGCTATGCCGCTATAACAACAGAAGTACGTCACTATAGCGATGTTTACTATGTATTTTTTTTTTAATATAGAATTCACAACAAAGATTGTATTTCAAATCTAGGAATACCTGCATCTTGGAAACTCCTTTGGCATCTTCTTCCCCTGAAGGGGTGAATACTGGTGCATCATCCCAAAGCATGCGTATAAAATTGAACAAAAATGTGGAACCCAAGCACCAATAACTTCTATATTATAATTTCCAAAACCATCAACATCTACAAATCTTTGTCTGTCACTTGGATCATCAGAAAGAGGATTGATCTTGGAAATGAAGTAATCCATGATAGATAAATATGAAATAAACTTGTCAAATCCCCTCCCCTCTACATCAGCATATAAGGGAGGAACACGACTACAACTGCACTCTGATACCACAATGTAGTGTCCTCGCTACTATGATATGCCATGATGTCCATGAATCTAGTTCCTATACACCTGATTGATATGAGGAATAATTTAAAACTTATTATCTCTTTCTCTTTTAACATAGTCATGGGTCATGTAACATCCTTTGACATTAATTATTAGCCTTAAAAACCATTGTAACAGTTATTCTTCCCTCAACATATCCACTCTGTAACCGGAAAGGTCATTTTCGCACTGAACCCGACCTTTCCACACTTCGCCTTCCGCTACGAAATCTGGGAACCAGAAGCATAATTTGCCATGGATTCATTCAAAAAAAAAATTCCTTCCTCATTCTGCCCTTTCTCTTTGTGCTGCAAAATTCGGGAATCGAAAACATAATGTACGACGGAGTTACTTAACCACTTTCCTGCTTTTTTCCTTCCGCTACGAAACTCGACAAATCGATACCTTGAATTTTTCACTTTCCTCTTTCCATCTTTTTCCTTTTGCACTCTGTAGGCAGATCTCATAAATTAGAAAAAACAACCTTTTTCCTTAACCTTTTTCCCATTTCTTCCTCTCGCCTTTCTCCTTATGCATATGTTAACACACAAAAAGTTCACCTAGCTCTACATGGTCTAAACCATATACATAGCTCTGTTGGTGCAAACCCAACCAACAAAACCCAATCAATAGGGGTTCCCACTCTATCGACACTGAACTTGCCGTGATCTCCCTGAGCACCAGTCTAGATAGGTTTTACCCTGTCCGACAACACCCGTGAAGCGGATGAAGTCTCACTCGAGATGTTCGAGGGAGGGATAACGGAACCAAGTTTCCATAGAATAGAAGAGGACTATTATAATTTACAATTAATCAACTTATCTACCATATCTGACCAGTTACTTGATCCTCAATATAAGCATTCATCATTTCTCTTTTAAGGTTCACATCATTCATTCATAAAAGAAATAACCAAATTGTTGCTCAAACAGATCTAAAAAGATAGCATTATTCATAGGCAATAAACATTGCATCATGGATCCATGTCGCATACATTGACCATTGGATTCATAGAAGAAGAAAGATAGGAAAAGACAAAAAGATAACATTAGTTCAGATCAACCTTTGTCTTCTCATATTAATTCTGCGCAATCAACCATAGATCCAAAATAGACAACAATTCAATTGAGTTTCAAGCTCTCAATTCTCACTCTATGATTATTTTCACATTTACAATTCTTCTTCTATTTACAGACTTGCTCCTTTAAACTCATGGTCCACTTGGACTATTTTCTAACTAATTCTTAACTGGTTCTACCAACTAATGACCAATATCCACAAAATATGGTCCAAAAGTACAAAAAGTGACATAAAATATTCAAAATAGTCTATCTTCTGCCTTGCTCACCATATTTCACTTGTACAGTGTCTTCTGTTATTGCACATCACCCATGATTATGCTCAATTGAATTATCCCAAAACCCCTACCAACATGCCCCCAACACAATCTTGTGGCTCACCCTCGAGCCACATCATTTGGGCATGGTGTACTCATTGATTTTCAGCTTGAATTCATTGTACTAATGAGTGATCTCCTTTACTTGTGTTTTAATTTTCTCAGCAAGCTCCTGACTTTTGAGCAAATCCTACTTTAATGGGTGCTCCACTAGCTTTGCATTCACTTCCTTCTTACCCTCCTGCACAACCTACAACACATCGACTTCTTTCATCGAAAATTGGACCCCAATTCCTTGAAACATGTCGAGCTAGTCATTGTGCTTTCATTGTCACTCCTGATTCTTTCCAAATTGTTGTTGTAGCTCCTTTAACTTTGTTGACTACGTGATCAAAACAATTAGTGGAATTGTCCTTAATGTCATCTTCAACGTTTCCAACTAGCCCTTAGCTTCCTGCAACTGCTTTGTCAATTGCTCATAACTATTCATCTTGAATGACACTACCCCAAAATTGTGTCATTGCTTCAGTAATATTTTTGGCCTCCTGCTCCATTTCTTCAAATTGTGCCGCTATCTCCTCGATGGAACCCTTCCATTTTGCAATTTTCTCTGGTGGTGTGATGGGTATACTAGCACGTTTAAAATACTATTTTCCAGCTATAACTACACGATAACTTCACCAAGTCGCTTTACCTTTTCTACTGCATCAAACTACACAGTGCTTTCATGGATGTACTAGCAAGCATCAGTAACAGCTTCTTCCACTTGCCCCCAACTAGAAAAAAGGTGTGCCTTCTCAATAACAAGGTGTTCATTTCTTTCTTTAGTTCTGTGATCTCTTATGTAGTATTCATCTTTAGCTCCTCTTGTTCCTTCTTCAGTGCCTCAATTTCCTGCGCTTTTTTGGCCGTCAATGTTGTCTGTGCATGGCATAATTCCTCTACCTCTTTCCGCAGTACCTCCTCTTCCTCTTGTGACCACAAGTACGGGTCGCTGATATCCTTATGTCGATCGACCAAATCCTAGTTGGAGACCCACTACATGTGTACTAAGGTCTGGGTGGAAAACCTATTGATATCCATCGCAATGCTTTGCAACAGTTGCAGTAAGGAGTTCACATCTTCTTGTCTAGCTTCAATCGCAGTTGGGGAATCTGAACAATCCTAGCCCACGGATCGGTGCTAATTGATGCATAGTCCTGCATAGTTGCACTCTCTGGTGCTCATCATAAAACAATATTATATACATAATCTAGCTTGGTCCTTACCTTTGTGAATCCTTCATGTGTGGACTTCTTCATTTCTCTTGTTGCGGTATGTGTTGCATTGTTGACGGCCTTACCAAGTCATTGTAGTTGCGCCTCCATTGTTGAGATTGTGTTGATGCTCGCATCCTTCTCCATTCACCTCTTAGTCCTTATCTCCTTAAGGATGTGTTGTGCCTTTGGGTGAGTCTCTATCAATGATTCGCCATCGGAGTCATGGTGACTCTACTGGTCATCTCTTCATATGGGATTGTCAGGTGCATTTGCTGGTGGTCTTAATGATACTTCGTTGGTGCTAACCGGATCCCACCATACTGCAAGCTAGTCATCAATTGTCACATCCAATTCCTCATCCTTCACCTTACAAGAAATTGGTAACCATTATTCATCTAGGTCTCGTCGAGCTTATGCATGAATGGTGTGTGATCCTATGGCAAACTGAGTGATCCTCTGATATTTAGCTATGACATCAATGGATAGACGGGGAACTTTGATAGTTTCTTCCTGCAATGCTTCCCAGTAGACCCAAAAGTGGATCACGTAATCCTCTTTCCTACTGGGCTCCTCGACCCACCACATGTTTTGATACCTTGTGCCTTTATATACCTTAATTGCTTCAACCTCCATCCCTTGGTAATCCACTAGCTCCATCCAAGCCACTAATGCGATGAGGATTAATAGCTATCTATATGTGAAAGGCCTCTCTATGTCCTAAACTGCTACCGCATCCTCTGTCAATAGGTTCAGTAAGAAGAGTGACCAGTTCATTTGTACCCCTTCTGTGCATTGTTCTGCACACAGAATCACCCCTGAAGTGCACTAGATCAGGCGGTTCTTGCAGACAATATTTCTTGCTAAGATCATGGCGTTGATATGTATAGTGTATTCATTGATGCTATCAATGTGATACGCTCTGCCATTGCATTGCAATTCATACTTCATCTTCAAAATTGCACCAAGCCGCTTATCATTATCCCTGCCTTTGAAGTATTGGGATGGGTCTGTCCCATCCTTTGGAAACCTCATGATATCTGAAATCAAATCCACCATGATTACAACTGGTGTGTCCAACCACAATGTCCCTCCATGAAAAAAATATAAGAGTTTCTTAACACAGGTGTTTTCTTCATTCAGCCTCCCAAATGTGGCATGTTGATGAGCCCTAGTAGCCTAGCTTTATCCAACCCCTGCGCCCATGCCTGTGGGATATGCAATATGGCCCCTCCTACGACTAAGGGTAACAAATCATAAGGTTCATTTGCTACATCCTGTAACGCCAACAGTTCATGGTCATCGTACTTCATCTTCACCAATGCTGGTACAATATCTATGTTTCACACCATCCCTTTTGGTAGTACTAGTACTTTTGATTCTTGGTTAGCCGCCGAGGCTGTGCACCAAGTTGGGTGGGAGCAATTTAGCTCAGAATGTCTTTAATGGAGACCCTGGTTCAAACCATTAGCTCTACAACACTAGAGATAGATGGCCCCAGCTGGGCATCTGCATCTTCTTGGGATATTACATATGTTCTTGTTTTCCTCTTTGTCGGCGCCAGAGAGCTAGGCTTCTGCCCTCGTCGCTTCTTCGTCGAGATGGACAATGATCCGATCGGCATACTGGAAATTTCCTCAAAAATGGTGGCTGGTCTGATTGGTGAGTCCCTCTCACTCAAAATTTCTACTATTTCCGGGGTTCTCTGCATGCCACAACAATGCCCCATAATTGTGACACACCCTCTTCTTTACTCTACAACTCTCGCAATTCACTCGGTAGCTTTGGAAATTTATTCTGCTTCAACAATCCTTGCAACTCAACTTAGCATAGTGGTGCTTTCAACCTACATCAGGAACCTTCTTATAACAACCAGTCGATCCATCCTAATCATTACCGAATCAACCGTGTCCATCATGACCAAATCATGCATTAACTTCCTAAATTCATCGTCGATCCTGTTAACCAAACGGAGGATCTACCATCAATACGTGTCGCTTCAATAAGCAATGTTAGTTAACTGCTTTAAATTTTCTTCATTTATTGCTGATTTGACTACCTTGTGACCCTATAACTGTTGCGACATATCTTCCTAACGGTGCTACAGACTCCCCTACTTGCGCATCCACTTCATCCTGGTGCACCCTTTTTCTGACTATCTATTCCCCCAATTTGTTTTTCATTGTGCAGTGCCTCAAGCACTATGCGATTCTGAACCTGTCCTATATGGATTTAGTCAACTACCATTCACCAGTTTTTGTAGCATCGATCCATCTAATTGTTGCAGTTGAACTGCTCCCCAGAAGTAATGGAATTAACAAGATATGGACCTAACCAATGCATCTGCAACTTACAGGATGCTTCATGAACTTGCTGTCATATAGCAGCACCAAATATCCTTGTTGAAACTATTTGTTCTTTATGTGGAAATCCTGCCAAGCCTTATGTCGATCCTTCTTGACGTGATGATGGAAACCTACAATAAAGATATCCTCTTCAAGTTGTATCAACTGTTCCACACACTCCTCTAGCGTTGCTTCATTATCCATGCTCGTCATGGTTTCAATGCGCAGACTAGGAACAATGCACTCCATAGGCATGACTTACTCTTGCCCGTATACCAATTTGAATGATATTTTCCTCGTTAATCTCTTGCAAGTGGTGCAATATGTTCACAATACTGCTGGAATATTCAAATCCCAATCATCTCAGTTAGTGTTACATACCTTTGTAAGTTCATTCTCTAAGACTTTGTTGAATGATTGTACAATTCCATTCTCCTGCAAATGATATGGCATACTTTTCTTGTGTTGTATCTACAACTCCTCCATTAACGTGCTTACTATGCAGTTGATGAAATGACTACCCTAGTCACACATCAATATCCTTGCACATTAGAACCATGTCACAACATTATCGGATTGGAACATTGTTTTTGTCGTAGGGGTGCAATCCACAACTGATGTAGGCTCTGCCCACCTTGTTAGATAGTCTATTGTTGTGATTATATACTGTGCACCATTTCTCTTCCCAGGTGGGTTAATTGGACCCACAAAATTCACGACCCATTTATCAAAAGGTTGCAAGGTTACCTGTGGCATCCCATCCTGCCACGACAGTTTTCCAGTGCATTGACAGACATCGCATGTCCACACATAATATGTTGCATCATTATGTAAAGTGGGTCACCAGAGCCCTATGTGAAGCACCTTTCTTACAGCAGCATGATCGTCGTAGTTTCCCCCAATGAATCTCGCATGTGCTTCTGTTAAGATCTTCCCTTGTTCATGTGGTAGGACATAACACTGCAAAATTTCATCTGGGCCAAGCTTATATAGGTGTCCAGCAATCAACTGGAAATCAAAAGCTTTAACCACCAACTGCTTCTTTTGACTTGTTGAAAATTCCTATGGTGCAATTCCTGTCACCAAAAATTGGATTATTTGAGCGTAGCATTCATCTGCCATGTCGACTCTGAATAACTGTGCATCGAGAAATATTTCTTCAATATTGGTGGGCTCCTCGCCTATCTCAATTCAGTACAAATGATCAGGGCCTGCATTCAAGTGACCTGACTTCACAATTATTTCAACATCAAACTCTTGAAATAGAAGTAGCTAGAGACATACCTTACCCCCCAACACAGGCTTATTGACTAGGTAATTCAAAGAAGAATGGTCGGTAAACATCTTGAAATGACTGCCTAAAAGGTAATTCCTGAATTTATGCAACACATATACCATCACTAGACCTTCACACTCTGTGGTCATATAGTTTTTCTTGGCAAATGACAACTTTCGACTAGCGAAATCGATTTGGTGATGAAGGTCTCCTTCACTTGGCTGTGTGAGCACTACTCCCAACACAACAGATCATGCATTGACATGGACATGGAACTCCTTGTTCTAGACTGGGAACATAAGTATTAGTGTTAAATCCATCTTGGCCTTCAATGTGTCGAAGCTTCCTTGACATTCTGGACTCCATACAAATGGATCATCTTTTTTCAATATTTCTCCATAGGGGCAGTAATCGTAGAATATCCTATAATGAATTTGCGATAATACCTTGTGTGCCACCCTATCACCCTAAGCATATTTACATTTGTCGAAAATGGTAAGCTCAAAATGACCCTATCTTCATAGGGTAAACCAACAATTCTTTCTTGCAAAGAATGTGACCCAATAGCATCCCAAATGGTGCACACAAAATACACTTCTTGGAGTTTAGCGTAATTTAGTGTTGTCGACATCTTTCCAGCATCATTCATAGGCTTGCTAGATGATCCTTAATTAAACCATGCACTTTCTAATCATCCATATAAACCTGTAGGAACTTCTGAATGAAATATTTGAATGCAACGAAAACAACCCGAGAAAATATCATAGGTGCATTCTTCAATCCAAAGGGCATCACTGTGTATTGGAAGCATCCCCATTCAGTGACAATTTTCATTTTATGCCGATCTTACTTTATGATTTGTATCAGGTGATAACTATAAAATACATCTGTAAAAGAGTACATCTCCTGACTGCCTACCCCTTCAAGCACTTCATTTGTGAATGGTGTCGGAAACAGATCGTGCATACAGGAATCATTCAATTTTCTTAAGTCGACATGGATCCAAACTGCATAGGTTTTGTTTTCTTGGACCATCATAGACCTGGTCCATTCTGATTCTTCAACTGGCTCAATGATTCCAACATCCAACATTCGGTCGAGCTCAGCCTTGACTCTTTCTTTGTATCGCAGATTCAGGTGATACAGCTTCTGTCTTACTGGTTTCACATATGGCTTTAATGGAATCTTCATCTCTCCTAAATCACCCAGTATCCCCTTCATTTCTGAGAACTTCATCGAAAATAGATCTTGAAATTAAGAGATCCGTGATCTTTTCCATGGTCTCTTCATCCCAGTAATCCCCAACACTAGAAAATTTTGGGTTTTCCTCCGTCCCAATGTTAAATTTTCTAATTTTCAACGGCTGATTAATGGGATCGGTCGATATATCTGGTGCTGCAACATCCCTACTCCCTTCTATTTCTAGAATATTGATATTAAGTAGCTCATCATCATCCTCAGGTTCATCAGAAACATTGTAACATTCCATCATCGACTACATGTGGCAATGCACATGTGGATCCACTGGATATGCAACCAGTACTACTTTTAATACCACATCTCGGATGATCTGAAGTGAATTGTGGACATTAGGATTGGCATCTATGAAACTAAATCTACGAGTGAAGCAAACTGTCAGCTCCTCCCAAGTGGTGATTTCTCTGCGCAACTGCACCGATACATACCACGATCTTGGCATTTCATCCAATGTGTGGACAAATGCATGGACCCATTCATCCTTTGGTCGTGATTCTCACAATATTTGTCATTCCATCAGGTGACCACTGGGGTCATTCCACCCATCATACTTCCTAATGTGATATACTACTGTGTCTCCAAAGTGAATTGTCATCAACCGTTGACACTATGCCCATCGACTAATCATCTTCTTAGGGGTCACCCACGAGCATGCTAGAGTAGCTTTTAGTGCTTCCTCCAGCACCAACAATCGTTGCGGTTCTGATACCTTCTCTTCAAACTCCATTAAGAATGTGGATAGCTCAGGCAGTCCCTCGTAGGTTGGTAATTCAACAATCTCAATCGCGACATGGCACAGCGACTGTGTGATCAGACCACACTTCCTGAATGACACCTCATGCATGTGGTTTTTCTAGTTTTCTAATGCATTGTCAGAATAAGAAGACATGGAACTAGTGCTGCACCAACCGAGTTCTCCATCAGCAATTGGGTGGATGTAATCTTCGCAAAATGTTGTAAGCATGATCCCATCCCTTGACAACTTCATCTTTCACTGGTTCAATATATCTTCATCCTCCATTTGGATCCATAGGAGCGATGACTTTTATGTCTTGATTCTGAAACTTCATCATTTGCTTCTTGAATTTAATCACTTCCATACTATCGTTGGCCCATCAAATCCCTAACACTGCGAGATAGGATCCTCCACCATCAACAACTTCAATCACATCGAAATCAACATAGGTTTTCATACCTTCAACATCCACAACCAGGTTTGACACACATCTGATCGATTGTGATTTGGCTTGATTAGCCAATTAGCACAGCTGCACAGGGGACCAACCCAAGATTGACCTCCCCATCCTCTTCCATGTCTTCTCTGTTAGGATATTTACATCTGAGCCTAGATCCAGAATGACTGAATCCACTTCATAGTCCCCAATGTGAATGTTCATGTGCATCTCTTTTCTCATCTTTTTCTTGTGTAAATATTTCATGGCAGAGTCCTTCCTCTCCTTACTCGGGTGGTGCATCAAATTCTCAATCTTGACTAGAGCATCAAGATCCCTTTCCAATGACAAGCAACTTTCAAAGAACTGTTGCAAGGTGCCATGTTTCCATGATGGTCCTACCTCTAATGAAGAATCAAAATTAGAGGGCATTTCATAGACAGGTGACTTACCAGTATTTCTTTTGATCGCATCCCGAGATCCAAAGAATGTCTCTTTTTCAGTTGCGATATAAAATGGAACCTTATTTTTCCCAGCTAATCGAACCTGCAGGAAGGGCCCATCATCTCCAGTCGTTGCACCTCCGTGGGTGATGATGGAAACATCAACATCCTCTATTCTGGGCTCTACTGAGATCATCGGAATTATTGATCCTTGATTTTGTTTCATCGATGGATTCTGGTTCATTGGTGGATTCTAATTTAGTGGCGGTTTCATCGGTTGATTCACAGTCTAATTTTGAAGTGGAACTTGATTCTGAGCCTGGTTCTGCAACTGATTTTGATTTTGCAACTGATTTTGATTATGCAGTTGAGGAACGTTCCCAACCTTCCATCTTGTGATTATCTATGGGAATTTCTTGAAAGTATGATCAATTGTGGTGCAGTATGTACATGAACACCTGGATAGGTTTGCGAACTTGTCCTCCTCCTCTTCATCGGAATCCTCTTTTTTGCTAGTACTACAGTTTATTCAATTGTTGCGGTGGGGGATTCAAATTATTTTGAACATAGTGCACTTCCTAAATGTACTATGGCTGCAGTGGAGCCATTGACATCGAACTATATTGCACCTACAGTGAGAAATGTGGCTTCAATGCAAACTGTGGTTGTTGCAGTATAAATTGCATCTGCGGTGGTGGTGTATACTACGGTTGAGGTTGAGAGTTTACCACCTGAGGATGTGGCTGTGATTGTTGTACTGCGCGATGATCTTCACCCTTCACAAATTATGAGTCGTATGTCCTTTCCTGAAGCAGGTCATATGCACGACATTCTTTATCTTCATGCCCCATAGATCGAAAAAATGAACAATATAAGTTTGTTGGCTTTGTCACCATCTTCTGCATGTAGCTACATTCTTCATGTAGATTCCCATAGACTTGGCATATGCGGCACCATGGTATGCTTCCACTACGCAGTGGCTTCAGTGCCCCAGATAGCAGATAATTTCAGAATTCAGGGAAAGTATCTTTAGTGTGTCCATCTGCGCGACAACGAGTGCACCAAATATCTTCACAACTCTCTTTCCCTTTCTCAATGTCTTGCAGCTGAAGCATCAAGTTCACCAGCTGTGCTTGAATTTGGTTCATACCAGCTGCATTCTCCCCAACAGGTGAAGCTTCTAATCTCATTGCAATCTCTAGAGCCTCGCTCTGTGTCACAATATTCTGTTGGATTAGTGGTTGTCGAATATGAGGTACTAGCACTACAATAAACCATTCTTTGTGATGAACATCGCTCATATCGAAACAAACTCTCACCGTTAGTTTCTTAAATCTTTGATCGAAGTCCCAAATGGTCTCATTAGGAAATTTCTTAATCTCTTTTAACCCAGTAATTTACTATGCTTCATATTTTGGTTTCTGGAATTCTTCAATCAGTCCTCTCCTGAATTCATCCAATGTTTTTACAGGGGTCCCTGTAAGAACTTGTATAAATTTCATGTACCAATCCACCGCACGACCCTGAAGAGTAGTCGCGAATTGGACTGTTTTAACATCGTCATCCGTGGTGTGTCTAACACTCCACACTGCCTCACATAGAAACCAATACTACTCGGGATCGGCATTCTAGTTTCCATGAAACAAAGGTAACTTTGTATCATCACCCGCCATCCTGGGCCTTCTTCCTACAGATGTTGATCTATTACTAGAATTCTATTGGCACGTCGGGGAAGTCGACATAGAATTGGTGTTTCTTTCTGAATGAAGAGTAGTGCGAAAAAGTGTGGGTACGTTGTTGCTGGGATTTAATCTTATTGATAATATGGGCATAGTCTGGGTCTGGTCATCCACTTTGTCACTATAGGTTTGCTTCATCCTGTGTGGTATTCCTTCGTGGTCTTGCGTTTCAATCATAGCAGGAGCTTCCCCTATCCTCTACCTCTTCTCTTATCGAAACCTTGCTCCTTCCCTTGTAATACCGCTTTCTTCCTCCACTTCCCTCACAGTATCGTCAAAAATTGCACCCATTTACCCCTTATCTTCCCATTTGTCTCCCTCCTTTTGTCGCGGCATCCACCGCCTCTGCACACCGTAGTTCTACTACTCGATGTGCATCTTCAGTATACCCTTTTCACATACAAGCATATTAATTGACAATTGTATAGATAATAAGAACCTAACTATGGGTCCATTGAAAAATTCCCTTTCCGCTTCATTGTAGGACTTGGTCGTGTCGACTACGAATCCAGTGATATAACCTTATAGGATACTATCCATCTAGACCTCAACAACTCACGATACTTTTTTATCGGTTTCCTGTAACTCCTGGATCAACTCAGGGGTCCAAGATGTTGACTCTCCTCCTTGGAAATTTTTCTTCTTATAAGTGAACCGCTCCAACCACTCGTACAATATGATGGGAAATTCACAGAATTTTTTTTTGTGAGGACCATCATGTATGTGTCTCGCTAACCACTTTTCTGTCATCAATCCAGGGTTTTGATTTTCTTCTTCAAATTTTTTTTGTAGCTTCTGGTCAAAGTAATCTTGAATTTTCAGTAGCATCGGACGCTACATATCCTCCTCTCAGTCACAACAAGGTCCCAACAACAAAACCATTTGTTGGCTCAAACCCAAACAAGAAAATAGTCTATCTTCCGCCTTGTGTGCCATCGTTCACTTGTGTGGTGTCTTTTGAGCTTGCATAGCATTCACGATGCTGTGCAATTGACTTACCCCAAAACCCTTGCCAACAATATCATATCCCTACCATATTTCCCTTACTTTTGACCTTCACAATTGTATTTCCACAAAAAAATGGTCCAAAACATGATTATTTACTATGGTTTACCCTCACTCTCTTCAAAAAGGGTCAAAAACCCTAAAAAAGGGCCAAAACCCATAAAAAGGGTTCAAAACCCTAAAAAGAGGGTAAAAACCCTAAAAAGAGAAAGGAACATAAAACCATAGGAAAATACCATGGGTAACCAAATTGGGTTAAAAAACCCTAAAATCATTCTATAAATACATTGTGAAGGGCTCTCCCAAAATACATTTTTTCTCATTTTTCATTTTTTGAGTACGTTGGGACACCCTGTCTCTCAGGTATTCACTCACCCTTTTTCCATCATCCCGTCGCCATACCATTCCCACAGTGTACGTTGAGACATTCTCCATACCCACCTTAGACAATTGGAGAACCAGGCTGTGGAGATGCATCCCATTTCTGAAGACGGCTATGGTGGCCCACTTTACAAGAAAGGAGGTATAATTTTGTTTGTTTGTATTTTTTTAGTTTAGCCGTTTTATATTCAAAAAACATTAAAAATATTTGCTTTGTGTTACTAATCCAGTTTGTTTCTGTATTCTTCCATGAACTCTTCCTTACGATCATATTGATCTAAGGCTGCTGATTTTGCACGTAGCAGGAGAGAAATCATCATTACAGTTTTGGACCATTTTTTTGTAGAAATACAATTGTGAAGGTCAAAAGTAAGGGAAATATGGTAGGAATATAATGTATTTATATGGTTTAGACCATGTAGAGCTAGGTGAACATTTTTTTGTGTTAACACCAATATATTTTAATGTGGCATTATTCCTAAATTTGGACCATAGGATTAGCGGATAATAAACCCAAATGACCATCTTGGTGAATAAACATGAACAAGTCTAGGTGACTTAGAGAATTTTGGTCCATGGCCAAATTTAGGTACATTACAAAGTTGGATGAAGATCATATATTAAAATTCATCATAAGTGTAAAAGGATATTCTCCTATTCATCCATCAAACTATAATATGTCATATGGAATTTTAATCAGAATCATAGGCGACCCATTTAGATGTAAAACAATATCGTTAGTTATATGGAATAAATCTGACAAGTTCAATGTGGCCAAAAAGGGTGATCTCATTGGAGCTATTATAGTCATGTTTTACACGAATGGGCCTTGATAGACCCACATGGTAGGATTTTACACCTGGAATTGACAGGAATTCCAAGAACTGTTTCTCCATGAGATAAACAAATGTTTTCTCACACACAAATTACCAAAATACTTGGAAAATCAAATGAGTCATAATAAATAACGAGTAAAATATATGAATATGAATTTATGATTATTACATTTACAATATGTTGGATTTTATATAGCCATTGTTACTTTTCAATTATAAATGACACGTATATTCAATATTAACTAATAATTACATTTATTATTTACAATTTATTATTTATTTTATATTATGTTATGTTCATAACATTGCCTTCCTCTTTCGAAAGGCTTTGTCCTCAAATCAATTTTAAAAGTATTTATGTCCTTGCTACGCAATGTCATTACGTCATTGTATATTTGGTTGTAGTTGATGAAGCATGATGATATGACCTATTGAGTGTTGAACAAAAATTTTCATATGTATAAGGATCAATCTATCCTAAATCGATTCAATGTTGAATGATGTGCTTCCACAGTGAACTGATGTCATAGGATTTGATTACAATAGTATCAGTATCTTTAACTAGTGGTTCACGTTTTTTAGGAAAAAAAAATTATAATTTGGATGTCAAGATGGAATTCTTATAACGTTATTTCTTGGATAACATTTTCACTTTTTTCTTGTTTTAACTTTTTCATATACTCTTCTTCAACTAGAATGACATCTTGAGTGGTGATATAAACTAGATTTGTAAAGTTTTTTCTTTCTACGAATTGTATTTTTTAAAATTTTGATGTCTCGTTCTGAAGTTCTTCTAATTTGTTTTCTAACAACTTGTTATCATTCTATATTTTCTTAACCATTTATTCTTTTGATTTTTCTTCATATTTAAACTTCTTAAGTTGTCTTAAGATATTCATTATGATTTCTGAGGTGGTGATTTTATTCTTGGTTTTCTAGAAGTTTTCCTTCGATGTCTTCATTAGAGTGCTATGTCTTCCAAATATTTTTCAATTTATTGATTTTTGTAACTAATATTTTGTTATGGTTTCTTAGCCGAAATATTTCTTCGGTATTGCTTGATAACGTGTTATTGAGTTTTGTGATCTCTAACTCAATGAGCCTTTTTAGTGTTGTCATTTTTATGATGGAGTTCTTTTATTTGTTGTTGATGTCTATATATCTCTAATTCTTAGCATTCTAATTTTCCATGGATTTCGCAATTTCTTCATCCTTGTAATTAATGATTTTGTTTAAGCGCATTATTTATGATTTATTCTTATCAAATTATTTATTGATATCTTGGTTTTGTAATATCTAATTGAATTTTTTTTTGTCCTTTAATTCATCAAACAGTGCAGACAACTTTTATATATGACTTTCTTAGTAGGAGATATGGTGTTCTTTGGATTCTCTTTGAATTTCATGTAGTTTAATCATCATTTCCAAGTTTTCATTCACAATTTACAATTCTTTATTGTCTTTCGGATAATGCTTTAATTTAGACTCTAATTTTTCTATTTGTAACTGCAATTGGAATTCCATCATCTTCAAGTCTTCTCTAGCGATAAAGAGTCATGAACAAATTCCTTATGAAAGTATTTCCTTGATTTTGACTTTTGTCTTCTTTTCCCTTTTTTATAATAACTGTAATAAATACAATTATTAATTAATGATAATAATTATTAATATTGTTAAATATATAATATAAATTATTATTAAATGTAATAATAATGTATTATAATATTATAATTTTTTTGAAATTTTGAATATTATAACAATAATGATATTATTATAATATTTTTTGTTGAATGGAATGAGATAGGATTCTAAAGCCTAAGGGTGGCGGAGAAATAGAGTTTGAGTGTGGGAGTTGAAAGGGACTAACAATGAAGAGGTAGGCGGTGATATGAGATAGCGTGGAGCAGAGAGATGTGTAGTGATGCAATGGAGAACGGAGTGGATTGTCATGGAGGGCGGAAGTGGAGGAATGGAATCAATGTCAAGGGAGGAGAGTTGTGTGGGGTATGTTGAAGCGAGACATGTGTTGTATGCAGTTCACATGGATGGGAGTTCTATGGGTTTTTGAGCATGGAGGACAGGAAATAAAGGAAACGTGGAGCAAGAAAATGGTATGTAAGGAATGGTGGGAGCGATGAGGCATTGAATGAGTAGTAAAGGAAAAAAAGCGTAGCATGGACGAGGAGCAAGGAGGGGGTGTTTGAATAATGAAGGAGGAAGCAGCGAGGAAAGGTGTTTCCAGGAGAGAGGCATAGGGAGGTGGGATGGTGTGTGTGTTGGTGTTGTAGAATGGGAGACAACATGTAGTGGCGAAGTAAGTGAAGGAAGAGTGGTTATATATGACACAAGTTGGATTAACATTCACTTTGATACCAAATGAACCGAACAAATGTTCACGTATACATAAATTACCAAAATACTTGGAAAACAAAATGAGCCATAATAAATAATGAGTAAAATATATGAATATGAATTGATGATTATTACATTTACAATATGTTGGATTTTATATAGCCATCGTGCCTTTTTTGTTATAAAGGACGTGTCTCTTCATTATTAACTAAAAATTACATTTATGATATATGATTTATATTTATTTAATATTAGTTTATGTTCATAACACTCTACATAGCCAAGAGCAGGAGTAGATCCAACTATACCAAAGTAAGTAAATATCTAAGCAGGGATTTGTAATCTACATGGAGAAATAGAGATTCAAAAGTTATATCGAGATTAAGAGTAACATGTAAATCCAAACTCATTAGTAGTGCCTAGGTTTGATAAAATAAGTTCCTAGGACCAAGCCTTAATAAAGGTGATCAACCCCCAAGACAAGAAATCCTCATACCCCTGAATACAAGGGAAATTCTATATTAGGACCCAGTTGAAAGGGACACAAAGATCACAAGTCATAACTATAATTCCCCAAGGAAGATAATTAATCCTAGGAAAAAAACCACTCTACGATGGAGTGGTGATAATAGGTGGATTTGTGCCCTGTGGAACGTTACCACTTATAGGAGGAGGATTCCCCCATACATATTTCTTGTTGATGGTGTAGGATGAAACCTAGAACATTACCACCCAAAGGTCAAGGATAATTCCATGTAACATTAGTGTTCCATAGTGAAAGGTTTCCACAAAGAACATTAACGTTCCATGATGAAGGGTTACTCTCAGGAATAAAACACAAATAAAATATAGGATTTATTTGAGGATTATTATGATTTCCTGTGATATTTTTGGTGTTGGATGGAACAACCTAACCATAACTGAAACCCATGTTTTGGTAAAAGAAACCACTAATAGGAAATTTGAAGATGAAGTTGAGGTGCTTTCAAGATTAGTACTAGAGAAGTTAGTGGCAGGGACTGAAGTGCATACCATGGTCATGCTAGTAACAATAAAACTCGATGGTGGGACTGGCATTAGTATCGATGGCATCCCATAAGGATCAGTACTTATATTTTTATGTGTTATTTGGAAGTAGCAGATGTATGAGTATTCCTAGTATCCACATGAGAAATTATTGAACTAAGCCCTTGGGCATCTAATGATGCATTAGGATCCGACAGGGTGTGTCATAAGTTGGATAAAAAGGAAGACAAAACAATAAGTGATGCATACACTATGAGAACAATTGGACCATTAATATCTATTAAAGTTGGATTAATTTTGACAAGTGTTGGGTTCTCAATAATCTCAATGTCATGTGGAATAATCTAGTCAATTGTATTTAGTGAATCTTAAATTAATTATTTTTGTGATAGGGATTGCTTAGATTCTGAAAAATAAGTGCCTTCTCTAATAGGGATATCAAGAGTTGTCAATGTCTCATATTTTGCGTAACTATAAATGGTTTTATGTGAGTGTAAGAATTTCCGCAAAGTCACGAGACCTTTGATTTTTGTTGGTGCAAACCCAGCCAATAAAACCCAGTCGACAGGGGTTCCCACTCTATCGACACTAAACTCACCGTGATCTCCCTGAGCATCGATCTAGATAGGTTTTACCCTATACAACAACACCCATGGAGCGGATGAGATCTCACACGAGATGTTCAAGGGAGGGCTAATGGAACCAAGTTTCTGCAGAAAGGAAGAGGATCATGGGCATCGACAATTCATCAACTTATCCATTAGATCTAGTCATCCACATAACCATTCATCATTCAGGTTTCATCATTCATTTATCACAGAGATAACCATGATAATTGCGCAAACATATCTAGATAGAGTACATCATTCATAAGCATTACGCATCACATCATAGATCTATGTCGCATACATTCATCATTAGATTACAGGATAAAAAATACAAGAAGAGATAAAATAATAACAGTATAACATTTTAGATCAACATCTCTCTCATCATATTAGCTTTTGTGCAATAATCCACAGATCCAAAACAACAATTCATTTGAGCCTTGAACTCTCAATTCTTCCTTCACTCGATTTCATCAAAAACTAGACATCTCACATTTACAATTCTTCTTCTATTTATAGGCTTGTGCCTTTACATTCATGGTCCACTTCTAACTAACTCCTAACTGATTTTCTAACTAATGACAAATATCTGCAAAATATGGTCCAAAAGTACAAAAAGTGACACAAAATATTCAAAAGTAGTCTATCTTCCTCCTTGCGTGGTGTCTTCTGAGCTTACGTAACATCCGCGATGCTGCAAAACTTACCCCAACCCCTTGCCAACAAGTTCTAGTGACTCACATCTTTGTATCTTGGAAAGATGGGTTGGTATATTATACACTTTGAAATTTTTTAAGTTTGGTTTTAATAATAAATGTAAATAAACAACTCAAATAATTAATCTTGAGGCAAACTAGAGACAAATTATCACAAAAAGAACAAGACTACAAAACAACTCTAAGATGCAACAAGCAAACTACTCTTCTGAAAAATGAGGTAATCTAGTTAATGCCACGATCCAATTAGTGAAAAGTTGAGTAAGTTGGGCCTTCCAAAAAAATGATTGCTAAGGGATATGAAGTCTAAGTAGCCACTTGAAGATGGTGTGAATGAAACAATTATGATAACCCTGATGCAACAATCAACATAGATTCAAGTACTTTCCTTCCACAAATACCCTCCAAAGAAAATGAGGCATGTGTTAGATGTATACTTTAGGTACCGTAATAATTTCCCACTTGTAGTCACCAATGTGATGTCCTAGGAATAAAAACTAAGGTTATCTCTTCGCAATCGGTGGTTAAGGGAGATTATCATAGGTCATATTACACATATGGGAAAGGAATGTAGGGCTTAAGTCCTCGAACCAAATATTTATAAAAGTGGTGCCACCCCAAGGACTTTACACTTTAACCAAAACCCCTACACACACGTTGATCCCACCAAACAAGTGAAAAGGGGATATCTACCCCAGTTGTCTATATTGATTGTGGTGTCTTGACGGATGTGTTAGAAGTGTTTTCTTGGAAAATGCTCTTTTCTACTAATAGATTTCCTCTCATTAATTAGTTTCCTAGTTTGTAGTCACTCTTGTCTAATGTGTGATTTTTTTAAACCGGAGTCTTATTGATTTTAATTAACTGTTTGTTTCTTAATATCAAACGTATGGTGTGAAACTTTGTTTTATGATGTTTTTAACTCAGTAGTGATGAATCAACTATTGTAATATGGAAAAATAAAAATATGTTTCCTTTCAATGAATGATTATTAATCTAATAGAGAGAAAAGAGGTTTTTTCCTTGTTAATCAACACAATGAAAAAAACTACAAAAACCATGCAATGCTCGATGCAGACTAAACTCTACTTAATTCATGAAGAATAGTTTTCTAAATCATGAAATCGATGGTATTTACTAATCTTATTTTGATGAAAACTGTCATGTCCCCACCCATCATTCTAACCAAAATAGCAGGACATGAACAAGTTATGAGGTTCTAAAATTACACCCCCATGGACATATAGTGAAATTCATAAGAATTTAAATGCATAATACAAACATAGTGGAAATAAATCTATTCACACGCACATAACATGCATTACCAACTAGCAATAAAAAATGTTCCTAGAGATAAACTCTCTTTTTTTCTATTCACAAGAATCCACTATAACAATTAAACATGGACCATCTCATTCAATTTGACATAGATAAATAATCATTCATAACACAATAAATTTTCATATTTAAAAACAACAAAAAACACTTATCTTTTAATTGAACTTGTCTGAGCAACTGGCTATGGGAGATCAACTGAAATATCCCAAATCCCGATATTTTCTATTTCTCAACAATTATGCGGATACAACTGGGCTTACAAACTGCCAGGCAAAAATCCCTATTTTATAGGAAAAATTAGGGTTAGGGTTTGTGAGATAGGATACACACTTACCACTGATAACTGGCTGAACTGCTGCAGATAAAGTCTGCAAGTACTGAGATCTGGATTGGAGAGGAACTGATCTCTCCCGTCTCCGGTGAATGCTCCAGCAATAAGACGCCCAAACAGAGAAAAAGGTGACGCCCTCAAGGAAGGAGGGTCCCGATGGATCTGCCGATTTGCAGGGCTGATAGCCTCGCTGTGCCGGAGAGATTGGCTGGAAAATACTGCAATTCTGAACCCTCTAAGTATGATAGCGACTTGGTTCTCCGAGGCAGCTGCTCACGCCCCTGGTGGTCTGTAAATGCTGATAACTCCTTCGGATGAGCTCAGATGGAGCTAATAGTCACTGGGTACCGGAGTATGAAGCTGCTGGTGAGAATGATGCCTGAGTTTCGGAAGGAAACTGAGATCTGAAGGCCCAATAGCTGATTATGGCTTTCTGGTTGAAAACCCCTCTTACGGCTGCACCGTGCCTCTGCAACAATCTATACCCTGTGCTATATAACTGATGAATGAAATGAAGAACAAGTGGTGAACTAGTATGGATTACCCGGAATAAGACTAGGAAAAATGTTTCACTGTCGAAATCCTGTTAGCTGAAGACTCCATCTCCAACCCCAACTGTTGTGCTACACACTGTGCTGCTATCCAAGTGCTCCCAAAATAATCAATAATCATAAGTGAGGTCTCCTCTTGCTTTACCTTCTATTTATAAAGTTCAACTGTGCAAAACCTAATCTTTGACCTAATTAGGTCACTTTATCTTCTAATTTGTCATTGACTTGCATGCAAGAGCATGGTCATGCATGGAGCATGGAAAAGAGCATGGTCATGCAAAGAGCATGGTCATGCATGAAGGTGGCCTTTGGCCCAGGTGGCCCTTCTTGACCAATTGAGGATGCCATAGATCTTCTATGGATGGCATTAGTCCCGATCTGATCCCCTAGTTATCAGTAACTGCTCGAACCCACAGGAATCACATAGGTTAGCGGTATGGGCCTCAAAGCCTAAAAGGAAGAGGACATTACATCAACATTCCACCCAATCATAGGCACTCTTTCCATCAATTTAACTCTCTTCTAAGAGGCCACACCTGTTGGCTCAACCCTCAACCAACAAAACCCAGTCAACAAGGGTCCCACTCTACTGATACTCGACTCGCCACAATCTCCTTGAGCATCAGCCCAAACAAGTTTTACCTTGTCCAGCAACACCCACAGAGAGGATGAGGTATCACCCAAGATGTTCAAGGGAGGGCTGATGGAACCAAGTTTTTGCAGTAAAAAATAGGGTTAGGGCATCAACGGTTCATCATCTTAATGACCAAATAAGATCAACTTCTCTAACATAACCATTTAGTATTGCGCATCATTCATTCATAACTCTAACATATCTAGATCATAAAATATGACAGCATTCGTAAATGGTAAAACATCACATCATAGAGCCATATTTCAGATTCACTTAGCATTCATCATCAGGTTTGCAGGAACATAAAGATAGGAAAAGAAAATAACAATGATTCAGATCAACATCCTTCTCATCATATTACTTCTCGCAATCAACCACAGATCAAACTAGATAACAATTCAACTCAGACAGATAACAATTCATCTCAGACATATAACAACTTGTTTTCTTGTTCTCTCTATCTATGCCTATCTCCCCTCTTTCCCTACACCTATATATCTATATATATATATAGGATTGGGCCTTTACATTCATGGTCCACTTATAACTAACTCCTAACTGATTTAACTAACTAATGACCAATATCCATAAAAAATGGTCAACAAGTACAAAAAGTGACACAAAGTAATCAAAAGTAGTCTATCTTATGCCTATCGCGCTATCTTCGTCTTGCACAGTGTTTTCTGGGCTTGCGCAACATCCGCGATGCTGCGCAACTTACCCCAACCCCTTGCCAACAGGCCCCTAACACAGACTTTTGGATTGTCCCTAAGCCACGTCAGATGGACTTGGTGTACTTGACAAGCTTGGATTGCTGAAACTGCTCCCAGACAGTGGAGTGTCATTTGTCGAGAATCTTTTGAACTATGCAATTTGATGCAACTTCCTCTGTTGTGGTCAATCTCTGCTGAAACTCATCACACTGCTGCAATCTTGTGTCTTGCTGGATATTTCTCTGACCACAAATACTAGTCATTAGACTTCTTCGGGCTCATTGTCACTATCTGGGTGGCTCCCTGCTGCATGGAAACTGTCTACCGCTGCAAATTCAGAGCCTTCATGCCACTTTAGAAGCCATTCTAGCATCCACAACCTTGTCATTCCTTGCGTTCAAGCTCAGCCTAGGCTGCCTAAAGTTGATCTCGTTCCATGTTCCTGCATACTTAGTCAAGTGGGGCAAGAACTCTGGCTCCTTTCAAATCCATCATGATTTTCTTGGTCTATGCCTCAAACCGACTGGGAGAAATATGGCCAAGGACGACCTTGCCAGGCACATTCATTTTGGATGAGGTATCCTACATAATTGCAACTTCTTCTTCAATTTCCACTGATGAAGCATTCTCACTCAAAATATCCCCTGCATCTAGGGTGTGATTCATATTAGCTTTAGTTTCCATGGCCTTACGCAGCAGAGCTTCCTACCTCTATAACTTCAGATAGAGCAACTTCACCCCATGGTGTCCTCTCAATCACATCTTATTTCTAGATATCCTTTCCCTTCTTTGCATGGCAGCTCAAACAGTACGCAGTGTTGTCTAGTTAATTATATTAACTACTCTTTATCTAGTTTTGATTTTGATTATGTTGCAACCCTGCAGCTGTTACGGCAGGTCCTTCTAATTGCATTAATGACTCCTATTCTTGCACGACCCCTTCCTTCTAGCACACCCTTCCTCTTTCTGTTTATCCTACCTATATTTTCTCTCTCTCTCTCTCTCTCTCTCTCTCTCTCTCTCTCTTTTGCGTAGTGCCTCAGACATTGCACGGTTCTTCCCTCGTCCGATAAGGCTTCAAGAGGTTTCCATTCACAATCTTTGCCAGCACCTCCCCGTCTAACTGCTACAATTGAACTGCACCCCCAGAGGTAATATAATTAACAAGATATGGACCTACCCATTGCATCTGTAGCTTTCCTGGATGCTTCAAGAACTTGCTGTCATATAAAAACACCAAATCTCCTTACTGAAACTGTTTGTTTTTTTATATCGAGATCATGGCAAGCCTTCTATCGATCCTTTTCAACATGTTGATGGAATCATGCGATGAAACAATCTTCTTCAAGCTATATTAAATGTGGTACGTGCTCTTCTAGCGTGGCTTCATCATCCATGTTTGTAGCTACCGTAATTTGCAGAATGGGAACGATGTACTCCATAGGCATGACTGTATCTTTCCCATATACCAATTTGAACAGTGTTTTCCCCATCAATCTCTTGCAATTGGTGATATATTCCCATAGTACCACTAGAATTTTCAAATCCTAGTCATCTTGGTTAGCATTACACACCTTTGTAAGTGTGTGATCCAAGATTTTGTTGAATGCTTCTACAGTCCCGTTTTCCTACGAATGATATGGTGTACTTTTATTGTGTTGTAACTGTAGCTCCTCTGTCAGTGCTCTAACTATGCAATTGATAAAATGGTTGCATTGGTCACTCATCAGTGTCCTTGGGCATCCAAACCACGTCACAATGTGATCAAAGAGAAATCTTGCTGATGTCATTGTAGTGCAATCTACTACTAGTGCAGCCTCTTCCCATCTTGTCAAGTAGTCTGTTGCGGTGATTATGTACCATGCACCAGTTCTTTTCCCAGGTGGATTGATGGGACCCACAAAGTTTACATCCCATTTATCAAAAGGTTACAAAGTCACTTGTGGAACTAGTGGCATATCATCTTTCCATGATGGTTTCCCAGTGCATTGAAAAATGTCGCAGGTCTGCGCATAATCTTTCACATCATTTTGTAGCATAGGACACCAAAGACCTGTGCAAAGCACCTTCCTTATCATTGCGCAGCCACCATAGTGTCCCCTGGTGACTCCTGCATGAGCTTGTGCTAAGATCTGGCCTTGCTCATGTGGTAGGACACATCGCCGCAAGATTTCATCTGGTTGCACCTTATATAGGTTTCCAGCAATCAACTAATAATCATAATATTTAACCACCAACTGCTTCTTTTGACCTGTGGAAAGTTCTTCTAGGGCGACTCCTGTCGCCAAAAAATGTATTATTGGGGCATAATGGTTGTATTCCATGTCAACTTGAAATAACTGTGCATCAGGAAGTCCATCTTTAATATTAGTAGGCTCTTCACTTGTTTCAATTATGGATAAATGATCGGTTCTAGCATTCAAGCGACTCGACTTTATAATAATTTCAAAATCAAAATCCTGAAAGAGAAGTAACCAATGACATATATTCCCCCCTAACACATGCTTATTGACCAGATACTTCAAATCAGAGTGGTCAGTAAACATCTTGAAGTGGTCGCCTAAAAGGTAATGCCTGAATTTTTGTAGCGTATAGACCATCGCTAGAACTTCGCGCTCTGTGGTCATATAATTTCTCTCAGCAAATGATAAATTTCGGCTAGCGAAAGCAATTGGGTGATCCATATATCCTTCTCTTGGCTGTGTGAGCACTACTCCTAGCGCGAGAGAAGATGCGTCAACATGCATGTGGAATTATTTGTTCCAATCTAGGAATACAAGTATTGGTGATGAATCCATCTTGGCCTTCAGTGTGTCGAAACTACTTTGACATTTCAGACTCAATGTAAAGACATCATCCTTCTTTAGTAGTTTCTCCATCGGGGCAGTGATTGTAGCATATCCTCTAATAAATTTGTGATAGTACCCAGTGTGCCCTAGCGTCGCCCTGAGAATCTTTACATTGGTCAGTGGGGGAAAGCTCAAAATGAGTGCTATCTTTGCAGGATCAACCAGTAATACTTGCTTGCACACAATGTGACCCAACAGTATCCCAAATGGTGCACAAAAAATGCACTTCTTAGAGTTCATCATGATCTAATGATGTCGACACCTTTCCAGCATCAGTCGAAGGTTTGCCAAATGATCCTTGATTAGGCCATACACTGTCCAATCATCCATATACACATGTAGGAATGTCTGAATGAAATATTTAAATGTCGCGACAACAACTTGAGAAAATATTGCAGGCGCATTCTTCAACCCAAAAGGCATCATCGTATATTGGAAGCAGCCCCATTCTGTGACAAATGTTGTCTTATGTTGATCTTCCTTCACGATTCTGATCTAGAGATAACCAAAAAATAAATCAGTGAAAGAGTACATTTCTTAACCACCTACACCTTCAAGTTCTTCATCTGTGAAAGGATTTAGAAATGGGCCATGCATATATGCATCATTTAGTTTCCTTAAGTGGACGCAGATCTGAACTTCACCTATTTTCTTATCTTGGACCACCATGGGAATGATCCATTTGGACTCTTCTACAAGCTCAATGATCCCGACATCCAGCATCCAGTCAAGTTCATCCTTGAATCTTTCTTTGTACCATGGATTCAAGCGATATGGTATCTGTCACACCGGTTTTGCATATGGCCTTAATGGGATTTTCATTTCCCCGAGGTCAACAATTATTCCCTTCATTTCTGAGAATGTTGATGGAAATAAATCCTGAAACTCATGAAACAGATCTGTGATTTTTTTCATGGTCTCCTCATCCCAATAGTCCCCAACACTTGCAAATTTGGGGTTCTTCTCTGTCCCAATGTTGACCTTTTGGCTCTTCAATGGTTGATTCATTGGATCAGTCAGTAAATCTGGCACAGTGAGATACCTACTTCCTTCTATCTCAGGAATATTAATATTTCGTAGCTCATCGTCTTCTTTAGGTTCACCAAACACATTATAACATTCCATCATGGACTGCATATGACAGTGTGCATGTGGATCGACTGGATATGCAACCGGAACCACCTTCTATACCACATCCCGGATGATCTATAGTGCATTGTTAACATCGAGGTTGGTATCCGCAAAACTAAATGTATGCGTGAAGCAAATAGTCAACTCTTCCCAAGTAGCTATGTCCCTTCGCAGCTTCGTTGATACATACCAGGATATTGGCATTTCATCCATGGTGTGAATAAAGGCATGGACCCATTCATAATTTGGTTGTGATGTCCATACTGTTTGGCATTCCATCAAATGGTTTCTAGGGTCATTCTGTCCAGCATACTTCCCAGTGTAGTATGCCTCTGCGTTATTGAATTGAACTGTCATCAAGCGTCAATGCTGGGCCCATCCAGTAATTGTCTTTTTATGAGTTTCCCACCAGTGTGCTGGGGTAGCCTTCAATGCTTCCTCCAGCGCCAACAATCGCTATGGTTCTGAGACCTTTTCTTTAAATTCCATTAAGAATGCAGAAATTTCAGGAAGCCCTTCATAAAATAGTAATTCTACAATCTCAGCCACAACACAACGTAGTGACTGTGTGATCAAACTACACTTCCTGAAGGATACCTCATGCATGCAATTTTTCCAATTTTCTAGTGCATCCTCGGAATCAGAAGATGCAGAACTAGCATTGCGCCAACCAAGTTCTTCATCAACAGTGGGGTGAATATAATATTTGGAGATATTTTAGGGATGATACCACCCCTTGAAAACTTCATCTTTAACTGGTTCAATGTATCACCTTCTTTCATCAGGATCCATAGGCGCGATGACCCTAATATCTTGCTTCTCAAAATTCATCATCTTCTTTTTGAAGTTAATGACTGCCATGCTATCGTTGACCCATCCAGCCCCTAACAGTATGGTCTAGGATCCTTCTCCATTAACAACTTCAATCATGTTGAAATTGGCACGAGCCCTCATACATTCAACATCTACGACCAGGTTAGATACCCGTCCAATTGGTGGCACCTTCGCCTGATTAGCTAATCGCAACTGCACAAGGGACCATCCCAATTTCGGCTGCCCCATCTTTTCCCATGTCTACTTTGTAAGGATATTTATGTCTAAACCTAGATCCAGAATGACCAATTCGACTTCATAGTCTCCAATCTGAATATTCATATGCATCTCCTTTCCTATCTTTTTCTTATGTAAAGAATTCATCGCGGACTCCTTACCTGGGCGGCATAACAAATTTTCAATCTCAGCCAAAGCGTTTGGGTCTCTTGCTAGCGATAAACAACTCTCAAAGAAGTGCTACAAGGTACCATGCTACCGGGATGGTCTTGCCTCTAGTGTAGAATCAAAAACACGAGGTATTTCATAGACAGGTGACTTACTAATATTTCTTTCGATCACATCTCGGGCTCCAAAAACTGTTTCCTTTTCAATTGCAATATCGAATAGTGAAGTCTTCTGTCAAGCCAGTTGAATCTATGGGAGGGGCCCATCCTCTCCTGTTGTGGCTCCTGTGCAGGATCCATTGAGATCATTTTTCTGGGCTCCATTGAGATCGTCGCTACTGTCGTCCCTTAATTCTGGTTCATTGGGGGATTTTGAGTCAATGACAGATTATGGTTCAACAGGGGTTCATAGGATGGTTCACAGTATGATTCTAGATTAGAACTTGATTCTGGGTCTACAACTGGTTTTGGTTTTACAGCTGATTCTGAGTCTGTACCTGGTTCGGTCTCTATAACTGAGGAACGTTCCCATCCTGTCATCTTGCAATTAGTTGTGGGTAGTTTTCGACAGTATGATCGATCACCATGCAATATGTACATGAGCATTGCAAGTTTGGATAGTCTCTCTAATAGTACCCAAATACTCCACAATTGTAACATTAGATTGATCTGCGACCTCCTCCTCCTCCTTGTCCAAAGCCTCCTCCTCTTCCTCGAAATCCTCTGCGAAATCCTCCCTGTTGCTGGTATTGCGGCTGAGCTATCTATTGCGACAGGGGATTTGACTACTGCTGAACATACTGTGCAGCTTGAACATACCGAGGTTGTGGTTGAGGCATCATCATTTGACTATACTGCAGCTACGATGCAAATTGTGGTTATGGTGCGAACTGTGGTTGTGGCTGCGACAATATAAATTGCATCTGCGGCAATGGTGTATAATGTGGTTGAGCGTTTACCATATGAGTTTGCATCTGTGACTAATATACGGTGCGAGGATCTTCTCCCTTCACAAATTATGTATCATATGTTCTCTCCTAGAGTAGATCATATGCGTGACAGTCTTTGTCTTCATGTCCCATTGATTTTCAAAAGGAACAATATAGGTTGGATGGTTTTGAAACTATATTATGCATGTAGCTACACTCTTCAAGTCAGTGCCCATAAACTTGACATATTCGACACCATGGTACACTACCACAACTCAATGGGTTCGGTGCTCCTGAAACTAGATAATTTCATAAACTAGGGCATTTATCTTTGGTGTGTCCATATTCATGACACTGAGTGCACCAAATATCATCACGTTCTTCTTTTTCCTTCTTGATGTCTTGTAACTGAAGCGTTATATTTTCTAGCTGTGCCTAGATTTTATTCATGTCAACTGCATTCTCTCCAACAGGTGAAGCTTCCAACTTCATCGCAATCTCTAGAGCCTTTCTCTGTGTCACAATATTATGCTACATCAATGGTTGTTGGATATGAGGTACCAAGGCTATGATAAACCACTCTTTATGATGAACATCACTCATCTTAAAGATGACTTGTGCCATCAAGGTCTTAAACCTTTGGTCAAATTCCCACATAATTTCATTCAGAAAATGTTTGATCTCTTTCAACACAGTGAAGTTTTGCGCCTCTATTTTAGGCTTCCAAAATTCTTCTATCAGTCCCCTCCAAACCTCATCCAAATTTTTTGTAGGGGTCCCCATAGCAACCTGTATAAATTTCATGTACCAATCTAGCACATGACCCCGTAGAGTAATCGCTAGTTGGCCCTTCTTGACATCATCATCCATGGCCTGTCTAACAATCCATACTGCCTCGCAGATGAACCAGTACTACTCAGGATCATCCGTCTTATTCCCATGGAACAAAGGTAACTTAGTATCATCTCTCGCCATCCTCAGCCTTCTTCCTAAAAATGCTGATCTACTACTAGAATGTTGTTGACACGTCGGGCAAGCCGGCATAGAATTCATGTTTCTTCTTGAGTTTGAATTGTTGCATGGAGGCATAGGAACATTGCTTCTAGGTTTTGATCTTACTGTTGTCTTGGGAGTATTCTGGGTCTGTTCATCCTCTTCATCACTATAGGGTTGCTTTGTCCCATGTGGTTATCCTTCATGTTTTTTCATTTCGATCACAACAGGACCTTTCCCTATCCTCTGCCTCTTCTCTTGTCGAAACCTTGCTCCTCCCCTTGTACAACCACTTTCTTCCTCAGCTTCCCTCATAGTCTCATCAAAAATTGCACCCATATACCCCTTACATTCCCATTCGTCTCCCACCTTTAGTCGTGGTATCCATTGCCTCCGTACACCCGAGTTCTACTACTCTAGGTGCATCTTCAATATACCCTTTTCATAGACAAGCATTTTAATTGATAAGTGTAGAGATAATAAGAACCTACGTTTGGGCCCATTGAAAAATTCCCTTTCTACTTTGCTATAATACTTGGTAGTGTCGACTGTGAACTCTGTGATGTATCCTTCTAGGATACTATCCAGCCAAACCTCAATAGCTCGCGATGTTCTGTTGTCAGTTTATTGCAGTTCCTGTATCAATTCAGGGGTCCTGGATGTTGGTTCTCCTCCTTGGAAATTTGTCTTCTTGTATGTAAACTGCGCCAACCACTCGTACAGTATAAATGGAAACTCACAAAAAAAATGCTCATGAAGACCTTCGTGTATGTAATTTTCCAACTACTTTCCTATTGTCAATACAAAGTTCTGATTTTCTGCTTCAGCAAATTCTTATAGATTCTAGTCAAACTAATCTTGTATTTCTAGTCGTGTCGAATGCCACATCCCCTCCTTTCAGTCGCAACAAGGTCCTAGAAATGGAACCATTTGTTGTCTCAACACTCAACCAAAAAAATCCAGTCAATAGGGGTCCCACTCTATCGACACTTGTCTCGCCGCAATCTCCCTGAGAATCGGCCTAGACAGGTTTTACCCTGTCCAGCAACACCCGTAGAGTAGATGAGGTCTCACCCAAGATGTTCGAGTAAGGTCTGATGGATCCAAGTTTATGGAGTAGAAAAGAGGGTTAGGTCATCAATGATTCATTAGCTTAATGACCAGATCGAATCAACTTCTCTAACAGAACCATTCAGTATTGTGCATCATTCATTCATAACTGTAACGGATCTAGATCAAAACATATGACAACATTCATAAATGGAAAAACATCACATCATATATCCATATTTTAGATTCACTTAGCATTCATCATCAGGTTTGAAGGAACAAAAAGATAGGAAAATAAAATAGCAACAATTCAGATCAAACCAGATAACACTTCATCTTATAAAGATAACAACTTGTTTTCTCATTCTCTCTATATATGCCTATCTCCCCTCTCTCCCTACATCTATATCTATATCTATATATAAGTTCGTGCCTTTACATTCATGGTCCACTTCTAACTAACTCCTAACTGATTTAACTGACTAATGACCAATGTCCACAAAGAATTGTCAACAAGTACAAAAAGTGACACAAAGTAATCAAAAGTAGTCTATCTTCTTCCTATAGCGCTATCTTTGTCTTGTGCAGTGTCTTCTTGTCTTGCATAGCATCCACGATGCTGCACAAATTACCCCAACCCCTTTCCAACAACACCCGAGATGGGATATGTATACACTGAGGAACTAATATAGCTCACTCATAACTATAACCACACACTAATTCTAATCCAACACACAACTAATTTTATCAAGCATGCAGGGAGATAAGGAAGGAGAATGTTAAGCTAGTGAGCACAATCACAGAGCTACAGGAATCGCAATTACCTTCATCTAGCCTTATCACCCACATTACCCACCATACCCAACACAAGGAAGGTCCCCTTTTCTGCTACACAGTACCTCAGGAATCCCTTCCCTCTAGTGATATTTAAGGAAGGCATATAAAAGTCCAATATTCTAATATTGCAAATATTTATTTCCTTCACTGGGTTTATCAAGAAGTTACAACCTCTAAACTCTATCAGACTTCAATCTTCTCTTAGTTTTTTCTTATTTCTAGCCACTTGACTTTCATTTATGAAATTCAATTTATGAGCTTCCAAATATATGTTTTCCCATATATTATTGGGTATTTAACACTCTCAAATTCAACCCATGGTTGACATTTATGGATTCCCCACTCAATTGCACAACCCACACAAATTTCTAGGAATTTTTGACACTCTAAAACATAGATTTTTCTCTAGTTACTATTTCTGCCATTTTTCATTGTGAGGAATGCATAGCTTGCAGAAATCATAGTCTAGTTTCCCAATAACGGAATGGAAATTAAAGAAAATGAATCCCTTTGAGGGAAATTGACTTATGGGTACCAAAACATGAGCCCATACTCATCCATATGAATTTTTGGGCTCATCTCGTGCCCCATTAAATTCATGAGTTGATTTCTCACCACTCCTCTTACAACAAAATTAAATATCAGTAAGGAAGTCCACTTGGGTAGTTTCTTACCATTTATAGAACATGGGTTCTCAAGATGACACTTGTGTTACAGAGAAAATATTCCTATGGCATGAGGTGGACCACAATGGATAGCATGACACCAGAAAACAAATCCATTCTCAAGCAAGCTAGATAAATTAAAGAAACTGACCACTAAGGGATAAGAATCGTACCTCAACCAAATGTTCGAAGATGACCACCATTGATATCTTGATCAAAAGATTTCCCCTACAATCTTCCGTGAATGACAAATAGATATACAAGAATAATATATTATCTGTTAGTATTCAATCTAGCATATTCCATTTAAACATGTATAAAGCAATTACACCCATGGATACAAATATACATAATTACACATGAAATTGGGCTAGAAATGGATACTCCATTAATATAAAATAGAGATACACTATGACAACCTATTTTGGAACCTCATCTAAACCGATAAACTGATTCCCTCCACCTGGGCCTCTGCCACTTCAATCCTCCATAATAAGTTAAGCTCATATAGACAATGGAAAGCTCACAAAGACAATGGCAAGATTGGGAAATGAACACAAATGGATTTCTCAAAGGACAAAGGGATGCACACTCAAGCATATAAAAATAGAGATTTTTTTATATATATTCTTGTTACTCTCCAAGTTTCTCCTCCTCTAATGCTTCACAATGGCTTCATATATAACCCCTCAATGGGAAACGAAGGATCGAATTGGAGCGTTTCCTAGAATATGGAAGGCCAAGGATCAAGGCATTCATTACTTGATGGGGAAAAATCCAATTTTTATTTTATTTTTAGCATAAAACCCAATGTACGTAGGTGACAATGGTGCAATATGTGTATACACGAGTTATAAACAGGTGACCCATGTATTTTTTCAAAAGTGTTTTTTGAAGGGTTATAATAGACCATCAGGGCTATGGTAAGTAAATGGGGTATAGTGAGTCTGCATAGGGAAAAGGTAATTCCATTGAGTCATGATGCATGAGGTGTATCAAATCATGCTATAACAACTTGGAAAGAAATGATTTAATCCCACAACCCATTTCCTCTCCCTCGTGGATAAACACAACCCCCTATTTTTAGTTTCCTCCATAGCTAGCTCTTGGACTTTTGTTTGAATTATAAATATATACATGCTTTTTACATTGTTCCATGGATTATTATTTCATGTTCAAGAACATAAAATACGCACCTTCATAAGTTGACCATTCACTTATGGGGCATTGGCCTTGAGCTCCACACTAGAAATCATACATCACATATTCACAATATTTTTATATCAAGCCTATATATTCCAAGGGTTGAAATGGGGGTATTACAAAAACAAACATATAGTAGGGTGATACAAGTTTATTTTTTCTTTAAAACCATGTTAAATGGAAAAAATTTGATGATACATTTTCAATCCAAATATGAAAACATTAAAGTAATAAAGAAAAAATCAAACCATGCAATCATTACAAAACTAATGTTTGTCTTTTCGAAATAACAACAAAGATTTTGGAATAGAAAAAATAAAGTGTTTTATGCTTTCACTTAATAAATTGTAATGCATGCAATAAATGTGGTAATTTTAGACAATATATTTTCATGCTTTGAGTGCATGTGGTTCATTCTATCAACTATTATAACTCATGCATGTGACTAAAACAAAGAACTTGGTAAAAAGAAACCTATGCAACTTTATATTCTTTCATTGAGTTCCACATGAAAGCAATAAAATAGTACATTCAACTACTCTTGAGTTTTATTTCTAAGTGAAATACAAACATGTAGAGGTAAAAACAAAAAAAAGTGCAAAAAATCATGTTTTGACTTTTTGGTCACTATTATTGGATAAAAAGGAGTGGCCAAGCAAGCTTGGTCGCAACTTTAATATTGATAGGTGCAACTGATCACTATTTTATTGACTCAAACATTAGGAATGATTGCTCAGATATGCTTCAAACTTTCTGAAATAGACTACTATGGGTAGACAAGTTATTCTAAGCTTTCAAAAGAGTAAACATGAAAGAAAAACAACCTGACCTAAAGAAATTTCTAGGAACTTTCCCTAATGTAGTCGCCAAATTTGTTGTGAGGGAAACCAAGGAATTGCTAGTAAGCAAAACAATTTCCCTAGTGAATGGGTTAGGTTCACTAATAGAGTAACAAAGAGTGGTTACTCCTACATTTACCTAGATTCTACATGCAAAATAATCAAATACGTTTTAAGAATAAAGTTGAGTTCACCTTATTATGTTAAGAACCTGTGTCAACCCTCCTCTTTATTTTGTTAGTATATTTTTGTTGGATGCTTATGCTTTGTAAGTTGTCCCGTGAGAATATTGTATTATCCCACATTTATGGGGACTAAATTTTTTTTAGATTAGACTTAGTATATAAGTATGTGTTGAGACCAATGAAGTAATCCACGAGTTATTTTGTATTGAGATTGCTCAAAGGAGGTTTTCCCCTCGAAGTGGCATGCGATCAATAAAATCTCTTATGTGCTCTGTTATTTATGTTATATTGTGCATTTTCAATTTTTATTGTAGGAGGTTCCTCACATCTAGTATCATTACACTTTCTTGGGCTCGTTGGGTGGAATTTCTGCCAATTTGTTTTCTCTTGCAGTGCTTCCCAATGCTATGATTATTGTAGTAGTGCTTCTTCTTTTCATCTATATTGTTCATTCGGATCAGGGAATAATCCCTATCCTCTTAACTTTGGGAAGTACTTGTGAATGTCCCTAAAATGAATTGTGAGGAGTACCATAGTAACCTTGAAGTAACTGACCATTGAGAGGGTTTACCAAGTAAAAAGTGCAATGACCCCTACCTAGTTGAGTAGTTCCCACCCGTGAGGTAAACCAAGGTGTCGTTTGTGGAAAAGCGATTATCAATTTTACCTGAGCCATGGAGTGAGGGGTATTACCCCAATACACAAGCTATTAGAAAGCATTGATGTCCAAGTGAATCTCCTAAACCTTTAGGAATCCAAATATACCTGGGTTCCATATCTATATCCAGTTGATAAAGCGCAAATTTCCAGAGCCGCCACATATCAATTCCACGGAAAGAGTATAAATTTCTTTCTTTTTGCCACATATTCTTTGTTTTAGCTCTATTTCCCTTGAAAATTCACTAGAAGCCCTGTAATTTCATTCTACATATTTTCTTCCTTGAGGACCCTATCTCAAATTCCACTTCACAAAGCCTGAAATCCCACATTTGTCTATTTTTAGGGTTTCCCATAACTTTTTCGATTCTCACCGAATCGCCTTAAATTTTTCCACAATGTTTGTTTCCCATTTATTCTTCATTGTCCCTCTTTGAAAATATTTCACATTCTCTCACCCCACTTCTGAAATTCTCATTTTTCGCTTCCCGATCTATCAAAAAGTGTCCAAAACCTAGTCAAACCCCAATTACCCACCCGAGTTTTTCCCAACTCAAAATTTTCCTTTTCTCAAAACCTTTATGTTTTTGTTTTTCTACCCATTCCTTATTTATGGTTGTCACCCACATAGGAGAAAATAAAGAAATGGGAGAATAACTTACTGCCCTCAATACTAAACTCCAAGATCTAGATGAAAAATTTATCTGCCTCCATCTTCAACATTCAGCCATGAGAAACAGATGACAACCCGAGTCTTCCGTAGAATTTTGGTTCTCTTCTTCTAACAATTTTGTGGGCCAAAGATTGATTTTCCTCGCTTCAATGGTGATGATCCATCTTGACAGATTTATAGGGAAGAACAATATTTCAGTTTGCATAACACATTTGATGTCAATAAAGTCCCACTTGCATCCTTTCATTTGGAACATGAATCCCTTCAATGGTTTTGTTGGTACATCAAGGCTCATGAAGAGCCAAAATATAAACATTTTTTCCAACTCCTTTTGCAACTATTTGGACCTAGTGCTTTTGATGAATTCACAGGAGCACTCTCCAAACTTCTCAACACTGGCACTATGAGGGAGTATCAGACATAATTTGAGAAACTGGCCAATCACACAGAAGGATTGTCTGATGCATTCTACAGGAGTTGTTTTATTAGTGGTATGAAGGATGTAATCCAATCTGAGGTTAAAATTTATTGTCCCAACACAATGATGGAATCCCTCATATTTGATAAGTTGGCATAGGGAAATATCATGGCTCAACAATGCTCCAAATCCACTTTTGTTCCATTAAGAAATATGGTTCCCAAAATACCTCCAATCCTACCAACTCCTAGAACCACTCCTATCAATAATTTATCTGAAGTCGAGATGCGTGTAGGTAGAGAAAAAGGGATTTTTTATAATTTTGATGAGAAATTCACCCGGGTACATCGATGTGTTGAGCAAATGATCTATCTCTTGGATGTGGATTCTCTTCCTGCACTTGAAATTTTTGATGATGCTCAGAATCCAGCAAATGATGAGGATTCCATTCAACAACTTCCTATTGAACCTCCTACTCAGGATGACCATCCATAAATATCTCTCCATGTATTAGTTGGATTCACCACCCCATGAACCATGCGGGTCAAGGGTTTCTTCAAAAATATCCCTCTTACAATACTCATTGATTCGGGTAGCACTCATAACTTCATTAACCTAAGGATCGCCAAACAAACTGATTGTTTTGTCCATCCTTGCTCCATCTTGGAAGTCATGATTTCCAATGGGGACACCTTACCTTGCAAAGGGAAGTGTCATAATGTGTGAATATCTATTAGATATTATAAATTGCACTCTTACTTGTTTTCCTTTCCCTTAGGCAGATGTGATGTGGTTTTGGGTGCTCAATGGTTATGCACACTTGCACCCATTTTATGGGATTTTGATGAACTTTGGATGTATTTTTCAGTCAATGGGAAAAAAAACACATTGAAGGGATTACAACCAGGGTATCTCACCATCATTAGTTCACATCGGATGGAAAATATTCTAAAGAAGAATTCACATGGTGTCACCACTCAGCTCCATTTCATTCAGATGCAACCTTAAACAGTCTCAACTACTCATGTGGATCGACAAAAAAATTTAGATCGATATGCATGTGTTTTTGCTAAGACGGCAAGATTTCCACCTTCAAGACCAGAGTACCATCGTATTCCTCTCCTTCCAAGAAGCGTCCCTCCAAACACTAGGCCCTATCACTACCTATTTCGCCATAAGGTAGATATTGATATTCTTGTTCGAGACTTACTGAAGCAAGGTATTATTCACCCTAGCACCAGTTCCTTCTCTTCACTTGTTCTTCTTGCCCGAAAAAAGATGGGTCATGGCGCCTTTGCATTTAATTTAGAGCACTTAATCACATCACAATCAAGGATAAGATTCCAATTCCTTTTTTTATGAGCTTCTTGATGAGATTCATGCTGCTCAATTTTTCTCCCAGTTGGATCCTCGTTCTGGGTATCACCAAATTCGGGTTCATGAGGATGATATCCCTAATGGCCACTATGATTTGTTGGTCATGCCATTTGGCCTCACGAATTCTCCTTCCACATTCCATGAATCGATGAATAAAATATTTCGACCCTACTTTCATAACTGCATTCTGGTCTTCTTTAATGATATCCTTATCTATAGTTAAACACGAACTGAGCATCTCCAACATCTGGATCCGATACTACAACTTTTATGTGATCATCATCTCCGTGCCAAACAATCTAAATGTGTTTTTGGGTAGAAGGAAGTAGATTATCTCAAGCATATTTTTTTAGCACAAGGGGTTCATGTAGATCCTACCAAAATAGATGCCATGAAAAATTAGTCGCATCCTCAAACACTCAAGAGCCTTCATGGGTTTTTGAGACTGACTGGCTACTACCACAAGTTTGGCAAGGATTATGGGAATATTGTAGCTCCATTAACATATCTACTTAGAAAGGATGATTTTACATGGACACATGTTGCTGAGTGTGCATTTTACAAATTGAAACAAGCTATGTGTACCACACATGTTCTAGTTATGCCTATTTTTCCAAGCCCCTCACTATTGAGAGTGATGCTTCCAACAATGTACTTGGTGTTGTTATCCTTCAAGATGAACATTCCATTGCGTTCACTAGAAAATCCATTTCAGGTAATAATTTATCCACCTCTACATATGAGAAGGAAATGATTTTTATTTTGCATGTAGTACAGAAGTGGCGACCATACCTATTAGGGAATCATTTCTGCATAGAGACTGATCACTAGATTCTGAAATACTTCCAAGAAAAATAGGTCTCATCCCTAACACAACAAAAATAGGTTAGGAAACCCATGGGTTATGACTATAAGTGATCCAGGAGGATATTGGTGGCCACCCACCTATTCCTCTTGGACCCCCACCATTATTTCTTTCAGTTTTCCAGTTTCCTTAATTATAGCACAATTTACTATTTTTGGCAGTTTTCGGGTCTTAAACTTCCGGAGCCGTTTTGAGGCCCTAAATGACATTTTTTTGGCATCGAATGGTCGAGAAAATATGAGTCCATTCCAAACTTGATATTTGCTATGCATGGATGTATTCCTTAAACATATCTTTCTAAGGATATATCATGTGCGTCAAACGGAGGTAGTATGCTAAAGTTACGACCCTGGGAACTTGATGTACCAATTTAACCAACGGGGCCCAAATTAAGGCGTTTCACCTCCTAGGGTTAGGTTTTTGGATGTGTAGGGTTTCCATTGTTTCTCAATAATATATAGTCCTTCGAGCCTCATTGTAACACATAGTTTAGAGGCATGTAGTCGCCACATCTCTTCTCAGAGATAAGCTACCAGCACTCTAGCTAGTTTATTTCCATTCTGTGTGTAAACAAGTTTCAGTTATTGATTGATGAAATGAAGTTTTATTTCATTTGTTTCTATGGTTATTTGTGTATTCTGTTGCATTCCTGCATAAATATAGATCAGTGGTATTAGAGCAATCTACTCTTTCTCAATCCTTCTTTGCATGTCCCCAACGAGGGTGGGGTATAAAGAGTTAGGGCTCGATCTGGTTGAACCTTTGCAAGATCATCCTCGCAAATCCCAACGGCCACCCATGGGGGATGAAAAGAAATATGAGGGTGCAGAAGATCCTATCAAAATGTTGCTCAAGGAGGCCCTTGAAAAACAAAGGAACGCGATGATGGATAACTTTGCCCAGATCCTTCAACGACTTCCCACTGGCAGTGCATCTGCATCTAGCATGTTAGGATTATTAATCCTCCCTTGTCCAAATTTGGTCATATGTCTAAATGAGGAGTCATGTCTAAATCAAGAGTGCATCCAGTCTATTTATATTCATTAACACCATTGAGTCCACTTGACCTAATTGGGGCACATGTTTCAGTTACTAAAGTGTGGGGAACACTAATTGAGGTTCACTGCCACTGATTGCACTTGATTGCATCAGTTTAGGAGCCTCCTAGACCAATCCCTACAATTTAGGAAGCCACTGGGACTGCCGAAACCAACCAAGGTCAGTTCACTTCAGTTAATGACTAGTCAAGCTAAGTTAGGAGTCAGTTACATTCAGTTCTAGTCCTCTACATTCAGTTAGCGCTAGGTTTACTTGACTGAACACACGTGGGGCACATTTCTCACCTAGCATTGTCAGTTAACCTTAGAAAACACTGAATGTAACACTCGAGTTATGTTTTAGAGCTCCGATGAACTCCGGTTATGGTTTAGACAAGGTCAGTTAACTATTGAGTCCTCCGATAGTGATTTAGACAAGGTCTTGGTTACCTACAGTAAAGTAGAGTCTAATAAATTCGAAATTCCTCATGTGGATTCGAATTGCTTGTGGCTATTAAAGCCATTGTACTTCATTGTAATTATCTATCTAATTACTCTTTGATTAATGAAAAGCATTCACAGCTGCAAGCCATTTTTGCACTGTTTCATTCTTCAATAACTAAGTAAATTGTGTGATCTATCATGTGAGTTGTGTGTTTGTCCACAGATCTATGTGCTCAATTTAATATGGTATCAGAGCCTCAACGGACAAGGCACTTCTCCTCCTCAAATCTCCTACTGGATCACTTTTTTTTTGTAGGTGCAACTTTGAAATGAATTCATCAGTTCCTCTTCTGACCCAATCCTCAGACTTTTGTGAATGGAAGGTGAAGATGATTATATTTCTGAAAAGACAAGATCTCCTTTGGGTGTTTTATGGATTCGGTAGAAAGTATTTTGAGAGTGAAAATGACTAGCTAAATACAAAGGATGTAGCTTTTGAAATAATGAAACTGGCTCTTTCTCCTAGCTTGCCCTACCTCAGTAGATCTACTGAAGATATAGAGGAACTCTGGACAATATTAGACAGAACCTTTGAAATGATTTATGAGGTGTTAGTTTTTCATCATATAAGCTAGCATTATGATCTTAGGATCTTTTAACTGAGAGAATAACAAGCACACCAATAAAACATAAGCACATCACAAGAGACAAGAGACACAAAGAGTTTTCCTCGGGGAAACCATAAAGGAGAAAACCCCGCAACTTCCTTAGAGATATAATCAGCACCAAAATAGTAAAAGCCCCAAAACAGTAAGATGATATCCACACAGCAGCAGTCTCTCTCTCTCACACTGAGAGAGCTTCTCCTCTCTCACTCATGCACCCCAATGAGTGAGTGTGAGTGTTGCAAGTGATAAATAGAGAGGCTCTCACTCTCTATTTATATTCTTCCATTTACTTGGAACCCACTCCATCATGTTGGCCTCACTTAACAATTACTTACTAGAGCTGACATCTCTAGGAGTGTCTAATAACCCTAGTGCCCCACCACTTGTGGGGACTTTGCCTCCTCCAACCAATAGGAGGGTAACAAAATGGTGGGGAATATTGCCCCGACTTACAATGAATCACCTAGGGTCGACTTCACTAGGATAGTCTAATAACCCAAGGGCCCCACAACTGTGGGGACTTTAACCCTTAACCAATAGGAGGGTTACCCACAATGACTTGACATGACTTTCTCATTATAGAAACTTCCTGGAATAAACATTGGGGTATGACATAACTCAAATACATTACAATACATCTTGGAATGAACATCGGGTTACAATAGATAAGAAATACAAGTGAATACATTCCGAAGTTACAATTACATCAACACTCCCTCTTAACTAGGAAGGTATTTGCTTGACATAATTTATCAGCACAAGTCTTCTTCTCTGTATCATCTAGGTCATCGTCATCTTCAAAGTCATCTTCATATTCAAGTCATCTTCATCTGTAAGTCATCTTCATTTTCAAGTCATCTGAGTCTTGATCTGGATCATCATCACTGAATCTAGATTATCACTGGATCTGGATCATCACTCGATCTAGATCATCATCACTGGATCTGGATCATCACTCGATCTGGATCATCATCATTGGATCTGGATCATCACTCGATCTGGATCATCGCAGGTTCTATCTCATGATTCTTCTTGTCACAGGAAGTTCTATAGAGCCAACCCTTTTTCATGCTGGTTGTAGGCCTATCCTCCATGTAGGTCGTTTTCAGCAGTTATATCTGATCAACACATGATGCGAAGATAGATATTGCACTTACATCTGATCAACACATGATACACAGAATGGCACGCCCAACACTTACATCTGACCTACTCGTCATAAAGGCACACCTAGCACTTACATCTGACCTACTCGTCAGAAAGGCATGCCCGACACTCACATCTGACCTACTCATCAGAAAGGCCCAGCACTTACATCTGATCAACACATGATGTGAAGAATGGCTCAATATCTCTATCTTATCAACACATGATGTGAAGATAGATACTGCACTTACATTTGATCAACACATGATGCGAAGAATGGCACTACACTTACATCTGATCAACACATGATGCGAAGAATGGCACAACACTTACATCTGATCAACACATGATGTGAAGAATGGCTCAGCACTTATATCTGATCAACACCATTAGAGGAATTTTGGGGTCTAAAATGGGCCTCCTAAGGAAAATAATAAAATAATAGTTAAAATAATAAAATAATATTTAAAATAATAAAATAATATTGATTAACTTTGGAGGGAGAAAGAAAAAAACTACTTTTTGTGTTCGTATTTTCGACATATCTCCCTGTGTTTTTACTCAAATTTCGATTGGGAGAGCTCGTTGGATGCGGAATCAAATTCCACATCCAACAAGCTCTCCCGATTGAAATTTGAGTAAAAACACAATGAGAAATGTAAAAAATACGAACAAAAAAAGTAGTTTTTTTTAATGACAAATATGTCAATTCAACCATTATGGTTGACTTATTTTATTGAAATTCTATTGGTTCTTGAATTCCAAATCACAAAAACTTATTTTGGCATGTTTTCTTATAAGGCCCATTTTAGACCCCAAATTTCCTCTAATGCATGATGCAAAGAATGTCTCTGCACTTACATCCATCCAGGTGGGAACACATCCTGCTCACAATGATGGAAGGGCTTGCACTCACATCTGATCTTGTAGGAACCAATCCTACGGTCATATAAAAATTCCCCCCAGTCCTCCTTGACTGAGCTACCTAGTAACTGACCAGGTGCCTCCATTCTCCTAGAGAATGGCAGTTGCCCTTACATCTGACCTACTCGTCGAAATGGCCAACACTCACATCTGACATGGAAGGAACTTAATCCTTTAGCCATGACAGAATGGTTCAGCCCTTACATCTGATCAAGTGGGAACACATCCCTCTATCTCATCAGAATGGCTACTCAGTTTTTACACTGAGTGTTCCTGGTAACTGACCAGGTGCCTCCATTCCTAGAATATCAATTGCCCTTACATCTATCCTACTCGACAGAATGGCCAGCAATCATATATGACATGAAAGGGAGCAACCCTATCACCATGAAAAAATGGCTCATCCCTTACATCTGATCATGGAAGGAACTAATCCTCTCACCATGTCAGAATGGCTATGGGTCTCATCACTTTCTCTTGGAGGAAACCTCAATCTGGAGAACACCAAGCTTCTCCCTGAAGTACTCGAACTTCATCCTAGCCAATGGCTTCATCAATACATCGGCTATCTGTTCCTCCATCGCAACATACTGGAGCTTCATTGCTCCTCTCTACACCATATCCTTGATATAGTGGTACTTGATCTCGATATGCTTCGACTTGTCATGGAACACTGGATTCTTTGACAAATTCACACAGCTCTGGTTGTCACAATGTATACAAGTAGCATCCAACTAGAGATCAAATATATCAGACAGTAGCTTCCGCAGCCATACTACCTCACAACTAGCTGAACAAGCTACGACATACTCTGCTTCAACTATACTCAGTGCCACACAAGATTGCTTCCTGCTAAAACAAGAGATCACACCTGATCCCATACTGAAGCAACATCTTGAAGTACTTTTCTTGTCGATGGAACTGCCTTCCCAATCTGAATCAACATAACCCTCTAGGTTAATATTTTGATTCACGTCGTACTTGATCCCATAATCAATTGTACCCTTCAGGTACCTCAGAACATGCTTTGCAGCAATCAAGTGAACACTTCTTGGATCTGTCAAGTACTGGCTCAAGGTGTTCACAGCAAAGCAACTGTCTCGTCTTGTGTTCATCAAGTACATCAATGACCCAATCATTTGACGATATATCGTAGCATCAACCGATTCTGATGAAGCATCACTCAATAGCTTCAGGTTCAATGCCATAGGTGTGGCCATAGCTTTGTAGTCCATCATCCCAAAGCTCTTCAGGATCTCTACTGCATACTTCCCTTGTCCAAGGAAGATTCCATCTATACTCTGCCACACCTCCATACCTAGAAAGTAATGCATAATCCCCAAGTCCTTTATTTCAAACTCAGTAGCGATCTTTCTCTTCATATCAGCAATCAACCCACCTGTACCTATCACAAATAGATCATCTACATATAGTAGAAGCATCACTGGGTTGCCATCTTCAACCTTGTAGTAAAGGTTGAAATCTTCTTTACTTTTGGTAAAGCCCAAACTGGATAGAAAGCTGTCAATTCTGTCGTACCATGTCGAACCTCAGGATCTTCTGTAGTCACTCCCTCTGAAGTGGAGCATCATGCTCCCTCTGTCTTCCGTACTCTATACACTGAAATATTCTATACCGGAGTGACAAGTAGTATCCATCTAGGATCATTGGATACCAAGATCCTCTATCTTGAACTTTTTCAAAAATTCTTCTTACATCCATCTATGAGCTTGTCATCCTTTATCAACCTTGTAGCAAAGGTTAAGATATTCATCAAGCTCATCATGTATGTGTTATCCCATGGGTGTCTTCTGAACTCGTACAAGTCCTTATTTCATTTGCACACATGATTATGCATGTCATGTGACTTCACTTCCAGTGGCTGCAAATACCTCTTCTTAGTTTATGTCTTCTTTTTGTGAGAATCCTCGTGCTACGAATCTTGCTTTGTATCCCACGATGTTTCCATCTACTACATGATGGAACTACGAACTTCTCTTTAGGTCTCGATACTGCATCCTAGACATCATTCTTCTTGAACTGGTCTTCTTGGTTACTTCTTCATAGTTGGAAGATTCTGCATCAATGATGTCACTGCAGTCATCATATTATTCTTCATCTTGAACTGCCGTTACTTGTTCTTTGGAACAAGTTTCGTCCTTCTTTGCTTGCAGGTGATTATGTATGCGATTTTTCCTACAAGTCAAATGCATTTGTATGGTTAGAACATTTCATAAGGAATATTCATACTGGCAAATACTTATGCATAAATATATGATCATGCAACTACTTTAGCCAATACAACATTCATCCATATCTCACTGAAACTTTCTATATGCCTTCCATCTCTACCACGACAACATTGAGATTGTGCACTAATCCAATATGTCAGCAAAGAGGTTTCATTCTGGATAAGTAGAAATGGAGAGTTGTATAGCACCATGAGATACTTACCCATCACATGCATATTAGTAGTATACTGTCATTAATGCAAACATCCTATCATGCATAATACATCAACTGAATATAAAAAAATGCATAACAAAACAATATCATGAAATGACAATTGAATACTTATCTTTATTTGTTTCATGGGTAGACTCCTTCTTGAGCCTTCAGCTTCATCGTCTTCTTTATTCATGATAGCATCGTTTCTTATCCAAATGCTAAGGTGGATAAGAAGTTCTTCAAGAGTTGAGATATTCATATTCCTCATCGCTTGAGGGATCTTCTTTGGATGATGAGAGCTTGATCTCCAGTTGCTTCCATATTCTCTTCTCTTCTTATGGGTAGAGCTTCTTCTTCTTCCTAAAGTATGCTGAAAGTAATCACTTCCTTCTGGCACACATTCCTCGCATGAATGAATCACATTATCCTAGGAGGCCATTCAAGGTGGCCATCACCACTTCTGCATTCTTCACTTCTTCTTTTACCGCTTCAAGTTGTTCTCGATTTGAGAGACTCTTATGACTGCATGGTCTCTGCATTTTGGATCTTCACATTCTTCAACTGGTTTCTTAAGGTCATATTATGATGTATGTTCTTTCCTTCAAATAGCTTGGTCAAGGAATCAAACATCTTTGGTGTCTTTAGGGATTACACTTGTAGTACAAGTTTATTTGTGACTGAATAAACCATGATCTTCTTGGCCTTGACCAAGTTCTTCTTGTGTAAGGCTTCTAACCTCATCTCCCTCTGAAACTGGAACCTATATACTCATGTAGGTGTCCAATCCATTTTCTTCAGAGAGATCAAATACTTCTATGCTTGGAATTCATCAACTTCATCAAGCTTACCATCAAGCTAATGTGATATATCACTTTGAAATGAGAACCTCAAATGAAAATAGCAATAGATTAGATCTTACTGATTTGAGGTGTCCATCCTGGTTCCGGAGCTAGCTAATCTAGGGTTTGTCATAGAAACCCTAATTTTCCAAACTTGGAATCTTTCAGATCTGATTCAATAGACAGATAGGTCTCTTCAAATGGAGCTGTCAAATGTACTCCTTTTCTAAAAACAGTGGAGGGAAGCTCTCGGAACAGGAAGCCCTAATTTTCCAATTTCTTCTACAGAAATGCTTATTACTATTTCTGTAATATCTCCTAAATTGCTGCTCCTATGTGTCTAAAAATTCTCATTGAGTTAACCTCACATGTCCCTAATCCAACACCATAAGTTTCATCAGAATTGGTTTCACCATTTGGGATTTATGATCCTTTTCCCAAGGTGACCTGTTACAGGACTGTTCAGAAGAGCGAAGTTGTACGGCATGCCACATGTCACTGGTTCATCTTTTGAGTCTGATCTTCGTCCCATTGAAATTAAAATCTATGAAATTTCTATAACATCTTCAGGAATTCCATTTGGCCCTCTTTAGCCCAAGATATTGCAAATCTCCCCAGGTGTCCTGTTTAGGGATGAATTCTGGAAGTGGCTGGAACCCTAACTTGGAGAGATCATATCTCCTGGAATACAGCGAAGATGAGGCTGAAGTTTGGACAAAATGTTCTTCAGGATTTTATATTTGGCCCCTGAAATTTTCAACATCTAAGACTTTTCCAACCTCGGAACATAGTGAATGTACCAAAACGTATCAGTTTTATTATTTAGGGTTTTTCTAGCTCGAGGTCAAACTAGGGTTTGACTTTCTCGGAGTTTCACCCAACCAAATTTCTTTATCCAGGTCTCTAAAATTCGGTTTTGATGAGGAGAAGAATCCTATGCTGGTCTCACTCAAAAATTCCTCTTCTATAGAAAGCCCTAATTTCCGCATTGAAAACTAAAAATGCTCGGAATCGAATTCCGCTTCGAGAGAAAGATGCGCCCTTCAATGGAGAGTCAACCTAGCATACTTTTACTGATATATTGTGGAGAGAGACCCAAAAAGTAAGAAGCCCTAGATTCTATAGCTGCACAAGGTATTCTTCTCAGGTTAGCTCTGATACCATGTTAGTTTTTCATCATATAAGCTAGCATTATGATCTTAGGATCTTTTAACTGAGAGAATAAAAAGCACAACAATAAAACATAAGCACATCACAAGATACAAGAGACACAAAGAGTTTTCCTTGGGGAAACCATAAAGGAGAAAACCCCGCAAATTCCTCAGAGATAGAATCAGCACCAAAATAGTAAAATCTCCAAAACAGTAAGATGATCTCCACACAGTAGTAGTCTCTCTCTCTCTCTCACTGAGAGAGCTTCTCCTCTCTCACTCATGCACCCCAATGAGTGAGTGTGAGTGTTGCAAGTGATAAATAGAGAGGCTCTCACTCTCTATTTATATTCTTCTGTTTACTTGGAACCCACTCCATCATTTCGGCCTCACTTAACAATTAAT
>LPNX010301103.1:174891-216774 GCA_001517045.1 Pseudotsuga menziesii | reverse complement strand
AATAACCCAAGGGCCCCACAACTGTGGGGACTTTAACCCTTGACCAATAGGAGGGTTACCCATAATGACTTGACATGAATTTCTCATTATAGAAACTTCTTGGAATAAACATCAGGGTATGACATGACTCAAATACATTACAATACATCCCAGAATGAACATCGGGTTACAATAGATAAGAAATACAAGTGAATACATTCCAAAGTTACAATTACATCAACATAAGGATCATAATAGCACTTTGGAGAGCACATTCAGCACCATAAGCATCCTTGATCCAAAAATATCGGCTTCCACTCTCTCTGATGAAGTTGTTCAAGATGAAGAAGAAATAGAAGCTTCTACACAGTCAATTCGAATTGAAGACAGTCTCCATGCAGTGACCCCTTCTCCTGATGCTCTAGAAATTCATGAGATATCTGATATATCATTTTCTCATATTGCTGAAACAGAAGAAGACATTTGAATCTATGATATTGAAGAAAAATTCTGCTGCACTTCCATGCAAACATTCACCGGTGATTTTCCTTTAAATTATGTGCAAAATTTACCAGTAATTACTTCTGAAAGTGAAGAGAAATTTGATTTTCTCCGTCTAATGTTGCTGCTGGTGTGCAAATATGTGATACCTTGGATATTTTGAAATAAATATTAGATTACCAGAGTGATCCATTTTCTCCCCATGATCTATATTTTCCAGCAAATTCCTGCAGGATTGCATGCACCAAAATTCAGAATTTTGAAGAAGAAGAAAGCTGTGCATCCACCGTCTCGGTTAACCATTTATTTGAATCTGATATTAACCTTATTGAATATGATATGATATTATTTAGATCATATATAATATTGCTTGTTCTAATATATCAAATTCATAATATTTCAGTACCACTTGTAGCTGTTCTCATCAACGGTGTGAAGAAACAAGTACCACAAGTCTCCCACAAAACTGCTGCTGGGGATTTGATTCCATTTCATAGTTTTGGATCTGTTTTGAACCTATTTAGATCTGATTTAATTTCTGATCTGATATTTTTTGGTTCATATTTTAAAATCCAAAATCCTTCAGTCATGCTTGTAGCTGCTCTCACCAATTCCGGTGTGAAAAATCAAGTACCGCACTTTCTCTTCAAAACTGCTGATGGGGATTTGGTTGTTAGTTTCCTCATATGAGGTTGCTGATATTTTATTATGTGATTAATTATATATTTAAGAATCTATATCATACTATGGATCTCAAGCATTAACTCTCAACAGTCCCAGTGCTTCTTTACCATTGATCACATGCTCATCTCCTCACAGAACTAGTAAAGAGGTATATTTTTTGCATCCGCCTGGACACCTGCTCCTAACACTTGGGGTTGTTCTTACCACTCATGGTTTTCTGTTCATGGATGCAACATATCAGTTTCTTGAGTGTTCCTCACATTCTATGAATTCTCAAGAACCTTTTCTCACTTTTCAGTTGACTTCAGTTGCTCTACATGGGTCCAGTCTTCATCCGGCAGCTGTCTATATTTTTTATTTAGTTAAGCATATCATTATTCTTCCAAAGAGGAAGATTCCTCCAGACATAATTATGGAGAGGTTCACATGACAGGCCCCAGGATACCTATGCACAGAAGAACCAGATTGATCCTAATTCTACCTGCTTAATTAGAAGGGGGGATTTTTTCCCATGTGGTTTATCCCCAGCACCTTGTTTTTGAGTAGTTACTTTACTTTACTTGATGTAATGGGCGACCTATGGTATTAGTTACTAGGGCCCACAGATTGTCCAAGTTAGCATTCAGGGGGGGTGTTAGTATTATTAATCCTCCCTTGTCCAAAATTTGTCATATGTCTAAATCGGGAGTCCATCAAGTCTATTTATAGTCATTAACACCATTGAGTCCACTTGACCTAATTGGGGCACATGTTTCAGTTACTAAAGTGTGGGGAACACTAATTGAAGCTCACTGCCACTGATTGCACTTGATTGCATCAGTTTAGGAGCCTCCTAGACCAATCCCTACAATTTAGGAAGCCACTGGGAGTGTCAAAACCAACCAAGGTCAGTTCACTTTAGTTAATGACTAGTCAAGCTAAGTTGGGAGTTAGTTACATTCAGTTCTAGTCCTCTACATTCAGTTAGCGCTAGGTTTACTTGAATGAACACATGTGGGGCCCATTTCTCACCTACCACTGTCAGTTAACCTTAGTCAACGCTGAATGTAACACTTGAGTTATGTTTTAGAGCTCCGATGAACTCCGGTTATGGTTTAGACAAGGTCAGTTAACTATTGAGTCCTCCGATAGTGATTTAGACAAGGTCTTGGTTACCTACAGTCAAGTAGAGTCTAATCAATTAGAAATGCCTCATGTGGATTCGAATTGCTTGTGGCTATTAAATCCATTGTACTTCATTGTAATTATCTATCTAATTACTCTTTGATTAATGAAAAGCATTCATAGCTGCAAGCCATTTTTGCACTGTTTCATTCTTCAATAACTAAGTAAATTGTGTGATCTATCATGTGAGTTGTGTATTTGTCCACATATCTATGTGCTCAATTTAATATAGCAGCCACTCTAGAGGCGCAACCCCTTTTAAGGTACAAGTAAACTTTGACATTCCCATATTTGATGGTCAAATAGATGCAGATGCCGTAGATAAATGGTTGAATATATTAGAAGGATATTTCTCAGTTCATGAATTTTCTGACCAGGAAAATATTACTTTTTCTCTACTCAAACCCGCCCCCCATGTCAAGGACTGGTGGGAAACCTACTGTGAGAGAAAGGATGAGGAGGAACCCTCTTTGCTCTCGTCCGTACCCACTTGGAATTCTTTCTGAGATGTCATAAAGGGACAATAGTATCTGGTGGGGAGCTATGAGGACAAGTACATCCAATGGACTACGCTGCAGCAGCAAAGAGATCAAGACATGCATGAGCTGACAAATATGTTCCATACCCTGTGCACCAAGTTGGGTATCAAAGATTCAGAGAAACATTTGGTACTGAAGTACCGTAGTTGTCTGCATAGATACATTCAAGAGGAAATGGAGTTCCTCGACATCTCCTCGCTTGGTACGACATATCGATATGCTGCCAAAATTGAGCAAAAATTCAAACAGAAAAAGTGAGACTTTGGTTCTGTGAATCATAAGCAAGGGAAAGGTGCCCCCAAACTGCAGAACCAAGGAAACAACCAAGGCATGGTGACTCAAGAAAACTTTCCAAAGCCGCAAGCAAAGAGAAACATTGCAAAGCCGAAGAAGGAAGCGAGAAAGTGGTTCGAGTTCCATAAGAGCCCCACTCACAACACAAGTGAGTGTTGGGATAAGCAGTCACTAGTGGCCGAGATAAAGGCTTCTAAATTAGATGCATACTCTGACACTGAATCAGAACCAAAGAAGGGGAATGACAGAGGGAATAATATTATCGATGCAGATCCCAATGCCACTGTTTCCACCAAAAATATCCAACACTAAGTACATGCAGAGACATGATTAGTATCGGGTGCAACACAACTTCCAGGTGGGTGACAAAGTGTGGCTACATTTGCAGAAGGAGCGCCTCGCTAGACCCCACCACAAGATTTTCCCGCTCCGATATGGGCCATACACCATCACCAAGGCTGTCGGGGACAATGCCTTTGAGCTCAGTATTCCACCATTCCTTGGTCTGCACCCAGTGTTCAATGTGGACCTCCTTCAGCCCTACTTTCCACCTCTACTGGACACATCAGGCGTGGCAGAACAACTCACACCAACAGAGTTAAACCCCGACTGCATGGAACAAGCCACCACTGATCAGATTATGGACACACAGATCAAGAACACCCGCCAGTAAAAGATCCATCTATATCGAGTTGTCAAAGCAGGCCAACTCCTTCACCAGGGAAAGTGGCTCACCAGGGACCAAGTTCAACAGAAGTTTCCTCATCTCATGGAGGAACTTAACGCAATGGGGACCATTGCTTCCTAAGGGGGGAGGAATGATCCAGGAGGATATTGGTGGCCACCCACCTATTCCTCTTGGACCCCCACCATTGTTTCTTTCAGTTTTCTAGTTTCCTTAATTGTAGCACAATTTACTATTTTTGGCAGTTTTCGGGTCCTAAACTTCCGGACCCATTTTGAGGCCCTAAATGACGTTTTTTTGGCATCGAATGGTCGGGAAAATATGAGTCTATTCCAAACTTAATATTTTTTGTGTATGGATGTATTCTTTAAACATATCTTTCTAACGATATATCATGTGCGTTAAATGGAGGTAGTATGCTAAAGTTACGACCCTGGGAACTTGATGTACCAAGTTACCCAACGGGGCCCACATTAAGGTGTTTCACCTCCAAGGGTTAGGTTTTTTTATGTGTAGGGTTTCCATTGTTTCTCAATAATATATAGGCCTTCGAGCCTCATTGTAACACAGAGTTCAGAGGCATGTAGCCGCCACATCTCTTCTCAAAGATAAGCTACCAGTACTCTAGCTAGTTTATTTCCATTCTGTATGTAAACAAGTTTCAGTTATTGATTGATGAAATGAAGTGTTATTTCCACTGCATATTTGTTTCTATGGTTATTTGTGTATTCTGTTGCATTCCTACATAAATCTGGATCAATAAGATCACTTACAAGAAGGGTAAGGAAAATCTTGTGGAGGATTCTCTTTCCTGCACATTTGATGACCATGTTTCTCTTTCAGCTATCTCTATGTCTATTCCAAATTGGTTACAATCTATTCACCAAGGCTATGTCAATGACTCTCATTATCTAAAATCATCCAACAATTGGATAGTAACCATTCTGTTGTATTGCATTACTCTTGGGATGGTTCTTCTATGAGATACAAGGGTTATCTGGTGCTTTAGGAAACTCATGGGTTATGACTATAAGATCACTTACAAGAAGGGTAAGGAAAATATTGTGGGGGATTCTCTTTCCCGCACATTTGATGACCATGTTTCTCTTTCAACTATCTCTATGTCTATTCCAAATTGGTTACAATCTATTCAGCAAGGCTATGTCAATGACTCTCATTATATGAAATCATCCAATAGTTGGATAGTAACCATTCTGTTGTACTGTATTACTCTTGGGATGGTTCTTCTATGAGATACAAGGGTCATCTGGTGCTTCCCCAGAGCACATATCTTCAACATGTTTTCTTCTATGAACTTCATGCTTCTCCATTCGTAGGGAACTTTGGGTTCCTCAAAATGTATGAGCGAGAATGACGCAAATTATTTTGGAAGGGAATGAAATGGGAAATTCAACAGATGGTGGCCAAATGTTATACCTTCCAGTTCCACAAGGGTGAAATGACACTCCTTCCCAGATTTCTTAAACTCTTTCCCATCCCTACAAGTATTTGGACAAATATTTCGATGGATTTCATCAAATGGCTCCCTAAATCTGGATGGAAGACCATAATCTTGGTTGTGGTTGATCAACTTTCCAAATATAGTCATTTTTGTGCTCTCATTTAAGCATATAGCACCTCGCCAGTTACACAAATTTTCATGGACGAAATATTCCATCTTCATGGAATCCATTCTTCCATTGTCTCAAATTGTGATGCAACTTTCACAAGTCATTTTTGGACAGAAATATTTCTCCTCACTAGAACCAAACTGAATATGAGTTCAGGATATTCCCCAAATATAGATGTTCAGACTGAAGTCATCAACAAGTGGTTGGAAACTTCTCTTCATTGCTTCACCTCTGAACAAAAACATCAATGTGCAAAGTGGTTCCCTTTCGCTGAATGGTGGTACAATACTTCCTACCATACTGCATCTAAAATGAATCCATATGAAGCAGTTTATGGTTAGACACCACCGGTGCTCCTTCCATACACCCCCAACAGTTCACCAGTTCAGGAAGTTGACACGGTTCTCTAAAACCGAGATCATATTCCTGACATTCGACAGGAAAATATTCACATGGAAAGAAACCACATGAAAGAATAGGTTGATCATCATTGTTATGAGCACACTTTTCAAGTCGGTGATATGGTTTTTCTTCGTCTAAGACCTTACAAGAAATCCTCCTTGAAACTCAAATGGCGTAAGAAGTTGATGTTTGATTTTTATCATTCAAGCTAGCATTATGATCTTAGGATCTTTAATTGAGAGAATAACATGCATAGAAATAAACACAAGAGACAAGAGACAGAAATAATTTTCCTTACGGAAACCATAAAGGAGAAAACCCCGCAACTTTCTCATAGATAGAATCAGCACCAAAAGTAAAACCCGAAAACAAAAAGATGATCTCCTGACAGCAGTAGTCTCTCTCTTATCCCAACAACTTCTCCTCTCACTCATGCGCCCCAATGAGTGAGTGTGTGTGTGATAAATAAATAGGCTCACTCTCTATTTATATTCTTTCGTTCACTTGAAACCAACTACAACATGTCGGCCTCACTTAACAATTACTTACTAGAGCTGACATCTCTAAGAGTGTCTAATAACCCTCGTGCCCCACAACTTATGGGGACTTTGCCTCTTCTGACCAGAAAGGATGGTTATCCTTCACACAACGATGGGGACTACTGCCCCGAATTACAATGACTCACCTAGGGTTGACTTCTCTATGATAGTCTAATAACCCTAGGGCCCCACAAATGTGGGGACTTTAACCCTTGACCAATAGGAGGGTTACCCACAATGACTTGACATGACTTATTTACATTATAGAACCTCCTGATCGGAACATCAGGGCATGACATGACTCAATTACATTATAGACACATCCTAGAATAAACATGGGGGTACAATACATAAGAAATACAAGTGAATACATTCTGAAGTTACAATTACATCAACACTCCCTCTTAACTAGGAAGGTATTCTCTCGACACAATTTATCAGCACAAGTCTTCTTCTCTGTATCATCTGAATCATTGTCAAGTTATCATCATCTTCAAGTCATATTCATCTTCAGGTCATCTTCATATTTAGGTTATCTTCATCTTGATCTGGATCATCATCACTGGATCTAGATCATCACTCGATTTGGATCATCATTACTGGATCTAGATCATCACTTGATCTAGATCATCTCTATTGGATCAACATCACTGGATTTAGATCATCACTCGATCTAGATCATCTCTGCTAGATCAACATCACTGAATCTAGATCATCACTCGATCTAGATCATCTCTATTGGATCAACATCACTAGATCTAGATCATCACTCAATCTGGATTATCACTGTTGGATCATCATTAATGGATCTAGATCATCATCCCTGGATCTGGATCATTACTTGATATGGATCATCACTCGATCTGGATCATCACTAGGTCAACATCACTGGTGCTATCTCATGATTCTTCTCGTCACAGGAATTTCTACAGAGCCAACCCTTTTTCATGCTAGGTGTAGGCCTAGCCTCCATGTAGGTCTTCTTCAGTGCTTATATCTGACCCTAAGTCAGAATGGCCCATCTAGTACTTACATCTAACCTTGACTCATCAGAAAGGAATTCCCAACACTCACATCTGACCATGAGAGGAACATAATCCCCTCACCATGTCAGAATGGCCCAGCGCTTACATCTGACCATGGAAGGAACCTCATCCTCTCCCATGTCCGAATGGCCCAGCCCTTACATTTGACCTACTTGTCAGAATGGCTCAGCACTCATATCTGACATGGAAGGAAACAATCCTCTCACCATGACAGGATGGCTTAGCCCTTACATTTGACCATGGAATGAACTTAATCCTCTCACCATGTCAGAATGGATTTCAGTCCCAGACTGAGTATTCCTGGTAACTAACCATGTACCTCCATTCCAAGAATGGCATTCATCACTTATATATGATCATGTAGAAACCAATCCTACAGTCACATCAGAATGGCTCAGCACTCACATCTGACATGGAAGGAACCAAATCCTCTCACCATGACAGAATGGCTCAGCCCTTACATCTGAACATGGAAGGAACATAATCCTCTCACCATGTTAGAATGGATCTAGGTCTCATCACTTCCCTTTGGAGGGAACCTCGATCTAGAGAACACCAAGCTTCTCCCTGAAGTACTCAAAATTCACTCTGGCCAATGGCTTCATCAAGACATCAGCTATCTATTCTTCCGTTGCAACATACTGGACCTCCATTGCTCCTCTCTGCACCATATCCCTCATATAGTGATACCTGATATCATACTGAAGTAGCACCTCGAAGTGTTCTTCCTATCAATGGCACTGCCTGCCCAATACGAATCCACATAACCCTCCAGGTTAATTTTCTGATTCGCCTCATACTTGAGACCATAATCAACTCTACCCTTCAGGTACCTCACTACATTCTCTTCAACCATCAGGTGAACATGTCTCAATGTATTCACAGCAAAGAAAATATTTGGTCTCATATTCGTTAGGTACATCAAGGACCCAATCATCTAATGATACATTGTAGCATCAACCGCTTATGATGAAGCATCACTCAATAACTTCAGGTTCGATGCCATAGGTGTGGTCATGGCCTTGCAGTCCATCATCCTGAATCTCTTTGGGATCTCTACCGTATAATTCCCTTGTCCTAGGGAAATTCCATCTGCATTCTGCCACACCTCCATGCCTAGAAAATAATGCATCATACCCAAGTCCTTCATTTCAAACTCAGCAGCAAGTCTTCTTCTTGCAAATTTAATGAGTTCCTCTTTTCTATCAGGAACAAGTCATTGACATATAACAGGAGCATCACTGGTATTATGCCTTCAACCTTGAAGCAAAGGTTGGAATCCTATTTATTTACTCTCAGTAAAGCCTAGAGTCATCAGTAATATGTCCATCCTTTCATACCATGTCGAACCTCAAGATATTCTGTATTCACTTCCTCTGAAGCAGAGCATCATACTCCCTATGTCTTCTCTACTCTATGCACTGAAACATTATGTACCGGAGTGACAAGTAGCTTCCTATGCTACTAATATTCTATGTATCCATCTAGTGTACAGACTTTCATTTTCAACCTTGTAGCAAAGGTTAAGATCTTCATCAAGCTCATCATGTATGAGTTTTAACTCCCACTGGCTACAAATGTCTCTTCGTAGTCTATGCCTTATTTTCGTGAGAAGCCTCATGCTATGAATCTTGCCTTGTATCCCACGATGTTTCCATCTACTACATGATGGAACTATGAACTTCCCTTCATATATCAATACTGCATCCTAGACATCATTCTTCTTGAACTGGTCTTCTGTTTCTTCTTGGTTACTTCGTCATAGCTTTAAGGTTCTGCATTAATGGTGTCATTGTATTCTTCATCTTGAACTATCGTCACTTGTTCTTCGGAACAAGTCTCAGCCTTCTTTGCTTGTAGGAGATTATTTATGCGATCTTTCCTACAAGTCAAATGCATTTGTATGGTTAGAAACATTTCATAAGGATTATTCATAATGGCAAATTCTTATGCATAAATATATGATCATGCAACTATTTTATCCAATATAACATTCATCCATATCTCACAGAAAATTTCTAGATGCCTTCCATCTCTACATGTTAGAATAATCAACCCATATTTAGCTACCTTAGACATTAATTAATCCATTTTTGTCTTATTTTCCTAGTTTCCAATATTCCACTCTATGCAAGTTGTCTTCCACATGCCATAGAAGTCAAACTTGCTAAAACTGAGTCATGGAGCGCTTGGGAAACCTCCTAGAATCCATATTTAGCATATCTACTTTATTCCAGATCCTCCCTAGCGTATATCTACTTTTTCTGCTAAGTTGCCTGCTTTATTGAGATTTATGGCAAAAGGGAAAGTAAGACTAGGTGTAGTTAACTTGTTTTTTTCCCTCATCATCCTCCATTATTTTATCATAATAAAAGAATGTATGAGTTGTATTTCCATCACTTATTATCTTTCCTACTTGAATTTTCCAATTCGTCAGCCTCTAGGTAGATTTGGAAACTTCTTTATGCACCTATGGGGGATTTGACTAGATTTAGTAAGCCTACTTTTTTACTATTTCGAATGGAATCCTTATGCATTCGAATATCTCATTTTATTATATATTGAAGCAGCCTATGACTTCATAAGGTTGTCTATTGTACACTTATTCAATACAGATTAGTGTTATGCTCCAATTTCAGTCTCCTTTGTGTGTAAATTTGCATGTTTAATTAGAAATTTTGTGAGTACAATTGTTCTATCACTTGGGTTCAATTTTTACATAGTATCAGATCCTTTGTATATTTATTTCACTCCTTTCATATTGCTATTGCAGGTTTGACATCTTCACTGGGAGCACATTCTACTGGTTGAAGGGCACAGTTCAGAGCTATGGATCAATCTCAAAAGATCATCTTGACACCATTTAATTTATTTGCATGGAAAGTAGATATGGACATACTATTGATAATGAAGGGTCTCTACAGGTTGACTATGGTAGCTGAGGTAGAGCCCAATGCAAGTGTAGAGAAAATTAAATGGCACAACAGGAGGGATGAGGCCTATGGCCTTCTATGTTTGAGCATATCCAGAGACCTCCTTTTCCATCTTGATGGATTGAAATCACCTAATGAAGTGTGGGAGAAGATTTTAGAGCTTTTTGGTAAGACAAATGTTGGTCGCTTTGGGTAGACCCGGGTTTACTGTAATGTACCAACAACACCCCTAGCTCACTGGCCCTTTCAGCCACAGACCACGGAGCGGCCTGAAGTCTCACCCGAAGTGATTCTAATGGGTTGGCCAAAGACTCAAGTTTCTTTGACCAGGTTCTATGGCATCCTATGTGCATCTCGCAGCTCTTCTCAACCCGTGAGACCTCTCTCTGCGATGCACAGTTCCTCTTACTCGCGATGACTCTAGTCCTTATCACATCGCCTCGTCTTGGGAAACACGTAACTCTCTCCCATGCTTGATCCTTACCCTTCGGTACCGTGCCCCACAGCTCCTCTGATGGTGCAATATCGCCTCTCTGCGATATCCGATCGCTGCGGCTCAGCGTACCTAGCGTTACTTGTGTTCAACTTACAAGACTCAACATACAAGACTGCTTTACACTACTACTCTTAACTGTCTTAAGTGAAACATAGACAAACTCTTATATAGAATACTTAAAGGCTTCACCCTACATTTATCCCTCTATAATGCTATGAACTTAATAACACATACATACATTAAACTGTAAGAAAAGTTCACGTAATGAGTGACAGATACAGAAAGTAAATACAATAACATGAATCAATCACATAACAATCTGATTTTACGTGGTTCACTTCCAGGGTAGAAGCTACGTCCACAGAACTGTGTTTTATTATATCTTGAGAGAGTACACAGTTCTTCTACACTGCATATGTATCTCGAGATCTTCTGGGTAACTCTGCACACAGCCTGGATCCCTTCTCTCTTAGATCTCGTTTCTATCTCTATATTTCCTTCTTACAATATTCTCTCTCTCTCTCTCTCTGTGTCAATCCCTGAGGATTGTTACATACATGCTCAATGAGCTAGCTACTGGTTATAGTAAGATACTACAGATTGAATACAGAACCAGAGCTTAGCTTCTCTACTACAACTGTCTAAATGTATACTTGTCTAACTTGCTACTCAACTAACTAACCAACCAACCAACCCTTTTACAATACAAAATACATCCTTTTATAGGCGGCCCGAAGGTCTCGACATTACAACACTGTGGGCCTGTCCCAACAGTTACCCAAAAACCATAACTAGTGACAGTTGGCATATCTGTACTTGGGGTAGCCACTTTCCGTCACACCACTGCTCTCTACAGTATTCCATGCTTCCCGGCGCTGACCATGGGTACTGTGCACTGCTTCCCTTCTGTCCTTCATCTTCAATACCTTGGCCTCATTGCTCCTTTTCCTTTATGAGGGTAGCTGAGCCCTCCTGTCTTCCACCGCTTCCTTCAATGCAGTGGGTGAGCTCTCTTCTCTCGGCTGCTCAGGTACTGTCGTCTTCTTTGACTTTGTTGCCCTAGTAGTCATGGTTTCCGGCTCTGCTCTGCAGCTAGAAACATGCTATGGCGTCGTATCTTTACCTTATCTCTTCATCTTCATCAAAAATGTCTTTCCACCAAAATGGCAGCTTTTCCTGTAGCTGCGGGACCCTACTCCAACTGTCCCCTAACACTTACTTGTGGCTCGTCCTAGAGCCACTACCAGCAGGCTTCTCCTGTTGTATCTTCTCCTTGGCTTCCTGCGAAGTCTTTTGAAATTTGTCCCGAAGTCCTGCGACTTCATTCTCCATAGCTGCGACATGATCTTATGCCGAGTCAAGCATAGCTTGACTAATATTGGAGTCTTCTGTTGCATCAATTTTGTTTTCTTCTCTTGCACGACCATGGGACTAACCCATTCGCTTTCTTCCACTGGCTCGATGATGCCTGCCGCTAGCATCTTATCGATCTCATCTTTAACTTTTTCTTTATAGCATGGATTTAATCTATAAGGACGCTGCTTAACTGGTCTAGCATCCTCCTTTAATGGTATCCTCATTACTCCCAGGTCTCCAACTATTCCCTTCATCTTTGTGAACTTGGTGGGAAATAGGTCCTGATAGTCGTGTAGCAAGTCTGCAATCTGTCCGACGTATTCATCGTTCCAATAGTCTCCAATAGAGGCAAACTTTGGTTATGTGTCTGTGCCAATGTTGATCTGTTTAATCTTGATAGGCTCCATGATGGCTGGAGTCTCTAGATTCGGCCCATCAACATCACGAGTCCCCTCTGTCTCCAGAATGTTGATGTTGCGAGGATCCTCATCCTCCTCCTCTGGTTCTGATGCAAAGTTGTAACATTCTAGCGTCTCTTCTAACTGGATGGCCCACTCGGGTTGAGCTGACACTGATAGGGTACAATCCTCAAATATCTTAATCTTTATTACATCTAGGGCCTGATTAATGTTTGGATACTCAGATTCAAAAGCGAAGGTGAGTAGAAAGCTGTCCATCATAATGGCCATGTAGTCATTCCCTTGCGCAATTCAGTGCCTGTGTACCAGTTCCTTGGAACCGTGTCCAACGTGTGAATGAATCGGTGAACCCATTCATTCTCAGGAATGTTCGACCAATTCCATTCACATGTCTGAATATGTGACTTGGGGTCACTTTCTCCTGTGTATTTCTGCTGGATATACTTTCTATTGGTAGAGAATCTGATCGTCATCAATCTCTTAAGATCATCCCATGATGCGATATTCCCTTTATGTGCATACCACCATCTTGCAGGTGTGGCTCGTACTGCAAGGTCCATAGCTGTGATCCTCTGGTCGTGATGAATTTGTTGTTCAAACTGCATGAGAAAGTCCTGGACATCTGTTAGACCATGAAATGATGGAATCTCGTTGACCTCTGCGCCAATCCATCGTAGTGACTTAGTCATGTACGCACATCTGCGCGCTGAGACTTTGTAAAGTCTGTTTTGCCAGTTCTCTAGACCAACATCTGAATCCAATGTGCATGAGCTGTCGCATCACCAACTAATGTTCCCTTCTACGGTTGGATTGATGTAGTCGCTCTGGTTCGTAGTCATCTGATAGAGACTATCCATGTTGCGTGCCTCTTCCTCTGCTCGAATAGGTTCAATGTATCTAGGACCCTGAAGAGGATCTAACGGTGCAATGAACCGGATCTGTGCGTCCTCAAAGGTCATTTGTCTTCTCTTTAGGTCAATAACGGCCATGTTACCGATTGCCCAATCAATGCCTAGTAATGTTGGATACGGTCTACTATCGCCAATAATTTCTAGAACTTCAAAGTCCGCAGAGCTGCGAACTCCATCAATGTCAACTGGCACCTGCGGTAATCGACCCAGGGGTGATACCTGCTGCTGATTAGCTAATCACAGATGGATAGGCGATCTGACTAACTTAGGGCTACCCATATGTTCCCATGTCTGCTTAGTTAGAACATTTACCTCTGATCCTAGATCTAGGATCACCTCATCCATTTCAAATTCTCCAACTTGTGCTGTGAGTCACATCTCTCTTCCTGTTCTTGTATGTCCCATAATATTATGAACAACACAATGTGCATTGCTCACAGAAGAAGATGGCTGACACTGATCTATGATGCACTGAAGTTCTTCGATAGCTTGCTCATTTCTCACAATTTTTAAACAGCTCTGCAGGAAGGATTGTACACTTCCTGCCAACTTGTCCTCGTTGCAAGCTCCCGATGTGGTAGCCTGCGATATCTGTACATGCCTAATGCCACAAGGTGCTTGCTGCGGTACGCCCCTAGACGGCGGTACCTATGATCCTGATTACATAGGGTCATCAAAAAAAATATTAGCTTCCTAAAATGTCTGTTTATTCTTCTGTAGGTCAAGTGGTGTTACTTTGTTAGGAGCTTTGCGCACCCACTCCTGACATGTGTTATTTTCGGTATCCTGCGATGTCCCATTGGTGGAAGCACCGCTGCGAGTCACAATGTTGACTCTCGGTTCTGGTTCTTCCTGCTCAACAGCAATAAGCTGGATGTTCTGGTGTACTGCTGGCTTAGGTTCTCTGATCTTGGCTATCAAGGTAGGACATTCTTCTATAGTGTGGTCGTAAGATTTACAATAGTTACATGTCGTAGTAGGGCTCTGACAGTCCCTAGCATAATGTCCTACAACTCCATAGTTGTAACAAGTGATTGGTTCGCGACCATGGCCAAAGCCTTCTCCATGGCCAAAGCCTCCTCCATGTCCTCATCCTCTGAATCCTCCTCCATGGCCACCATAAGCCGACTCATGCTGTGGTCTTGCTGCTGGACCCTGTGTTTCTGATTGGACTCTGTACAGGTCTTGCTTGCTCCCAACCATGAGATCATAGGCTTGGCAATCGTGTTCATCATGGCCTACGGACTTACAGAAGACACAGTATAATTTCTTAGGTGTCTGCACGTACTTCTGAAGTAGAGGGCATTGCTGAGGTAGGTGTCCTCTTGTTTTGCATATTTCACACCACGGCCCGTGGGTCTGTGGTAAGGGGTTAGGAGCCCCGGTTGCTAGATATTCTACAAAGACTAGACAGTTGTATTTAGTATGGCTTTGTGCTTTACACTTTACGCACCATATGTCTTGCACAACCTCTTTCCCTTTCTTAAGCTCGTGCAATTGTAACGTGAGATTAGCCAACTGGTTTTGCAGGTTTGTCATACCTGTGTTGGTTTCAGCTAGAGGTGAAGCCTCTAGTTTCATCGCCATCTCCAACGTGTCATCCTGCGTCTAGATTTTCTGCTGCATTAATGGCAGTATGATGTGAGGGAGCAGGGCTACAATAAACCATTCTTTATGCTGCTTCGATGCAAACTCAAAGCTGACTTGGTCTGTAAGGGATTTGAATTTCCGATCGAAGTCCCATACTGACTCTGTAGGTAACTGTTTGATGTCTTTGAGCTCTATAATGCACTGTGACTCAGACTTAGGTTTCTTAAACTCTTTAATCATGGAGGTCCTAACCTGGACAACTGTTCTGGGTACCGCTGTGGCATACTTCATATACCATGTTAAGGCTCGTTCTCTTAATGTGGTGACCAACTGTACAAGTTTAATATTATCATCATTGATTTCTTTAATGGTCCACACAGCTTCACATAGAAACCAGTGTTGCTCTGGGTCCTCTGCCCCTGTACCCTTAAATATAGGTAGCTTCATATCATCCCCCATTCTATTTCTGCATGGTGGATGTTTATTTGCTGTGTTACTACCACTCGGCGGTGTAGATGGAGGTGATGTAGCGGTAGTATGTATTGTCTGGGAGCTAGTAGATGGAGTTCCTATGGGATTGTTCTAAGTCTCGATCTATTTCTGTGGGGTATAAGGGTGTAAGGGATACCCCCTTCTGTTCTGTCTGTATGGCTATGACTCCGTTGTCTAGTACTATCTGAACTGTCTTCAAATATGGGAGATCTGAAATCTACTTTGTATTTCTTTCCACTATGTGTACGTCCAATGTCATCAAAATCACTCTCAAACTCTTGTGACATTACAATTTGTTAACTTATTGATCTGAAACAATATCCATTACTCCTTTTTCATGTAATAACATCTTAATGGACAAGTTTAAATATTTTAGGTACTTACCACGATATCCTTTGAACAAGTACCGCTCAGCCTCGCTGAAGATTTTTCTCTGTTCAACTGCAAACTCCGTGAAGAAGCCTTCTAGCACACTCGCAAGCCAGAAGTCTACTGTCCTCTTCATGGTCTGAATAAGCTCCGGTGTCTAGACAATGTTTCTTTCTTTCTTGAATATGTTCTTATCAGTCAACTTTGATAACCAGTCGTAAAGCTCGTTTCCATAGGTCGCAAAAAATATCATATGCAGGTCTGTAAAGATATGTTTTTGTAACTAGTCCTCTGTACTCAGTCTAGGACACTTATTCTCATGTTCAGCAAACTCTCTCTCCTTAGACTCAACCGACTAGTTGAGTTCGTCTCTAGTAGGATGCCAACAGAACATCAGTGCTCAGTTTGTTCAAAATCGGCAACGGAACCATTGGTTGGTCACTTTGGGAAGACCTGGGTTTACTGTAATGTACCAACAACACCCCTAGCTCACTGGCCCTTTCGGCGATAGACCACGGAGTGGCCTGAAGTCTCACCTGAAGTGATTCTAATGGGTTGGCCAAAGACTCAAGTGTCTTTGACCAGGTTCTGTGGCATCTTGTGTGCGTCTCGCAGCTCTTCTCAACCCGTGAGACCTCTCTCTACGATGCGCAATTCCTCTTACTCGTGATGACTCTAGTCCTTATCGCATCGCCTCATATTGGGAAACACGTAACTCTCTCCCACACTTGATCCTTACCCTGTGGTACCATGCCCCACAGCTCCTCTGATGGTGCAATATCGCCTCCCTGCGATATCTGACCGCTGTGGCTCAGCGTACCTAGCGTTACTTGTGTTCAAGTTATAGGACTCAACATACAAGACTTCTTTACACTGCTACTCTTAACTGTCTTAAGTGAAACATAGACAAACTCTTATATAGAATACTTAAAGGCTTCGCCCTGCATTTATCCCTCTATAATGCTATGAACTGAATAACACATACATACATTAAACTGTAAGCAAAGTTCACGTAATGAGTGACAGATACAAAAAATTAAATACAATCACATGAATCAATCACATAACAATATGATTTTACAAGGTTCACTCCCAGGGTAGAAGCTACGTCCACAGAACTATGTTTTATTATATCTTGAGAGAGTACACAGTTCTGCTGCACCGCATATGCAGCTTGAGATCTTTTGGGTAACTCCGCACACATCTTAGAGCCCTTCTCTCTTAGATCTTGGTTCTTTCTCTATATTTCCTTCTTACAATATTCTCTCTCTCTCTCTCTCTCTCTCTCTGTCAATCCCTGCGGATTGTTACATACATGCTCGATGAGCTAGCTACTGGTTATAGTAAGATACTATAGACTGAATATAGAACCAGAGCTTAGCTTCTCTACTACAACTATCTAAATGTCTACTTGTCTAACTTGCTACTCAACTAACTAACCAACCAACAAACCCTTTTACAATACAAAATACATCCTTTTATAGGGGGCCCGAAGGTCTCGCCATTACAACACTGTGGGCCTGTCCCAACAGTTACCCAAAAACCCTAACTAGTGACAGTCGGCATATCTATACTTGGGGTAGCTGCTTTCCGTCACACCACTTCTCTCTGCAGTCTTCCATGCTTCCCGGCGCTAACCATGGGTACTGTGCACCGCTTCCCTTCTGTCCTTTGTCTTCAATACCTTGGCCTCGTTGCTCATTTTCCTTTATGAGGGTAGTTGAGCCCTCCTATCTTCCGCCGCTGCCTTCAATGCAATGGGTGAGCTCTCTTCTCTTAGCTGCTCAGGCACTGTTGTCTTCTTTGAATTTGCTTCCCTAGTAGTCATGTTTTCCGGCTCTGCTCTACAGCTAGAAACATGCTACGGCGTTGTATCTTTACATTGTCTCTTCATCTTCGCCAAAACTGTCTTTCTGCCAAAATGGCAGCTTTTCCTGTAGCTGCGGGACCCTACTCCAACAACAGATGAGATGAGAGGACATCAAATCGAGAATGAATTGATCTCTTTGAGTCCGAGTAGCTTCGAATCCTTGGAACTCTACTTTTCCAAGTTTAAAGCCCTTGTTTTGTAGCTAAAACAACGTGGAATTGAAAAGAAGGAAGAGAAACTAGTTTTGGCTATACTGTCAAAGCTTGGCCCTGACTATTCAGTGCTTGTTTTGACCTTCCATGCCACAAAGTTGACAACTCGAGCCTAGAATATGCCTAAGCTTGCAGAGTTCATGGAATCCCTTACACAAGAACAAGATAAACTGGTGATGATGGACACCACCAAACCTTCCAAAGACCAAGCTTTAGTTATTGGATATTCTAGGGTGGATTCAAAAGGAAAGAAGAAATCTAAGAAGCCACCTGAGTAAAAGAGAGACAAGAATAAGTCTCAAGAGGATCCCCAAGGCTCCAAGAAGAACTTCCAGAAGAAGAATAACAAAGGAGAAATGAGCAAGTGCGCATACTGTAGTAAGGGATATCATCCTAAAATCTCTTGCATTAAGAATCCAATTGACATTTTGACCCAACTCTTGGAGAAGAATAACATATCCCTTCATGATTGCTCAAAGAAGAGGGATAGAGGATAAAATTCAGAGGACAGAGAGAGAGTACATGATTTGGTTGCTAGAACATCAAGCTCACCTAGCTTCATCATAGACTCTGGAGCTTCAAGACATATGGTTTTGACCAAGGAGGCATTCTCCTCTCTTGACATGTCGAAAGGTCCACCAATAGTGCTAGGAGATGACTCTCTTAATGATAGTTTGGGGAAAGGAAGGATTGATCTTGACCATGGTAGGTTCACTAATGTATTGTATGTTCCAGGTCTTGCCTCTAACCTCTTGTCAATGTATCAGATGACCCACACAGAGTCTCCAAAGAAGGTCATATTCTCCCATGATAATGTTGAGATCACAAAGATATCGAATGGTAAAGTCATTGCAAAAGGAGTTGTAGATCACACTTCGAAGGTATACATGTTTTCACATTTTCTACCCTACTCAAACCGCTTTGCTCTTCTGATTCATGCTAATGAGAAAAGAAATATTTGGCCATCTTAACTATAAGTATATTTTTGATCTAAGTGAAAAAGAAATGGTCATAGGGTTACCAAAGATTAGGTTTTCCAAGGGAGTCTGTCAAGCTTGTATCCTAGGAAAACACCTAGAGCATAAATTTGAGAGAGCTAGTCATGAGAGAACCTCTACACCTCTTGAGTTGATCCACGGTGATGTTACTGGTCAATTTCCTCATATGTCAATGATTCAATCCAAATATGCATTGACCTTCATAGATGAATTTTCCAGGTAATTTTGGGTTTACTTCCTGAAGCATAAGTCTGAAGTTTTTGGCCTCTTCAAAGTCTTTAAGGCGTTGGTTGAAAACCAGTCTGGGAGGAAAATCAAGATCCTCGGATCTGACAATGGTGGTGAGTATGTCAATTCTGATTTCATTCAATATTGTGAAGATGCAGTTATTCAGTTGTAGCATTCAATCCCTTACACACCACAACAAAATGGTGTTGCTAAGAGAAAGAACAAATCACTGAAGGAGATTGCAACCTATATGATGGAGGCTAAGACTTTGCCACCAAAGTTTTGGGCCAAGGCTATAAATTGTGCATCCTATATCTAGAATAGAGTGCCTCATAAACAGCTTGATGGTATAACTCCTTCCGAAGCTTGGAGTGGGCACAAGCCAGATGTGACCCATTTCAGGATTTTTGGCTCAAAGGCTTGGGCTAGAATTCCAACAGAAAAGAGGAAGGCTTTGCAGCCCCAAATCCAAGAGTGTCTATTTGTTGGGTACTTTGAAGATTCAAAAGGGTACAATCTTATCAACTTGATCACAAACAAATCCTTCATTGAAAGGATTGTTTAGTTCTAAGAAGAGACTTTAGCAACAGTTGAAGTTGGAGAGTCTTCTTCACCACCAGAACCATTGAATGTAAGTGAAGAGACAAATGAGTTTGCTGATTCTGATATGTCTGATAATGATTATTTAATTGTAGATCTTGGTATTCCTATAAGACCAAAATTGGCAGCAAAGACCATTCACGTAGTTGGGGAACTAGCTGGAAATCCTAGTGATCCTAGGAGGACCAGATCTCAGTTTGAGAGTGCCCTGTGTATGAAAGACACTTTGTTTGCAGAGAAGTGCTATCTGATGGTTGAATCAAACCCACAGAAATATGAAGATGAAACACATGATCTAAGATGTAAAATAGTCGTGAAAGAAGAATTCAGCTCACTCCAGAAGAACAACACTTGGGAACTGGTTGATCTTCCTCCAGGGAGGAAGCTAGTTCAATGTAAGTGGGTTTTCAAAACTAAGTTTGCTGCTGATGGTTCACATTTGAAATATAAGGCTATATTGGTAGCCAAGGGATACTCACAGGTAAATGGTATTGACTACATTGAAACCTTTTCACCAGTTGCAAAGATGGACTCCATAAGGCTAGCCTTAGCCATTGCAGCTTCGAAGCAGTGGGAGGTACATCACATGGATGTGAAGTGTGTTTTCCTGAATGGAGATATTACTGAAGAGATTTACATGAATCAGCCTCAAGGTTTTTTTTCTAATCCATATTTTGTGTGCAGGTTAAAGAAATCATTGTATGGGCTCAAGCAAGCCCCCAGGGCTTGGTATGCCAAGATTGATGGCTTTCTGCTGTCATTGAGTTTTGTTTGATGCAAGTCTGATCCTAATGTTTATTTGAAGCTGATTCATGGTTATTTGATGATTATTGTCTTGTATGTGGATTACCTTCTGATTACAGTAAGTTCAAATAAATAAATTGCCCCCTTGAAGGATGCAATGAACCATGCATTTTCTATGACTGATTTGGGGTTGTTGAGCCAATTCTTGGGTCTCGAAATTGCTCAATACCAACATGGAATAAAGGTACATCAGTCCAAGTATGATTCATATTTGCTAAATAATTTCAACATGAAATATTGCAAGCCAAGCAAGACTCCCTTCCTTTCAGGAGTTAAGCTTGAAGAAGCAGGTTCTTCTCCTATGGTAAATAATACACTATATAGGCAGTTGATTGGGTGTTTTCTTTACCTTACACACACTCGACCTGATATTTCTTATGCAGTAAGTGTGGCTTCAATATACATGTATCAGCCTCATGAGATCCATTGGAGAGCATCCAAAAGGATCCTTAAGTTTGTTTAGGGAACAAGAACTCATGGGATCTTCTACAAAGCTAAATCTAATCTTGATTTGATTGGGTTTATTGACAGTGATTGGGCAGGTGACAACACAGATCAAAATTCAACATCAGGATATGTGTTCATGCTTGCTAAAGGACCAATCAGTTGTTCAAGCAAGAAACAGAGTGCCATAGCACTCTCATCTACAGAAGCAGAGTATAGAGGAGTTGTAAAAGTAGCAACTCAATGTTTATGGTTGCAGGGGATACTTGGTGAGTGTGGCTTCAAATTAGTGTTTTCAACTATTATCTATTGTGATAATCAGAGCCCCATTCAAATATACAATGATATAGTTCAAAGATAGAGAACCAAACACATTGAGATCCATATGCACTACGCCAGGCTGCTTGTGCATGATGGCACCATTCACCTACTCTTCTGTGCATCTTCAGAACAAGTAGCAGACATCTTCACCAAAGTTCTTTTTTGAGAAGACATTCAGTAATCTCAAATAACTGCTGGGGATTGCTGATCATGCTGTGAAGCATGATTGATGACAATATTTTCAAATTTTGTTTTACTGTCCATGTTTAAGGGAGGCTTTTCCCATTGGGTTTTTGCCTCTTTCCTTGGTTAAATGGACATGCAGTATGTAAACGGTGACTAAGCCTTGTTTCTAGGCCCTATAGTTTTCTTATATTTACTCATAAATTCAGGCTTAAGGGGGGGTGTTATAATAATCAACCCATAGTTAGCTTCCTTAGACATTAATTAATCCATTTTTGTCTTATTTGCCTAGTTTCTAATATTCCACTATGTGCAAGTTGTCTTCCACATGCCATAGAAGTAAAAATTGCTAAAAATTAGTCATGGAGCACTTGGGAAACCTCCTAGAATCCATATTTAGCATATCTTCTTTATTCCAGATCCTCCCTACCTCATATCCGCCTTTTTTGCTAAGTTGCCTACTTTATTGAGATTTATGGCAAAAGTGAAAGTAAGACTAGGTGTAGTTGACTTGTTTTTTTCCCTCATCATCCTCCATTATTTTCTCCTAATAAAAGCATGTATGATGTGTCTTTCCATCACTTATTAGCTTTCCTACTTGACTTTTCCAATTCATGAGCCTCTAGGTAGATTTGGAAACTGCTTTATGCACCTATGGGGGATTTGACTAGATTTAGTAAGCCTACTTTTTGACTATTTCGAATGGCATCCTTATGCATTTTAATCTCTCATGTAATTATATATTTCAGCAGCCTATGACTTAATAAGGTTTTCTATTGTACAGTTATTCAATACAGATTAGTGTTATGCTCCAATTTCAGTCTCCTTTGTGTGTAAATTTGCATGTTTGATTAGCAATTTTGTGAGTGCAATTGTTCTATCACTTGGGTTAAATTTCCACACTACTAGGACAACATTGAGATTGTGCACTAATACAGTATTTTAGTAAAGAGGTTTCATTCTAGATAATTAGTAATGGAGAGTTGTATAGCACCATGAGCTAGTTACCCATCACATGCATATTAGTAGTATATTGTCTTTAATGCAAACGTTCTATCATGCATAATACATCAACTGAATATAAAAAAATTTCATAACAAAAACAATATCATGAAATTACAATTTAATACTTATCTTTATTTGTTTCGTGGGTAGACTCCTTCTTGATCCTTCAGCGTCATCGTCTTCTTCATTCATAATAGCATCATTTTGTATCCAAATGATAAGATGGATAAGAGGTTCTTCAAGACTTGAGTTCTTAATATTCCTCATCACTTGAGGGATCTTCTTTGGATGGTGAGAGCTTGTTCTTCAGTTTCTCCCTTCTTCTCTTCTCTTATTATGAGTCGAGCTTCTTCTTCTTCTTCCCAGAGTCTGCTGAAAGTAATCACTTCCTTCTGGCACACATTTCTCGCATGAATGAATCCCATGATCTTGGGAGGCCATTAAAGGTGGCTATCACCACTTCTGCATTCTCCACTTCTTCTTCTACTGCTTCAAGTTTTTCTTTGATTTGAGAGACCCTTGTAGAGTATGACTGTATGGTCTCTGCATTCTGGATCTTCGCATTCTTCAACTGGTTTCTTAAGGTCATATTCTGATTTATGTTCTTCCCTTCAAATATATTGGTCAAGGAATCAAACATCTTCAGTGTCTTTAGGGAAGACACTTTTTGGTACAAGGTGATCCATGATTGAATCAGCAATGATCTTCTTGGCCTTGACCAAGATCTTCTTGTGTAAGGCTTTGAGCCTCATCTCCCTCTGGAACTGGAACCTCTCTACTCATGTAGGTGTCCAATTCATTTTCTTCAGAGATATCATATACTTCCATGCCTGGAAGTTTCCAACTTTACCAAGCTTATCATCAATATGATGTGATAGATCACTTTGAAATAAGAACCTCAAATGAAAATAGCAAAAGATTATATCTTACTGATTTGAGGTGTTCGTCCTAGTTCCGAAGCTGGCTCATCTAGGGTTTGTCAGAGAAACCCTAATTTTAAAAACTTGGAATCTTTCAGATCTGATTAGCTAGTAATATAGATCTATTCAAGGTGAGCTATCCAATGTACTCCTTTTTTGAAAACAGTGGAGGGAAGCTCCCAGAACAGGAATCCCTAGTTTTCCAATTTCTCCTGCAAAAATTCCTGATACTATTTCTGCAGTAACTCCAAAATTACTTATCCTCTATGTCTAAAACTTCACATTGAGGAAGCCTCGCTTGTCCCTGTTTCAAAACCACATTTTCATCAGAATTGGTTTCACCAATTGGGACTTATGATTTTTTTCCCGAGGTGACCTGTTATAGGATTGTTCAAAACAACAAAGTTGTACGGACTTCCATGTGTCAATGTTTCATCTTCTGAGTCTGAAAATAGGACCATAGAAATTATAGTCCATTCCTTTTCTGGAACATCTTTAGAAATTTAATTTGGACATTTGTATCCCAAGATATAGCAATTCGCCTCAGGTGTCCTGTTTAGGGATGAATCCTGGAAGAGGCTAGAACCCTAACTTGGAGGGCTCATATCTCCCAGAATATAGTGAATCTGGGTCTGAATGTTGGATAAAGTGTAAATTGCAATTTTATCTTCAGTCTATGAAATTTTCAGCTCCTGATCGTTCTCCAATCCTGTGATATAACAAATGTACCAAAACTTATCAGTTTTAGTATTTTAGGGTTTTTCCAGCCCGGGTCAAACTAGGGTTTGACTTTCCTGGAGTTTCACCCAACCAAAAATATCAAACCAGGTCTCTAAACTTCTATTTTGATGAGGAGAACAATCCTATGATGGGATCACTCAAAAATTCCTCTTCTATAAGAATCCCTAATCTCCCGCACCAAAAACTGAAAATGCTCGGAATTGAATTCCGCTTCGACAGAAAGATGCACCCTTCAAGGGAGAGTCAGCCTAGCATACTTTTTCTGATGGATTATAGAGAGAGACCCAGAAAGTAAGAATCCCTAGATTCTGTAGCTGCACAATTTCTTCTTCTCAGGTTAGCTCTGATACCATATTCGATTTTTATCATTCAAGCTAGCATTATGATCTTAGGATCTTTAACTCAGAGAATAACATGCACAGCAATAAACACAAGAGACAAGAGACACAAATAATTTTCCTCAGGGAAACCATAAAGGAGAAAACCTTGCAACTTCCTGAGAGATAGAATCAGCACCAAAAGTAAAACCCAAAAACATAAAGATGATCTCCTAACAGCAGTAGCCTCTCTCTTGTCCTAGAAACTTCTCCTCTCACTCATGTGCCTCAATGAGTGAGTGTGTGTGTGATAAATAGAGAGGCTCACTCTCTATTTATATTATTTTATTCACTTGAAACCCACTCCAACATGTCATCCTCAATTAACAATTACTTACTAGAGCCGACATCTCTAAGAGTGTCTAATAACCCTAGTGCCCCACAACTTGTGGGGACTTTTCCTCCTCCGACCAACAAGGAGGGTTATACTTAAAACAATGGTGGGGACTATTTCCCTGACTTACAATGACTCACCTAGGGTTGACTTCTCTAGGATTGTCTAATAACCCTAGGGCCCCACACCTACGGGGACTTTAACCCTTGACCAATAGGAGGGTTACCCATAATGACTTGACATGACTTGTTTACATTATAGAACCTCTCGATCGAAACATCGGGGCATGACATGACTCAATTACATTACAGACACATCCCAAAATAAACATCGAGGTACAGTACATAAGAAATACAAGTGAATACAATCCAAAGTTACAATTACATCAACAGTTGGCCCCGAAGTTCTATGGGCCATATAAGGTTCTTCAGAATATTGGTTCTATTTCTTATAAATTGGAACTTCCTCTTTCATCTCACATTCACCAAGTATTTCATGTATCTTGTCTTAAGAAAGTCATTGTAACTAACATCAAAAAACAAATTTTTTACCATAAATGGATAATGAAGGATCCATCATTTTGGAGCCAGTGGCCATCCTCAATAAGTGTTAGGATTTATAATCCTCCCTTGTCCATGCTTAGTCTATTAGATTATATTTTCCTAACATAGAAGTCATTACTTGATATTGGGTCCACTAGTACCTTTATGTCCACTTGGTCCATTGGTGCCACCAGTGCCAACCACTACAGTGTGGGGAACACATATAGAGGTTAACTGGAACTTACTACATGTTCATGTATAAGTTTATGTGCCTCTAAGACTAATCCCTACAATTTAGGAGCCACTCGGAGTGCCACCACCAACCTCCTTTAGTTGTTAGTAGTTGGTACTTATTTAATCTAAGTTATGCTCCAGTTACAATCAGTTAGGTGTCCTCCAGTTCAGTTAGCGCCAGCATTGCATGGTTGGATGGGTTTAGGCACCATTTCTCACCTACCTCATCATTTTAACTAGTGTAACTGATTGAGATACTGAATTAGACATCTGGAGTTAGACTAGTGAGCACCGATAGTGATTTAGGTACTTCTAGTTAGTCATTCAGTCAGGATTGACTTGGTAGATTCGAATCTTATCCACATGATTCGAATTCTCCTTATTGTAACACTGTTGTATACTACAGGTATTAATGAAGATAATACTGTAATTTTACTGAGCAATTCTGATCAATTTTCAGTGATTTTTTTCTTGTTCAATGTGTATTTTTCTTCATGGCTCCCTTATCCCTACACCTGAGGCATGAATCTTCTCGAAGGAAGGCTTCGTGGATCCCTACTGGAGGAGCAAGTCGGTAAGCCGACTTAGTCGATTAGCTGACTAAGTCAGTCAGTCGACTAATTAGATATTAGGTTGGCCACATAAGGTCGTGTCAGTTGACCGAACCGACAGGTAGTTATTTGTAACTATTTTGTAATTCATATATATTAGATTGTTGAGCCAGATGAGAACTTGATTCAATTCTCTGTATTTTATGGACCCTTTCATTATAATATAATTTGTTATTCTACCTACTTGTTCTTGTCTCTTGTTTCTGTTATGTATGTATGCTTTTAATGTGTAGTATTGGTAACCCTATGTGATCTGTGAGATTACAACATTGGTTTCGTTGCTGGTAGTACATGTTTGAGATGTATACAAGTAGATGATATTAGGACAAGAGATTAAGGACTAGTGGGAGCTTAAAATAGCAAACTACTTGCAGAATTAAGCACGAAGAAATAGATTAACGTCTGCACAAGCAACGAAAAGGTTCTTTACTGAAACCCACGAGAATTTTGTAGAATCGGTACCCCGGCTCTTGAAAAAACTTCTGGATGAAAAATCCGGAAGCAACTAAAGACCAACAGTTGCTAGAAAAACTGATTCGATGGGGAAGGACAAAACTGTCGGAGTGGTTTGAAAAGATCACCGATGAATTCTGCAAGGAACAAACTATAGAAGAAAGAACTTCGGTGGAAGCCATTCAAAAGAAATTCAATATAGACCTTACCGAGCAATTCTTATGTTCCTTACCAACCTTGTTGTTCAAGTTCCTGATAGAGAAAAGAGTGGGTCATATCGTTGAACCTCGTCCATCACTACAGGGACCGCCATCAAACCCTAATTGGGTGGAAAAACAAAAGAAGTGGGAGAAATTCATTGCTGAAAGGGAGTGGGAATACTTCCTAAGCAAGTAAACAGAACTATCTGGGATTTCTAAAGCATCAGATAGGCTATGGGGGGGTAGCTGGTCATATGTTGGGGTAAAGTGGAGAGGATTCTAGTTGACTAAAAAGATACCATTCACCAGCGATGAGAAGTCAGCCTAAAAAGGAAATCGAAAGATGAAATCGAAAGGACAGTGTCACACAAATGTATGACGGACTTATAGAAAATAGAGAGGGAGAAGAGGCTGCAAAGAAGGGAAGAAAGAAGAAAAAGAGCTATAGCACTACAAAGAGGAATGAGTACTATGGTGACAAACCAAGAGATAAATTCACCTGAGTTGGTTCATGACCGACAAGAAGAAGGCGTGGAAGAAGAAGCATCCCCTATGGAAGAAGATTTTTGGATAGAGCAGTGAGAAGCTCTCCAAATAGAAGTTCCCCAGGATGTAAGACCTCTATCTCCAATGAATTCGAGTACCAGGATACAAGCCATTGTCAAAGAGGACCTCAGACTAAGAGTTGGTGAGTTTGGTATATGGAGCCGACTAGACGACAAGAAAAACGATGATAATCATCTACTTATACGTCGACCAGAAGAAGGAGAAATTGGGTCACGTTTCAAGCGTTACCCTCCAACTGAAGTATCCACTTACTTTACCCAACACATGAAGGATCACCCCCCTTGCCAAATACATCTTTGGAGAATACAGAAAATTTGGATCCGCAGACAAATAATTACAGTTGGACATCAACAGGAGAAGTCGACCCCGACCGACTGCATATCAGAGAAGAAATGACAAATAAGACGACTGACGAAAAGGCGAGTTGTGTCAACAATAGTTCTTCACAAAGGAATAAACAAAACATCCCACTACCCCCACCACCACCACCTCCTGAAGAAGACAGTGAAAGTGACTCCGACATGAGTCACGGGTCAGCACACATCCCTCTATATGAGGGTGACGAGGATCCCAGACGACATTGGTTTGTCTGTGAATTGACATGGGAAGCAAACCAAGTCACAGATGAAGACAGACAGATGGCACAGTTCGCTGGTGCCTTAAGGAAAATAGCATTAACATGGTATATGGCCTTTTCTAAAAGAACCCCCGGAGCAACTAAAGCAGAAGTCAAAGCTCATTTTTTGTCGTTCTTTAAAACTCCAGAGGCAAAACATCTGGCAGCTAATAAATTGAAGACAACATCACAAAAGTCAAGAGAAACTGTCTGCGACTACAACAAATGTTGGAAAGACCTTCTCAGCCAATTGGATTATGTCATTGATGAGGAACTATTAATCCAGTGGTTTCTTGCAGGCCTGTCACAGAAAATTCATTGGCACATAAGTCTGGAGACATTCAAAACTTATGAAGATGCGCTTACTAAAGATCTACAAGTAGAAATGGATGAAGATATTCTAGCATACCCCATGGATCATGGACTGGAGGAACAACTTGAGATCGTGCATAAATCATTAAAAGAACTAAACCTTAAGAGTCAGGATATTTGGTGCATGAAATGCTCAACGACCGGACATTCAAAAGACAACTGTTGACAAGATATTAGCCGACAGGACATTTGATTTGTGCAAACAAAGTGTTTTTGTGACATTTTCCAAGACCATGGCGATCACACGACAAAAGATTTCCCATTTAACATGAAAAATGGTAAATCATATTGGTGTGCTATTTGTGAAACAAAGAATCATGCCACAGCCGAATGCTACTTAAACCTAAAAAACCGACAAAACTATCATGCAATCTACTAGACTAACGTAGTCGCATAGAACAATGAGCAACGAAACAATGCATAAAATGACCAGAATAATAAAAGGTATGAAGGTCATCGATATGAGCACCGGTTTGACAACCAACGTGGAGGATATGGAGGTCGAGGTCGATTCTCTGGAAATCGTGACAACCGACCACGTCAGCCCATCTAATGTTTCACATGTTACAAGGAAGGACACTGATATGCAGACTATCCATACAAGGACAGAACTGACTTAAAATTCTATACTAGTTGTGGAGTAGGGGATCACTCATTAGAGGATTTCCCTACTATGCTTGAAAAAATAAATAAGAAGAAAAATGTTAATGTCTTGTCGTGTGTGCAAAAACATGATATAATTAATACAAAGAATCTGCATATAGTAACCCAACAAGGGACAAAAATTGGGAAAGATAACCCACGAATAAGAAAAATAAAAGAAAAGAATGTTTATCCTGACCCAGTAAAAGAAAAACAAATATATAAAGATGCAAGAAATGTATTTAAATAATTTGCCCAACAAGAAGAAGCTGATGACAACTAACATAACACAGTAAAAGAGTTAATACACTTAGTACAAAAAGATAAAACAGTATCTCAATTCATCGACTTATTGTATAAAATAAAACACAACAACAACACCGAAAAACAAACAAAGAGTATCTGCATTTTAAACCAAAAAGATAAAAGTGATGCAGACCCACTTGTCGACCTGGAAATTGAAGGATACCATGTCCAACAAGTCCTGCTCGACTTCAGATCACAGGTAAATATTATGACTCGAGACACTTGGGAACAATTAGGTAGACCCCGACTATATGAATTGGGAATATACCTGAAATTAGTCGACCAAGGCCTAATTGAACCTATTGGAGTATGGAAAAATGTTGACACAATCATAAAAGGAATATCGACGAAAGTCAACTTTGAAATTATTGACCCTAAGGAAGGATCCAGCTCCTTCCCAGCGTTAGTAGGTCGAACTTGGGGTAGAAAAATGAAAGCATCGATATCCTTAGACATAGAAAGAATAAAACTAAAAGGAAACGGACAAAAGGTCATTGTACCTATTCATCCATCCCAAGGAGAACCTTGGACAGAACCTATTGATGAAGAAGTTGACATCCAACAACTATATAAGATACAGAATAACGAATATTACACAGAACCTAATATATATGGATAACTTCACTTAGGTAATATGTTGGGTATATCTTATATTCTTTGCATGTGCGTATGGAGGGGAGGTGCGCATGTCAACGCTGCAGCTCGGCGATCCCAAAGGAACCTTCGACAGAAATAGGCCGTAGGCCCTATTTCCATTCGGAAATGGCCATTAGGCTGTTTCCGATGTGAGTGCAGTGAGTAAAATGTTTTGGTTATTTATAGATTTTATGGCTATTTATAGTTGTTTGTGGCTATTTTTAGAAGTTGTATAAAAATATGTAACCTAATCCTAGTTAAGGGATTGGAGTCTTTTTCTAATCCGGGTTAACGGATTAGGGTATTTGGATGTTGTGGAATACCTATATTTTGTATTGTGAGGATCTCATAATGTAATGAAGAGAAAATAGGAGGTGTGGCTCCAAGGTTTTCTGGTTTTCCCGATTCAGGGTTTCCATGGTAAATCTCTATGTTTATGTGTGAATGATGTGTTGTGATCTCTATTTTGCTTAAAATAATCTATATGCTTTTCTTCTCTGCACAGGTTTAAAACTTACATGTGGTATCAGAGCTTGATTTTGGCATCAGGGGGACGCCTTTGCTGCTAAGGGTTCGACGCAGTTGATAGATCTTGGGTTTGTGATAAACCTGGGTTCAGTGGGAGCTTTGCAGTGTTGATTTGTGCATTAAAAGATAATGGCGAGCACTTCAAGAATCAAGATCAAGAAATTTAACGGCCATAATTTTGAGCTATGGAAGCTCAAAATGGAGGGTCTTCTGGTAGATTGGGAACAGTGGATTGTTGTGGATCCGGGTATGAAACCCACTGCAATGCAACAAGAAGATTGGGATAAATTAGAAATAAGGGCGAGGAGTATAATATGATTGTGCTTATCAGACTCTGTGTTGTTGAACGTATCTGGTGAATATAGTGCAGTAAAGCTATGGGAAAAACTAGGGAGTTTGTATCAATCAAAATCCCTTATTAACAAGTTGTTTATGTAAAAGAAGTTGTTTCACCTTAGAATTGATGAGAATGACACTGTAACAGAGGATTTGAATGTCTAAAATACTCTTGTAAGTTAGATAACCTTTGTTGGTATTAAAATGGCTGAAGAAGATAAATGTATTACATTATTGTGTTCTTTTCTGGATTCCTGGGACAACCTAATTGTTGCAATAGGTAGTTCTAGCTAGGAGACCTTAAAATTTGATAAAATTGTATCATCCCTACTATCAGAAGAGATGAGGTGGAAAACCATGGATAATCATAGCATGGATGCCTTGTTTGTGAGAGGTCGCCCCCAGGAGAGAAACAAAAATAAAGGATCTAGGGGGAGATCTAAATCTAAGGGTAGATCTATATCCCCAGGAAAAGGAATAAGGAAGTGTTGGAAATGCGGTAAAGTTGGGCACTATAAAAAGGATTGCAGATCTAAGAATGTTGAGAAAGAAAAGGGATACTAGGATACCCCTTCCATAGAGGTGAAGAACTCCTTAGAAGAAGGAGGGGATCTGTACCTATCTTCCACGGGTAATCCTTCAGAACGTGATACATGGCTGATTGACTCAGGTGCGTCATGTCATATGACCCCTCATAGGGACTAGTTCTATGAATATGAAAAGTACAATGGAGGATATGTGTACTTGGGAGATGATTCACCAACCAGTATCATTGGACGTGGTAGAGTCAAGCTAAAACTAAAGGATGGAAGGATTAGAACTTTTCCTGGAGTGCTACACATTCCAAATCTAGCGAGAAACTTGATATCTGTCGGAAAGATGGATGTTGCAGGTGTAAATACTATGTGTGTATATGGTGGTTGCAAAATGGTTTGAGGATCAATGGTATTGATGAGGGGAGTTCGGTATGGAACTCTGCACAAACTATTGGGAAAAACCATCATTGATGAATGTAACAATTCTGTTGTGCTGGAGGAAGGAGGTAAAGATGACAAAACCCTGATTGAATCAGGAGGAAAGACAATGTTGTGGCATCAAATAATGGGGCATATCAGAGAAATGGGACTTCGAGAATTACAAGGTAAAGCTATGGTTGAAGGTATGACTGATTGCACTCTGGATTTTGATTTCTATGAACATTGCATATATGGAAAACAAAATCGAGTAAGATTTGCATCTAGTGCTACAAGAGCAAATGGAATTCTAGAATTAATACATAGTGATGTGTTTGGACCTATTCATGTTCTATCATTAGGAAAATCTATGTATTATGTTTCATTTATAGATGATTTCTCAAGGAACATATGGATTTATTTCCTTCGAAAGAAATCTGAATTATTTTCCAAGTTTAAAGAATTTAAGGCTCTTATAGAAAATCAATCAGAAAATAAAATAAAGGTGTTGAGGACAGATAATGGTGAAAAGTTCTGTGGAAACGAATTTGAGGACTTTTGTAAGAAGTGTGGAATAGCAAGGAAAAATACTACTCCATACACACCTCAACAAAATGGAGTTGCTAAGAGGATGAATAGGATGTTGATGGAAAAGGAAAGGAGCATGCTAAGCAGTGCTGGGATAGGACAATAATTATGGGAAGAAGTAGTGGAGATAGCATGTTACTTGGTAAACCAATCACCCACATCAGAATTGATTGATAAAACTCCACAAGAGGTATGGACTGGTAAGAAACCCTCTATTAAGAATCTGAAATTTTTGGGTTGTGATGCTTATGTACATGTTCCAAAGGAGAAAAGAAGCAAGTTGGATAACAAAGTTGAGAAGTGTATCTTTATTGGCTATAAAGATGGTATGAAAGCGTATAAGATTTGGAATCCTATAACTAAGAATACTGTTTACAGTCAAGATGTTGTGTTTCGAGAGGTCAAAGAAGTCCCCAAACAGGAAGTGAGTCCAATGGAAAAGGAACCAGAGAAAATAGAGTTTAAATTAGAAGGTGAAGAATCTGACTCAATAGAAGAAGAAGAATCAGAAGAAGAAGAACCTCATACTCCAGTTTTGAGGAGATCATCTCGAGAAATAAGGCAACCAGAAAGGTATTCCCCTCTTGATTTTCACTCTCATTTTGCTATGTCTATTACTGATGATGATCTTAGAAATGTGAAGGAAGCTATTAATTCAGAGGATAGTGATCTCTGGAAAAAGGCCATGGATGAAGAAATGGATTCCTTGGAAAAAAATGAAGCTTGGAAGCTAGTCTAGTTACCAGCTGGGAGAAAAGACATTGGGAGAAAATGGATATTTAAAAAGAAGTTGAATGCAGAAGGTAAAGTGGATAAGTATAAATCCCGCTTGGTAGCAAGGGGATATTCTCAAGTAGAGGGGATTGATTTTGGTGAAATATTTTCTCCAGTTGCAAAATTAACTTCTATTATATTTCTTCTTTCTACTACTGCTACTTTTGATCTTGAAGTAGAGCAGATGGATGTGAAGACAGCATTATTACATGGGGATCTGGAAGAAGAAATATACATGAAACAACCAGAAGGGTTCATATTAAAGGGAAAGAATGAGTTGGTATGTAAACTAAAGAAGTCCCTTTATGGTCTAAAGCAATCTCCAAGGATGTGGTACCAAAAGTTTTAAACATACATACTTGGATTGGGGTTTGTGAGAAGCAAAGTTGATCACTGTGTATATTCCAAACAGGTTGGTGATCACTTCATTAACATAGTTCTATATGTTGATGACATGTTGTTGATTGGAAACAACAAAGATGTTATAAAGGAGGTGAAGTCTCAACTATCCTCCAAGTTTGATATGAAAGATCTCGGTGCTGCAAAATTCATTCTAGGAATGGATATAAGAAGAGATCATGCAAACAAAATGATCAGTTTAAATCAAAGAGAATATGTTGAGACGGTACTATAGAGATTTAACATGCAGGAAAGTAATCCGGTCAAGGTTCCTATTCCTGTAGGTGTAAAGTTATCTATAGAGCAGTGTCCCAAGACATAGGAGGAAGAAGAAGACATGTCACGAGTTCCATATGCCAGTGCAGTTGGTAGTTTGATGTATGCAATGGTCTATACAAGACCAGACATTGCTCATGCAGTGGGATTTTTGAGCATATATATGTCAAAACCAAGAAAGGAGCATTGGACAGTTGTAAAGAGGGTCTTCAGATATTTGCGTGGCACCACAGATTATGCAATCTGCTACCAAGGAAGGCCTGGACTAGATAGAGTAATAAATGCACATGGATTTGTTGATGCAGACTGGGCTGGAGACCTTGATCATAGAATATCTACAAGTGGGTATGTGTTTAACCTATTTGGAGGAGCTATCAGTTGGATGAGCAAGAGACAAGTTGTAGTTGCACTCTTAACTACAGAAGATGAATACATGGTAGCCACTCATGCAAGCAAAGAAGTTGTGTGGTTGCAAATATTGTGTTCAGGTATTGGGTTTGTACAGAAAGGTGTAAGGTTAGAATGTGATAGCCAAAGTGAAATCTTCCTGGAAAAGAACCCTGCTTATCATGCTAAGATAAAGCATATTGATGTGCAATATCACTTTGTGAGAGATATGGTTGAAGAAAAGAAGGTGCTTCTAGAGAAGGTTGACATCATGAAAAATGTTGCAGACTCATTAACAAATTCTGTTAGTACAGAGAAGTTCTCTTGGTGTAGAGAATCTATGGGCATTGATGCCCTGAACCTGTGACTTTATGAGTACATGAATCATTGCTATGAAAAGGAAAAAACAAGTGAGAGAATTTTGGGTATATGTTATAATATTTGCATGTGTGTATGGAGGGGAGGTGCGCATGTCAGCGCTGCAGCTCGGTGATCCCAAAGGCACCCTCCTCGCTCAATTTTTTTTGGTTATTTATAGATTTTATGGCTATTTATAGTTGTTTGTGGCTATTTTTAGAAGTTGTCTAAAAATATGTAACTTAATCCTGGTTAAGGGATTGGAGTCTTTTTCTAATCTGGGTTAACATATTAGGGTATTTGGATGTTGCGGAATACCTATATTTTGTATTGTGAGGATCTCATAATGTAATGAAGAGAAAATAGGAGGTGTGGCTCCAAGGTTTTCTGGTTTTCCCGGTTAAGGGTTTCTAGGGTAAATCTCTGTGTTTATGTGTGAATGATGTGTTGTGATCTCTATTTTTCTTAAAAGAATATGTATGCTTTGCTTCTTTGCATAGGTTTAAAACTTACATAATCAAGATTCAGTAGGATACAATTCAGACGCAGAATTATATGATTGGGAATTCGAGAACTATGAAACACAATCAAGAGGTTGCTGGACTATTCAAAAAGTGCAGAAAAAACCAGTCCGATAGTGCTTCTTGGTGTCCACCATACCAAAAATATTTGAAAAGAAAACTAGGGAATATCCTACCTTAAAACCAGTAAATATAAATAATACACAAATACCAAGGTACAAAGAAAGAGAATCACTAGTCATGCATATAGAACAAATATCCATAAACATTGGTGAACATGGACGACTACAAAGCTTAGTGGAAAATTTTACAAGACAAGCTACTAGATGGTGGGATACCCATCAATCAAGACTACAAACATGGACAACAGCTTCAACTTTCTTCATAGAAAGATTTGGAGGAAAAAAATTAACCAATCAAGCCCAAATACCTATGTTCATCCAAGGACAAGATCCAGAAGACCACATAAGAACATGTGAAAATGAATGGAAAAGACTTGGGTATAAATATGAACGTACATGTCCACACCTATTTCCATCAACACTCTCCGACTTACCAAACAAATAGTACAAAATAAAAGAAGCTTGAGGTGAAACATTCCTATGGCATGAACTCAAAGAGAATTTTATCAAGGATTTCAACTTTATACCACAAAATGAGAATTTGGTCGAAACGACAAAACATATCAAAGCATTTGTACAACCGACAGAAAACAAAACCCTAAAAGACAACTGACCGACAATAAACTGTAACAATATACAAACCAATACAAGACTATAGTAAACAATACTACAGATGGAAAATGAAAATACAGAAGGGAAAAGCTTTAGATGGAAACCAAACCATGACGAAACAACAAAACCAATTCGCACAGTACTCAAAGTTGAGACAACCGACAAGGAGGATACCGACCAAATGACTGCAGAAGATTTTCCTTCCACATTTTCACAGTTTAAGGAAGGGAGACGACCAATCAATGAATCCAAAGCACCAAAATGGCTATATTCTAAAGTCAAAACTAGATAATTCGACATATCAAGTGATGACCGAGTAAAAATGGAAAAAATTGGAGACTACTAGTGTGAAGAGCAAACAACAGAAATAGTGAACTTATTAAAATAATTTCAGGATGTATTTTCCAGAGATTATAAAGATCTCAAAGGTTTAGTCCATGAAATGGGTGAAATGAAAATCGACATTAAACCTCATGTTCGAGCTGTGAAGAAAATACCATATAAGCTAGCTCATAAATACAAAGAGATAGTCAAGAAGGAGATTGATAACATGCTTGTAGTAGGTATTATCTACCCTATTGACCAATCAAAATGGGAAATTCCAATGGTTGTTCAACCAAAGAAACATGATCCAACCAAGCTAAGAATTTTTGTCGATTTCAGAGAGCTAAATAAAGTTACATTAACAGACCCGCTAAATAAAGTTACATTAACAGACCCATTTCCAACACCTTATGCAGATGAAATCTTAAATGAGGTCGCAGGACATGAATGCTACTCGTTTACATATGGATTCTCAGGTTATAACCAAGTACCAATAGCCAAAGAAGATCAGAAAAATACAACATTTGTATGTGAATTAGGTTCATTTGCTTACAGGGTTATGCCTTTTGGACTAAAAAACACACCTGCAGTGTTTTCCAGAATTGTGGTCAAAACATTCCAAGAATATATTTACAAAACAATGGCAGTATACTTTGATGATTAGAAAATATACTCTATGTTAAAAGATCACTACAAATGGCTAAGGCTTATGTTGGAACAATGTTGATAGATCCAACTATCTTTGAACATAAAGAAGTGCATATTTCTGACCCCCATAGGGATATTATTTGGACACATTGTCTGTAAAGAAGGTATTAAGGTCGAATTTGCAAAAATAAAAATTATCCTCAACTTAAAACCACTAGTGAACCCAAAACAAGTCAGGGTATTACTCAATCATACAGGATATTACAGAAAATTCATAAGATATTATTCAGACATGACCTACCCACTGGAAGAACTATTAAGCGAAGATAAAGAGTTCGACTGGACAGAGGAATGAAACATATCATTTGAAAAACTAAAAAGAAAGCTAGTCGAAGCACCCATCCTAAGGTTTCCAAACTGGTCGACCAAATTCCATGTACACATCGACGCATCGGGCCTGGCAATAGGAGCAATCCTAACTCAACCAGGAGATGATGGAATGGACTACCCTATAGTTTACAGTAGCAGAAAACTAAACAAAGTTGAAAGAAACTATTCAACAACAGAAAGAGAAATATTAGGAATGGTCTTTGCACCACAAAAATATCGACACTACCTACTAGCTAATCCATTTATCTTTTACACCGACCACCAAGCACTAAAATACCTCGTAAATAATCCTCTACACCATGGAAGAATTTGTCGATGGCTACTTTTATTCCAAGAATTTGAATTCGAAGTTGGCGTTAGACCAGGTAAGTTAAATGTTAGTCCTAACCATTTATCCCAAATCAACATAGGAGAGGAACCGACAGGAATCAAAGATTACTTACCGAATGCACATCTATTTCAAATAGAAGTAGTCCCAGCAGAATTGGAGGAAATAGCTCAGTTCTTAGAAAATGGGAAAGCACCATAAGGCATGAATATGAAGAAGAAACAAATCTTAGCCATGAAAGCTGCACCATATAGCATTATAAATGGATTCCTATATAAAATGGGTCTGGAAAACATCCTCAGAAGGTGTGTACTGGAACATGAAAGAAATAATATTATGAATGAAGCACATTACAGACCTATTGGAGGAAATTTCCAAGTAGACACAACTGCAAAGAAAATCCAACAATCAGGGTTGTGGTGGCCGACACTTCATAAATACTGAAAAACTTTTCTATGCCAATGTAACAGATGTCAATGGTTGGGTCGACCCCTGCCTAGTACATTAATGCCCCTGATATCAGTAAACCCAAGTTTGAAATTTGAAATTTTGGCCATCGACTTCATAGGACCATTTCCCATACTAGAAAAAAGAACAGGTGCAAGGTACATAATAACTGCAGTTGAGTATATAACCAAATGGGCAGAGGCAGAATCAGTCGACACATGTTCTAGCGAGATAGCTGCTAAGTTTATCTATGAGAATATCATTACCAGATTTGGATGTCCAATAACTCTAATCAATGATCAGGGAACATACTTTATTAATAAAACTATTAAAACATTAACAGATTAGTTCCAAATCGACCATCGTCGGAGTACAACTTATCACCCTTACTTGAATGGAGCAATTGAAGCATTTAACAAAACATTAACAAAAGGATTAACAAAAATATGTAACACTGACAAAAATGAATGGAATGAAAAGATACATGTCGTAATATGGGCATACAGAATAGCATACAAGCGTTCAACTGACCAAACACCGTTTCGACTAGTTTATGGACAAGAAGCAATAGTTCCACTACACTTTCGACAACAGACACCTATTATCACATAGATTTTACATGTCAATGTTGAACAAGGAAGAAAGGACCGACTGCTGTAGCAAAGTAAGCTTGCAGAACATCGACTAATCATGTTACAACATCAGGAAATCCAGAAACAACAACAAAAGGCATGGCATGATCAAAACATCAAAAACAAAAACCTGTCGGTAGGAGACCTTGCCTTAATATACAATAGTCGGGTAAAAGGAAAACCCAAAAAGCTACATACAGAATGGACGGGACCATATGTTTTCTAAGAGATACATGCCAACGGATTAGTCCAACTAAGGACGTTACAAGTCATAGTATTTCAAAAACTTGTTAACGGTGCTTGACTAAAATAGTACAGAAACTAAACAAGTCTGAAAAAAAAAACCGACCATAACAATTAAAAAAAAAGCCATAAAATTTTGAAAATCCAAAAAGCAAAATAGAATCTAAATACATAAAGAAGTATGACAGGGAATCACCACTTCGACAACCGACATCACACCCATCGACATAACACCATCGATCGCTCACATGATCGACATCGACCAACGACCTCGAAAGTCCCATCACGCCTTCATGACTACGAGTGACAAAAAAAAATCACCATTAACGCAAAATCAAGTGTTCATGTTGGACCATCACGTCCACCATTAATACACCCATTGAAAAAAACACCAAACGCATCAACTATAAATACTAAACCGCCAAAGGGTCATTAATAGCATTTCAAACAGAGAGAGCAACTTAGAAACCAAATGACTGAAAGCCAAGAATACCGAAGTAAAGTCAACCAGCAAACTGACAAGATGGCACCAAAACAAACCAGAGCTGTAGCCAAGGCTAAAGAACTACAGACCGTAGAGACATCATTGATGAGGAGATTCAAAAACATCAAGAATGCTAAGGTTCAGGAGGGCTCATGGGAGAAACTATGGGCCGAGATTAAAGAGTGGGCTTATGTCGACAAAAATCCTACCACAGCTATAGAGAAAATAAACCACAGTACAATTGTAAACTACATAAACTCACCACTCATGGCCAGTTTTGGAGGCATAAAGGAAACAACAGTAAAATTTATCATAAGCCGGTACCACAATGGCAGATTTTACTTCGATAGACCAGTCAAAATCTTCGGCGAAGTAATCTACAAATTGACTGGCTTATCAAACCAAGGTGATCCAGTACCAGTCGAAATAAAAGAAGGTCTAGTAGAGGAAATAACTGGATCAGCATCAGGAAATAACTCCAAAGGGATAATGATTAGCCAAATACAAGCGCGAATGAAAAAAATTGTGGCTAAAATCATAGCCACTGCGCTTACACCGGCAGGTCGAGGAAGCGACCGCAAAATGGATATGTTGGAGGTAGTAGATACCATTGCCGACACAGGAAAAATATACAAATGGGTTGAGTATGTCGCTGACATGCTCAAAGGCATTTTTGAAAAATGCCAGGAGTCGAGAGGGATTATAAGGTTCCCATCCCTTATGATATGGATAGTCATGTACTCCTTGTGCCCTGTCGGGGACAAACAATTTCAAGAACCCACAAAATTCCATATGTGGAGATTCAAACCATTTTCCCAAAATGGAATAATGAAGTAACTAGCAAAAGGCAAAGTGCTGTTAGAAAACAGGTTCCAACAGTTGAAAGTACAAATGACCAGATGGAGGGTGCCCTAGAACATCCGACGAATTCTGCCCAAAAATTCCCACATCCAGTTAGAACTCGACCATACCGTGGTGTGGTACATGCAGGGCGCCAAGGCAAAAGCAAAGACTCTCAACTATTGCCCGACAGTCAAAGAAATTTTTTGGGAGCTAGCTCGACAGTCGGGTACAAAATTGTCAATACCAACAAAGGAAAAAGACATAGACCTATCGATAGAAGAGCCACTGACAGACCAAGAGAAAGAAGAATATTATGAGCTCAGCTTATACATCAGCACATTTGTGTAAGAGGAGACACCGACAGAAGGCACCAGTCGACTGAAAATTATAATCAAACCACCAATAGCACAAAGGGAAGAGACACAAACAGAATAGCAGGTGACCAATCCAGCTAAAGAAATCCTCGTCTCGACTCAAGACAAAGGGGGAGAGGTAGATACGAAAAACCCCAAGTATGTTGTCACCAAAGAAAACATACGCAAATTGTCGAAGGAGATAGCAGCCTCAAGAAAAAGAAAAAGAACTTAGGAACAGGAGCAGGGGAAGGGTAATTGGAAGCTTATCATTACAGAGTCCTCAGAAGATGAGGAATAACTAGCAGCTATGGCTTGTGAACTTATAGAAGATGCTGCAGCAAACAAAGTTTCGGTCGAAACCCAGTTCCATAGATTCGTCGAAGTAGGGGCACAACAAGGTCGGCCGAAGAAGGTGAAAAGTACAAACACCTCGATGGCCAAAAATGTTATCAATCTCGTATCTACACCTCCACCCCCATATCCAACCAAAATCATACAAGAAGCACTGCCAGCACCTCCTTCCATAATCCCAATCGACATATGCAAGAATGCTATGCCGAAAACCTTGAAGGAGAGGTTTGACTGAGATAGATACTTCCAAGCATATATTGAAAAACCGCCTGATCTACTCACCTTGGTACAAAAGATCACCACCAAATTCCCCTTGTTCAAAGTTGGTTGATCGATACTACCCATTCCTCAACCTATCCAAGTACCCCAAAGACCAAGGACTGTGGCAGTCATAAGTTCAACACTTCAAAGAAACCCTGACAACCAAGCTTAAGTTGTCGCAAGTCAAACTACATTCCTCATTTTGACCAACTCCGAACCCAACCCACTAGCCAATGAACCGATAGGAGATGAGGAAGGAGAGAACATGTATGAGATAAATCGAGAAATCGACAAATTGTTCTTGTAACACCCTGGTTTTGACCCCGTTTGCATGATGTATATAATGTAATTAATCATGGTGAGGAGCTAAAGGAAAAAGGCCCACCATCGATTTAGTTGTGTATGTTTCGATAATGGGGATAGTTTCCGATGGTATATCATGCTATCCAGCACATTATAGTTTGGCAACATGTAAAT
>LPNX010301103.1:81436-174800 GCA_001517045.1 Pseudotsuga menziesii | reverse complement strand
GGGGGGGGGGGGGGGGGGGGGGGATCCATGTGTTACCACCTTGTTTGGTTTTCCATCTTCCCTTGTCTCATCCAACCACTTTAATTTCTTGTTGAGTAGTTGAGGCAGTTATGGCTGGGAGTGGAGTGTGGCAGGACTGTCAATCCTTTCCCACGCGTACACTCCACCAGTGAGTTGACCTCACGTTGGCAAGCAACCTCCACTTCCATCCTCTCCACGACACCACTCTTTCCCAGGGTCTTTTCACTCTCATGAAGGGACGCGCAGGAGGAGGTCAGTTCATTTTCCTCACGCACCGGTCTGGGGATTCTCCTTTGGTTTTGTGCATGCAACGAGCTGGAAGAGCGGCCTCAAGGGCATGATTTCTAGTGTGTATGTGAAATAGCCATGGTTTTAATCCACGATTCTGGCTTGCTGTTACTTTAACCCATGATTTGGGTTGTTGTCGTTCTTCCCCTGATTTTTGGATGCCATTGAGAATCCAATTTCTTCTTCCATTTCAGACTACGTGTGTGTTTCTTTCTTCCATGTTTTTCCTGGGCTGTGTCTTTTCCTTTACGCACAGGCTAAGAGTTTGTTCTTTTCCCCTTTTGTTCCTGTGTAAGTTCTCTAGCCATTACATTGGGGAATTGTGTGTGCTATGGGCTCATGGATGTTGGTTCGATGTTGATTGCTACATCTCGTTAGCTAAGTTTTCCTCTGTCCACGCTAGGAGTTTGGATTCTCCTCTATTTTGGGACTATGTAAGGTTGCCATAGTTTTCATTGTAAGTTTGGGTTGTTGATATACCCTAGTTTTGGGTTACTGTTGAGTTGTTTTGGCCGTGCTAGGGAAAATAACAACCCTGAGTTGTCTTGTGGACCTGAACTGTACTCCACCTTTTGTTTGGTATTGTTACCCGGTTGTCTTTGCCTTCTTCACAGAGCTATGAATGGGTTGTTTTGCTGCGGTATGCAATGGTTGGTCTTCAGACTGTTGTGAGTGGGATTAGAGGCTGGGTATGCATGAGAAGACTGGTGTTGAGGCCACCAGCTTGGCATTTAGCCTATCCTAGCTCCTTGAGGACCTGGTAAAACCCTACTGTGTGGGTTTGGTTGATTGGCAACCCTTGGCTATGTGTAATCCTACATTGACCCTTATTCCTTGAGGAATCATGCCCAGCTTGGGGGTGGTAGTGTTCCTGAGAGATTGATGAGCACGCTGACCTATGGTTGGGTGGAATGTTGCAATGATGTAGCTGGTTGTGGGGCGATTTCTTCATCAAAAGATAAGTACTCCTGACTGTTTCATCTCTGCAATTATATCTATTGTTTCATGAATTATGATGAACATGTTGAATGTTGAAATGTTTATGTTTGCTTCTGCTGAATGTTGAGTAACTATGCATCTTGGTATGTATTATGTTTAAGATTTTAATTTCAGCATTGATGCATGTTCATATTCATGGGCATGGTGTTGTTTTCCCGTATGTTTGGTGTTAGTAGTGTCCTCTTCACCGGTCGGAGGGTCGGGGACATTACAGAGTGGTATCAGAGCAAACGTTGCAGCATGGGCCTGAATGGGTCGTGAGGATGTAGTGACAGAGCTCAAGGTTGTAAGAAGGAAAAACTAACAGAGGGTAGAATTACCTTCTATGTCCAGCCGAACAGCAGTAGACAAAAGAGTTCCAAAACTTTTCTAAGTATAAATCTCTCTGTGTTGGTTGAGCAAGCCCAAGTAAGTCGCTATAGTGGCTAGGTCTCTGAGAAGGAGCCGACACAGCGGCTAGAAATTGGGCTTTATGTCAATGGACGTTGGCTGGGAGGAACCAATGCACCGTGGGAGAAAGTCTGATTACTTTCCACCATGGTGGATGAAACTTGATGAAGAAGCCACAATGGCGGCTAGGAAGCCAAGAGATGAGCTGACTGTGGCGGCTGCTTTGGCCGGTTTTACGTCACCGAGAAAACGCAAAGGAAGACGAAGAGAAAATTTTCTAAGCATAGAAATCATCGAAAAGTGTTGGTTTGTTGGCGGCGGACAGATGAATAAAGAGCCGACAAAGCGGTAGAGAGGAAATTCTTTGAAAATTTTTCTAAGTGTTGAGATCATCGAAAGGATTCAGCTAAAGACTGCCGAAACATCGGCACATTTAGATGGAAGGACCTTCGATGTTGTCGGAGGTTGGAGCAGCAATTATGATGGGAATCTCTCAAAGGCCACCGAGATGTCGACAGAAAATAGATGTTGAGGGTGTCGATACATCAGCGGAAGAAAGTAGAAAGGGAAAAATTTTGAAAATTTTAAAATTCCTCTAAGTATGGAAACCGTCGGTGAAAGTTAGTTGTTTGAGCACCCGATGCGGCAGCAAGTATCGGAGAAAAATAGAAGATGAGGTTTCCAATGCAGTGGTGGAAGAGAAGATAATTTTTTTGCGGAGATCTCTCGAAGATCGCCAAAACATCAGTGAAGGATAGTTGATTGAGCAGTCGATGCGGCGGTGGAAGGAAGAAGAAAAATTTCCGAAAAATTTTTCTAAGTACATAAAATGTCGAAAAACTTTAGAGGATTGGACCGCCGACATGTCGGATGAAAGATGAAGATCAGAATGCCGAAGTGTCGGAAGCTTAGAGAACTAGCCGTCCAACAGGTAGAGGATTCGATCGCCGATGATAGCTTTTGCAGCACTAATAATGGACCTGGAAGTTTAGACGGATGGGAATCCAAAACGGTGGAAAAACCTTTGGCATCGCCGACAAAGTCTGGAAGCATAGATGAACGGTCCACCGATGCGTCGAGAGAAATGAGTTGTTTAGCCACGGAATCCAAAGACATTTTACTTCCCGACATTGCAGATGCCTAAGGAACTATCCACCCGATGGATAGTGGCTCTGGCTGCTGACGCAGTGGAAAGGATTGTGGTTCGGATTGCCAATACAGTAGAATGTTAGGTGTTTTGAATGTAGGGTGTCGAAAAATTTGTTGGAAAAAGGGTCCGATTGGGCCAAAGGAAAATTTTGAGTTTTCAGTGGGATTTCTCAGTGGATTTCAGCAGTTTTTCAGTGGATTTACAAGATTGAAAAGGAGAAAAATGGCAGCAATCTTATGCGCCAAATTGCGTGAAAAGAAAATATTTACAAAAAAAAAAAACAAGGGCGCTACCCTCGACCCGCCCTACAGTGGCGCAGGGAAGCCACAAAGGGGAAAGCCCCCTTGACCCCCATCGTCTCTTGAGACAGTCATTCTTGTGAAAAGAAAATTCTATGTTTTGGGCAAATTAGTCAAACCACCATTCATCAAAGATGAATGGTGCATCGAAAATGAGATCTGCAAGTTACTGACTGTTCCTCATTGTATGCACTTAGTTCGCCCAATAGAAAAGTTTTCCTGAATCTTCCTAGACTTGCTCCTACAGGTGGCTAAAGTTGGCACCCAGACCAAAATACAGTTGTGTGTAAAAATGCAGAGATTTGGTGAAAATCATCATTTTAGAAGTAGTGTGATTTTCACACCCAAAGTCATAATGGAGCATGGGGATAGGAGTTGGAAAGCGTATCCAGCAGAGAACAATGGAGAACCACTAGAGTTTGAATGAGGATCAGAAAATTACTAGTGGTTGTTTTGACAAACAATGTTGATGTCAATATGGACAAGTCCAAGAATTGCATGCCTAGAAGTAGCAAAGACCATGAAGACAAACCAACCATTATGTGGAAGAGGAATTCCATTCAAAGATGAGGGATTTGAAAGGGAAAATTCCTTAACCCCTGTCTTGCTAACTATATTATATTTTATAAGTTTTATGCATGAGGATATGCTTTGCATACATAGGATATTGAGGATTGTATATCTATAATGAACCACTAATGATACTTATTGCATTGGTGTTGGAATTAGTGGAAAAAACAACGACAACATGGACCTGGCTGAATATGTTGCTGATGTTGATGAAGGTGACCAGCAACCCTATGGAGAAAGGGATGAGGAAACCAGTCCATAATCAAAAGTTGGTGAGCAAATTATGCAATCCTCTGCAAGATGCCGACTAAACTGGTAATGTCGAAGGTGTAAGTAGGATCCATGCAGGTAATGGTTTAATTATGACAAATTCCAAGGAGTGGTAAAGGTAAGAGACCTCATACCATGTGGATATTTGAATGTTATACTATGTTCATATAGAAAGGTGTCATGCCTGTATATGTTGATTGAGCTTAGTAGCCAAGGAAAGTAAGTACTGATGATCTTGATTATAGTAATGCATCCTATATGAAGTAGTCATGGTTAGGCCATGCATAGTATGTTGAATGCATAGTATTCCTGAATCAATGCAAGGTAGCATTGAATGGATATGCATTAAAAAGATTATATGAATCTTGTAGGCATGCATTGAATGGATGCATACAAAGGGTGTGAGTGACTGATTGCATGAGTATAGGTGCAAATGTTGTGATGCATTGCATGAATGCATTGAGATAAGTGCATGTGATATTATGAATAACTAATGGTTGAAATGATGAATTTATGACAATTCAGGAACCATTTCAAAGGCTGTTATGAATGCAGGATAGTAAGTGCATAAAGAGGATAGTCATGATCAATTGGCTGCCAGAATTACTCTATGGAAGGGAAAGGTGGTACAAATGATATGCTTGTGAAGTAAGGAGTATCTAAACGTTTCATTTAAATTGCATAAATGATGTGACTGTACCCTATAATTTAAAGTAGGATAATGATTGCGTGAAGTAAATGGGTTTTGGTAATATTGATGTGATTAACAGCTAGAAGCAATTGAATTTTATAAATTCTGGAAATGCTTCAGTCATGGTTGCAGCAATGAAAAGGTTATATGCATCCAGACTTACCAAGTGTTTGGTTGATTGAAGCTCAGGTTTCAGGTAGATTATTTAGAGCATGGCAATGAGAGTAAGACCATGAGAAACGCCAGAATCTACCATGTGAAAGAGCCAAAACTTATGAGAAGAGTCTCATCGCTGTGAAAATAGTTGGTATGCATAATGGGTTGTTAAATTTGAATTGTGAATTTTGGATTTAAGAAATTGCTGACAACTACTAATCACTATTGGCTTGCATAAGATTGTGTCAAGACAACGCAATGTAAGTGGGTATTCATATTATGCTAGTAAATTATAATGGGCATAGTGGTGCTGCTTACAAGAGACCCACAAATGAGAATCACCTCATTGCCAAGCAAACTAATTTCTGTAGTAGACAGAATTGCAAATTCCTATTGAATTTAATCATTAATGTCATTTCTTGGTTATGGAACAATCAAATTTGAATTGTATCATTAGATAATGATTGAGTGTTTGCCTATTTGATGAATGTGCCAGGGGTACACACTACAGGAAGATTAGGTGTGAAGGCCTGGAGGAGCCAAACTTCATGGGGAGGTTTTCCCTTATCTTAGAAATGGGTTTCAGGTGAAACTCCATTGGGCATTCTGGAAATGTCTCATTTGCACTACATGTTTGGTAAGCAACATGAGTGAGATGGTATAGATTATGTTGGTAAGACATGTGTGGATATGAAATGTAAAAGGAGTTGGGATGGCTAACCAAGGGACTGTCAACTCAGAGAAGGGAGCCCCATTCCTCCTTAACAAAGGAATACTGCGTCGACAAATGGATAAGTGTTCTGTGACCCTTGCTAAGAATACGCATGTCAAATTATTAAAATTCCATATGTAGAACATGTTTTGATTTTATTTCCATTATGACCGATTGCTTGAGTATGAATAGGGCCTACATGGTTCACATCGGAAAGGGGTGCACACTTTCTCGATGTCGAGTCATGAAAGGGTTTTCAATATTGATTACACCCTAGGGGGTGGATGCACTCTTGGTGTCTCAATACTTGATAGTGAATGATATGAAATATGATTATAGTTTTAGAGAAATAATGCTGATGAGTTTGCTTATATTTCTTGTGTTGACAGGCTAAATAGATGCAGTTGGGTGTTGCACCCTAAAGATAAAAGGAAAATGCTTGTTGTGAGGTTGCGGAGTAAGGGTTATTGTTGATATAAGTGTATGTTGGTATAAGTGTATGTTGATATAAGTGTATGTTGGTATAAGTGTATGTTGGTATAAGTGTATGTTGGGTTGTTATATGCCTGAGGATCCATAGTAGATCCTAGACCTGGAAAGGGTCATGGTAAAGTTCCAAGCCCAGTCGACATGAGGATGTACTGGCTGGACATTAATTATTTGATGTTGTGGATCAGCCTGCGTGCTGACCTAACATCCAAGTCCATAGGTGATCCCAAGGCTTGCAAAGCGAAGCAGGATCCTGTGGACCAATGAGGAAACGTACAATACAGATAAGTATTGGATTATTTTGCTTATGAATGTACATGTGTATATGATTGGGTTATGATTTTTTAAGCTCTTGTTCTAGAGATAAAACCAATGAGAATAAACTAAACATGTGAATCTATTCAATGTTTGGATATAGGTATCGCTGGGAGAGAGGACTATGAGAGCATCTTGGGGGTGCATGTGGACATGTGACTATCCTGGAGAGCTCAGAATGAGCAGTAATAAAAAAGGTGCTAGTAATACTGTAGAGGTCCTAGCATCCGAGACAAACCATGTGGAGAGACTCCATGGTTTAGGGGTCTAGAATAGACCGAAGACACTAAGTGTCATGACCAAGAGGGATTGGTCCAGCATTCACGGTGAAGTGAAAGAGGCTGAGAGCATGAAAAGCCACAACGGTGGTGTGGGTTCCAAGATGGAACAAACAAAGAGGGGAAAAACTCTTGCTGCTCTCTCTTGCCATTTCAATTATATATATATATATATATATTTATGCATTGTGAAAACAAAAGATTGTTGAATGCATGTATGACTGAAAATGGAAAGTGTGTATTTGCTTAAAGTAATTTGTGAATGCTGGAATAGTTAATTCCCTGCCCAAGAATGGACATGAATGAGATCGTGTGCCTGTTGGGAAGGCATGAAAAATATGAAAGTCTCCTTGATGAGGCTTGGATTGTCATGCCAATTGGGTAATTAACTGACTGATTTTAATGTCTATATTATGCTTGGTCTGACAGAATTTCAATGGTGCATTTCATAGGTGAGAAAAGTGAAACTTGGTGGTGCACATTGATCATGGCAGCAGATCAAAAGTTGTTGGAATTGGCTGGAAGTCTCCTTCAAATGATTTCCAAGACCCAAGAAAATCTTGGAGAGATGCTCAAGATATAGAAAAGGCAGAATGAAATGAACCACCAGATTTTGCAAGACTCTATTGGTTTGCAAAGGGAGGTGAAGAGCCTTCTGGGAGCAATCGGCAAAGGAAAGGAAGGTGGATCAGTGATGGGACATCCGTCCAAGTGACTCATTAAGAAAATGGTCTAGGCATGAAGACTCAAAGGAAATTGAGCAGGTAAAGATGAAGCAACCAGTGAAATGCTGGGAATGCGGAGGACATCATTTATGCCGGGACTGCCCAATGAGGGAACATGATGAGGGCAATAGCCGCAAGGTTCCTAGGCTTTAGGATAATCTAAGAGCTAAGAACCAGTAGGAGAAGTTCATGGAAGCCGAGGGGCTTGGTCCTGAATGTTCAAAGTAAATAATTGAACATGGGAAAGATCTGCATAATTTTGAAATTTTTGATGTGCAATTGTATATGTATTCCTATGTATTGGAACACTGAGGACAGTGTTATTCCAAGGGGAGGGGAATGTAACACCCTGGTTTTGACCCCATTTGCATGATGTATATAATGTAATTAATCGTGGTGAGGAGATAAAGGCAAAATCCCCACCATCGATTTGGTTGTGTATGTTTCGGTAATGGGGATAGTTGCCAATGGTATATCGTGCTATCCAGCACATTATAGTTTGGCATCATGTAAATACCCACATCAATTAATATAAACCTACATCCAGCTACGATGGTGCAACGTTAAAAATGAAAAGGGAATGATTCCAAAGGATGAGGGGGGGGGGGGAATCCATGTGTTACCACCTTGTTTTATTTTCCATCTTCCGTTGTCTCATCCAACCACTTTAATGTCTTGTTGAGTAGTTGAGGCAGTTATGGCTAGGAGTGGAGTGTGGCAGGACTGTCATTCCTTGCCCATGCGTACACTCCACTAGCGAGTTGACCTCACATTGGCAAGCAACCTCCACCGCCATCCTCTCCACAACGCCATTCTTTCCCAGGGTATGTTCACTCTCATGAAGGCATGTGCAGGAGGAGGTCGGTTCATTTTCCTCATGCACCAGTCGGGGGATTCTCCTTTGGTTTTGTGCATGCAGTGAGTTGGAAGAACGGCCTCAAGGGCACGATTTCTACTGTGTATGTGAAATAGTCATGGTTTTAATCCACGATTCTGGCTTGTTGTTGGTTTAACCCACGATTTGGGTTGCTGTCATTCTTCCCCTAATTTTTGGAGAGTCCAATTTCTTCTTCCATTTCAGACTGTGTGTGTGTTTCTTTCTTCCATGTTTTTCCTGGGCTGTGTCTTTTCCTTTGCACACAGGCTGAGAGTTTGTTATTTTCCCCTTTTCTTCCTGTGTAAGTTCTCCAGCCATTACATTGGGGAACTGTGTGTGCTATGGGCTCATGGATGTTGGTTGGCTGTTGATTGCTACATCTCATTAGCTAAGTTTTCATCTGTCCACACTAGGAGTTTGGATTCTCCTCTATTTTGGGACTGTGTAAGGTTGCCATAGTTTTCATTGTAAGTTTGGGCTGTTGATGTACCCTAGTTTTAGGTTACTGTTGAGTTGTTTTGGCCGTGCTAGGGCCAAGAACAACCCTGAGTTTTCTTGTGGACCTAAACTGCACTCCACCTTTTGTTTGGGATTGTTACCCGGTTGTCTTTGCCTTCTTCACAGAGCTGTGAATGGGTTGTTTTGCTGCAGTATGTAGTGGTTGGTCTTCGGACTGTTGTGAGTGGGATTAGAGGTTGGGTATGCATGAGAAGACTGGTGTTGAGGCCACCAGCTTGGCATTTAGCCTATCCTAGCTCCTTGAGGACCTGGTAAAGCCCTACTATGTGGGTTTGGCTGATTGGAAACCCTTGGCTATGTGTAAACCTACATTGGCCCTTATTCCTTGAGGAATCATGCCCAACTTGGGGGTGGCAGTGTTGCTGAGAGATTGATGAGCACGCTGGCCTATGGTTGGGTGGAACGTTACAGCGATGTAGCTGGTTGCGGGGTGAGTTATTCATCAAAAGATAAGTACTCCTGACTGTTTCATCTCTGCAATTATATCTACTGTTTCATGAATTATGATGAACATGTTGAATGTTGAAATGTTTATGTTTGCTTCCGCTGAATGTTGAGTAACTATGCATCTTTTTATGATGGACTATGCATCTTGGTATGTATTATGTTTAAGCTTTTAATTTCAGCATTGATGCATGTTCATATTCATGGGCATGGGGCTGTTTTCCCTTATGTTTGGTGTTATTAGGGTCCTCTTCACCAGTCGGACAGTTGGGGACTTCACAGTTCTCCGACCTTCAGGAAAGTTCACCTCCGAATATCCGCGACCCGACATCCGACCACATCTCCACCAACCCAATCACACATGGCCATTCACCAATGCCATCATCACCACCCCCCAACCTGGAAACTATAATCAAACCAGCTGCACCTGAACCAACTTCGCCGCAACCATTAGTGCCAACAACATCTGTATCTGGACCCTCAGTGCAAAACCAACCAGATGCACAACCAGATACAGCAATCATCCAACTAACCCAACCAGAAATACCTTCAACCACTACTTTCCAACAACTAGACAACCCAATTCTGACTCTTGTAGGTACACAAGTGTCAAAGCAAGCAGAGCAACCAAGGAACAAAAGAAAGAAAGAAAAAAAGAAGAAGGACCATCAAAGCCATATGACAATGGTCCACATCAATCAACTTGGGTCGACCAATGCAGTTGATGCAACCAAGCTGAGGGATGGAGAATTAGGGAAACTCTTGGAAACATTGGCAATCGAAGCAAAAACAAGGAGCCAAAACAGACGCAAGGAGCTCGGTGATAACGAAAAATAACAAGTCGAGTCCCTTAAAAAATGAAAAAACCTTGTGCAATCTATGATACAAGGACTGAAAGAGGTTGACACTGATAAGCCTCTAGAAAAAGCTTATCAGTTGTTTGAGATCATGATATCGGCACTACAGGCACAGATGCAAAACACAAGAGAGGAGCAAAAAGAAGAAACAAATCGACTGTTGATGCAGCAGCACACATCTTTTTTAGAAGTAAACAAAGTACTGCAAGATCACATGGAGGAGTCAGTCATTACGGAAGAAGTACTATGAAACTGGACTGCTTATTATGGGAAATTCTATTAGCAAACCCGATAGACTCGACAATAAATCCAAGCGCTCGAGAAGAGAAAAAGCACAGAGGAAGCACTTACAAGCACAATTGAAGATCAAATAGTGCTCGAAACAGCCAAATTGCAAAAGCTCGAGCGACAAGCACATCAGTGGGTGCAGCAAGCAATTCCCAAGTTTAGAAAAATTAGACATCATCTACTCGCAGATGAAACAACTTTTTGAAACAGTAGAGGAAAAGGACCAGTTTATGGGTCCCGACATGGAAAGGATAGCAGAACTTTCCATTCAAGAGAAAATGTCAATATTATCAAGTCTGACTACATTAACCATCGACATCGACAAAATACTACAAAGTTGGATGAAATTCCAACATCAGCTGGTAGTGACAGCTGAAGAAATTTTCAAAGTCTGTGTACAAAAAATACCAACCATCAGACTTCATAGCCCATGAAGATCGAACACAGAAATAACTAATTAGGACAGGCAAATAAATTTTAGTACCTCCCTATTTCTTTGGGATGAAGAAACGTTTTGTTTGTCGGGGATATGTTGGAGGAGCAAGTCGGTAAGCCGACTGGAATGATAGCCGACTTAGTCAACTAGACAACTAAGTCAATCAGCCGACTAATTAGAGATTAGGTCAGCCACATAAGGTCTAGTTGGTTGACCAAACTGACGGGTATTTATTTGTAACTATTTTGTAATTCATATATATTAGGCTGTTGAACCAGATGAGAACTCGGTTCAATTCTTTGTATTGTATGGACCCTTTCATTATAATATAATCTTTTATTCTACATACTTTTTCTTGTCTCTTGTTTCTCTTATGTATGTATGCTTTTAATGTGTATTATTGGTAAACCTATGTGATCTGTGAGATTACAACACTCCCTTAACCCTACACCTGAGGACCACCTGGGCTCAAGATCCATCCTTTTAGGATCTCTGATCCACCTCACCCACCATTTTGTCAACCATCCCTATCCTCCCAAGGCCTATAAAAGTAGGCTCATATCCATGGTTGAGAGAGAGGAAGGTTATGTTGTTGCATTCACATTATGGCCTAAATCAATAGGGTGAGAATAGGAGGAGCAAGTTGGAGCTTTTGGGGACAAGATATTGACATTGTGAAGGAGCATATCAACACTAAGGCAAAGGTTGTAAAATTCTTCTTCATTCTTTAATGCAAAATCGGTTCCTTTCCCATAAAGTATGTTGTGTCATTATCATGTCTTTTATTGTTAGATTTCTTAGTCACTAACATAGAATAGTGGAACATATTCTGGTTCTTTTTTATCTTGTGTATTGGTTTCATGTGATTATGTAGGTACAACCATGAAGAGCTATCATTATAGGAAGCAACTACATTATTCTATCAAAGACATTCATTCCAGCTCTCCGCCCATTCTAGGGAAAGTCTTCCATTTCTGTTGTGTACTATTTCTTCTATATCTGAACCATTCAGACTAGAGGAACAACTCTTGTCTGCAGGAGGTGCATTTTTCCTAACAACAAATATGGTGACTCCACTGAGGAAGAGCTTTCAACATATCCAATCTTCCTTGGTCCTTAACTCTTGTCCGAAATCCAAGCTCCAGTTTTTTGTAGTCAGATCTACTAGCCGATCTAGTGAGATCTAGGATTTGTATCATCATATCCATTCATATATAAGTTATTATACCTTATGTACTTTATGTTCCTGTTAATTCATGATTTATATGGCAGATTCATAGTGATTAACTTTTCTTTTTTCACCATTATTTTTTTTCTGACATCTACATGGAACTGCACATGCACAGTGGGAAGTAAGCGGTGCCACCTCCTGGACTCGGTGATTAGTAAGCAGTGCCACCACCTATACTCAGCAATCAAGAAGTGGTGTTGTCTCAGAACCGCTCTGTCAGTGACCCTCTGGAAGCGGTTCCAGGTAGGATTTTTCCAGACTTTTCTTTTCAAATTTTTTGTAAAAGTTTTGTTTGATTTTATTTCAGTTCTAAGTGTCTGGGCTTGTTTAAAGATATCTAAGTGTTTGAATTTCAAAATCTGATGTGGTAAAGGCTTATTTTGTTAAAATAAAAAAAAGCTAGGATAGGCTCATCTTTTCATTTGCTTGTATGCTTGGTTTTAAATTTTTAAAGGAGTGCTTGCAATCTTAGTTTCAATTAGATATCATTTTTACTATTTGTTAAATATGAAGAGAAAGACTTGCTTGATTGGTTTCTTGTTTTCATTTTTCGTTAAATTCACGAAATACTTCTTTTTGCTTGTTTAAAAAAGAAATTTTTTTGTTGAGATTTAGTTATAATTATGTTTGAAGATGAAATATTGGATCTCTGACCAGCCTCATAAGCTTTCAGATATCCATTTTTCTTCTTTCTTTCTACATTCTTGTCTTAATCAAAAGAAAAATATTAGTAGTTTTAAGTTAGATCTTTCTATTTTTGAAGGAAGATTTGAAAAAAAAGTACTTAGTATGCCTTTGAGTGCTTTTTGTCTTTCTTTTTAGGGAAAAAGAGATATCTCCTCATTTGCTTGCTTTCAAATATTAGTTTAGAAGAATTTTGCTTCTTGGCATTCTCAGAAAGTTTTGTTGAGTATTGACTATTTGGGAAAGTTTTGGTTTTGACATGAAATTGTAAAAAAGAAAATACTCTCTCCTTCCCGTAAGTAGGCATGTTTTGAAAGGTAAAGTGAAAATAATTGCACATCATAATTGCATGGTTTTACATTTCTGTCATAACTCCATGCATTCACCTAACCGTTCAATTTAAAATTAACGGTAGCTATAGGTTAAAAAATTTAGTAACTTGAGTGATAGGTTAGAGACGTGTTTCAACGTCGTAAAACGTAGGAGCTGCCATTCATTGCCTCCACTGCAACCCGAGACCTGTGCAGTTTTTCCACGTACCATCGATATATCGAATGGCCTTTCACGTACCCTTGAGGTATATCGAAAGGTACTTCACATACTCGATTGTATATAGGAAGGACCCTTGTGAATGAATGTGCATTTGACAACACTACTATGGATTTGAACTCCCACGTACCTTGAGTATATCGGCAGGCCCTACTAGGATTCATGAGACCATCTAAGAAAATCCCTTTCGGCCATCTTGTTGGCACAAAACACCAAGAACAACACTTGGGGAGATTACTATGCATGTACCGTCTAGGTAGTCGGGTATTCAAGTGAGGGAGGGTTGATCCTCCTCGCCGCATTTTACTTTTGGACCCTGCAGTATATCGTGAGTTACAAAGACTTGACAATCCTGATGAAGAACCAACTTGTTCATCCCCTCTTGTCACTTAAGTTTGCTTGTGGCCTATAGTTTGTGTAGGAGAAGTTTTATGTGATTTCCTTATTTTGAAAACCTAAGTTAGGTTTTTAGAGACCATACAATCTGGCTGAGTTTTCGTTGAGATGATCCAGAAGAAACCAAGGCTTATCACCCAACTTTCCAACTACTATAGGGGAGATCCAAATGGAAGCCACAGATCAAGGAGACACAACTGACTCCCATGTGGAAGGAAGTACAATTGTGGAAAGCGGAGAACAATTCATTGTTTATGTTAATCCCTTGGTCCAACAATCTCCTGTAGCTGACACTTCCTTTCTTTCTCTGGGGGAAGGCCATACTGATAGTCCTATTGAAACTGAGTATGGCCCTAATGCTCCTTTTTAGGGAACTTCCATGGGTCAATCCATTTCTGAATTTGGGGTCACAAGACCTTCTTTTGAGAACCCTCCTCCAGATGAAGATGAATATAGGAGAATTCAAGCATCTCTTTATCATGCTCACAATTTTTCAAAGAGAAAGGAAAGAATTGTTCCTTCACCTATATCTTACAGAGAACCTGTGTCAGCTCATTTTCTCTATATGTCAGATCCATGGCCTTCTGGATATCGTACACTTGATGAGACTTTAGGTCCTATTGAAAAGGTTATATTTAGTGGTGTGACTTCTCATAATCCAGGAAAAACCTCAAACCCTACAGCTATAAATCCTAGGTCTGTTTATATTCCTCCCATACCCACTGTAGCTAGGGGGCAATCCTTAGCTCAAATGGTGTCAGTAAATTCCAACACCGAGGGGAAACCCCCGCCTTGAGTTACGTTACCTATTAGTGGAGTTTCTACTAGTACTAAACAAACTTCTTTTATAGGACAACATGCAATGGTTGTTCCTCCTACCCATACCAATGTGGTAAACCCTCCATTGAGTTCAGGCCAACCCTTGGGGGTACAACCTATAGTTAACCAGCCTTCTGGGGGTTATGGTTACCCACGAAATCAATTACCTATAGAAAATATGAATTATCAACCTACATCTACATGAACTATGTATCCCGGAATCCCTTACCCTGGAAACACGTTCACGCCATGGGGGAAACCTAATTGGTCCTACATGCCAACTATGGGAGGAATGCCTATTCTTACTACTAGAGGTGCCGAAGGTCCACCTTATGGTGTCCCACATTTCGGAGGCCCACCTAGAGGTGTTTTTCCTTATGGGATACAACCACACAGAGCCCCACCACCTAGAGGCCCACCTTCTGGGGGTCCACCACTTGGGGGTCCACCTTTTGGGGGACTACCATCTGGAGGACCACTTCCTAGAGGTACACCACCACTAGGAGGCCCACCACCTAGAGGCCAGCCACCTCCAATTTACCCTCCTTCTAGAGGCCCTACCCCATCTAGAGGCTCTTCGAGAGGATCATCTACCCATCAACTAGCTCAGAAGCCGATATATCAATCATCTTATGGTCCTACTGGTACACATATTCCCTATCAGTATTACCAGTATGTCGAACCTAATCGACAGCTTCCATTCCTAGCAACTTTGGAATTTCCCAATTTGTCCAAGTTGATAAATGATCTCATTTAGAAAAACCATTCATTATCTACTATTCCAGTCAAGTTACCATAAGACATCCCGAAGTTTGATGGGAAGCAGCGATATGATCCCAAAAATCATGTCATGAATTTTCATCTATCGTGTTCCTCGAACTCCTTGATGAATGATTCTATTCGTTTGATAATCTTTCAGCGCACTTTAACTAGTACGGCCATGAAGTGGTATATTGAACTTCCACAACATTCATTTGTGGATTTTAGGGCATTGGAAACTTTTTTTCTTACACACTTTCAGCTACCCATTCATTATGAAATAGGTACAGATATTTTGACTTCACTCTGTCAAAATACCTCCATGCACATTTCGGACCATATCCATGAGTGGAGATGAAAGAGATGACTTATTAAAGCTCCCATCCCAGACCAACTATTAGTTGATTGGTTCACCAAATCCTTGTTGCTTCCTATCGCCCGAGATGTGGCTATGGGTGTTTTTGTTACCGAAGAGTAGGATGTCAGTCACGCTTAGTATATGGACTTGGTATATTCCTAATCTAGAAATTTTTATGACCTAATCCCTCAAGCTCCTCATCCCAGTACGAACCCTACCAAGACACCCGCGGAGACTCCTATTGATGGGGTTCTTGGTTCAATCCAGCCCTCATCAACAGCCAAACCTGCCAAGCAACCTAATCCTTCTGCTACTACTCCTTCAACTCCTACGGTTTCTGCTGAGGTAAATTCTATTCAAAGCACACAGACACCTGACAATAAGAAAAAAGGAAAAGGTAAAAATAAAAAACTTGGAAACCAACATGAGACTATCAATGTTGCGGCCACAAAAAATGGTAACAAAGGGAAGAGAAAAGCTAAGTACCCTTACTTGTTATGTGGGGGTGATCACTTCATGAAGGAGTGTCCTCATCGTGAAGAGACTAGTAAGTTTCTAAAAAGTAACCCTACACCCACGGTTCTTACTGATCCTTTCCCATATCAACAACAATTGATAGACCACATGTCTAATCAAGAGGATTCTGGTTCCACGAAATAAATCAGAATAATGTCTTCTGATTCCATCAATTTGAATACTCGTATTCAGTCATATGACAAGCCTGCGGAGAAGACTCGGATGAAAAATCCTTCTTTCGAGAAAGTTCCTTCTACTAGTTCCCCTCTATCTTCATCTAATGGTCCTCTCGTGATCGAGAAACCTAACCTTGAGTTGATTATAGGACCACCTAAGGCTACCTTTAGGAAGGTTTTTTTTAATCCCAATGCATGAGCTGCACAATTTTATAATGTTGTTGAAGATCTAGCTCAAGAACCTTATGCGATGTCTACCCTTGAGGTACTCCAAAGTTGTCCAAAATAATGTAAAAACCTGCTAATTGCTTTGGGGAAAATAGACACAGATAATACCAACTTAATTCATTTCAATGTGGAGAACTATAAGTCCAGATTACCTCACCAACTTGCATTTCAAATTTCCTCTAGATTAGTTGGGAGAAAGGTCCATCGGACCATTCTGGATGAAAGAGATTCAACCTCAGTTTTTTCTATAGCCTGTTGGAGAGCCATTGGTTCTCCCAAGCTTAATACGAGAACAACACTCGGGGAGATTACTATGCACATTCCATCCAGTTAGTTGGGTATTTAGGTGAGGGACAGTTGATCCTCCTCACTGCGTTTTACTTTTAGACCCTATGGTGCATCGTGAGTTGCAAAGACTTGATAATCCTGGTGAGGAACTGGCTTGTTCATACCCTCTTGTCACTTAAGTTTTCTTGTGGCCTATAGTTTGTGTAGGAGAATTTTTGTGTGATTTCCTTATTTTTGAAACCCTAGGTTAGGTTTTTAGAGACCATACAACCTGGCTGAGTTTCTATTGAGATGATCCATAAGAAACCAAGGCTTACCACCTGACTTTCCACCTGCTATAGGGGAGAGCCAAATGGAATCCATAGATCAAGGAGCTGCAATTGACTCCCATGTGGAGGGAAGTATAGTTGTGGAAAGTAGAGAAAAATTCATTGCTTATGTTAATCCCTTGTTCCAATAGCCTCCTATGGCTGACACTTCCTTTCATTCTCCGAGGGAAGTTTGTACTAATAGTCCTGTTGAAACTGAGTATGGCCCTAATGCTCCTTTTTGGGGAACTTCCATGGGTCAAGCCATTTCTGAATTCGAGGTCACAAGACCTTATTTTGAGAACCCTCCTCCAGAAGAGGATGAATATACGATAATTCAAGCATCTCTTGATCATGCTCGCAATTTTTCAGAGAGAATGGAAAGAATTGTTCCTTCACCTGTATCTTACAGAGAACCTGTGTCAGCTCTTTTTCCCTGTCTATAAGATCCATGGCCTTTTGGATATCGTACACTTGCTGAGACTTTAGGTCCTATTGAAAAGGTTCCATTTAGTAGTGTGACTTCCCATAATCCAGGACAAACCTCAAACCCTACAGTTATAAATTCGAGGTCTATTTCTATTCCTCTCGTTCCCTCTCTAGCTGGAGGGAAATCCTTGGCTCAAATGGTGTCAATACATCCCAAGGCATGGGGGAAATCCTTGGCATGAGTTATGTTACCTGTTAGTGGAGTTTCTACTAGTACTAGACACGATTATTCTATAGGACAACCCGTAGTGGTTGTTCCTCCTACCCATACCAATGTGGTAAACCCTCCATCGAGTTCAAGCCAACCCTTGGGGGTACAACCTATAGTCAACCAACCTTCTTAGGGTTATGGTTACCTGGGGAATCAATTACCTATAGAAAATATGAATTATCAACCTACATCTACATGAACTATGTATCCTGGAAGCCTTACCCTGGAAACATGTTCACGCCGTGGGGGAAACCTAATTGGTCCTACATGCCAATTATGGGAGGAATTCCTATTCTTACTACTGGAGGTGTTGAAGGGCCACCTTATGGTGTCCCACCTTTTAGAGTCCCACCTGGATGGGTCCCACTTAGTGGTGGTATTCCTTATAGGGGACCACCACCTGGAGGACCACCACTTCGAGGCCCACCACCTGGAGGCCCACCTTCTAGGGGTCCACCACCTGGGGGGGCACCATCTGGTGGATAGCCACATAGAGTTCTACCACCACCCAGAGGCTCACTACCTGTAGGCTATCCACCTCTAGGTGACCCTCCTCCTGGAGGCCCTACCCCATCTAGAGGCTCTTCGGGAGGATCATCTTCCTATCAACCAGCTAAGAATCCGATATATCAATCATCTTATCGTCCTACTAGTACACATATTCCCTATCAATATAACCAATATGTTGAACCTAATAGACAACTTCTATTCCTATAAAATTTGGACTTTCTTGATTTGTTGAAGTTGATAAATGATCCCATTTAGAAAAACCATTCATGGCCTGCTATTGCAGTTAAGTTACCATCAAACATCCCAAAGTTTCATGGGAAGTAGCGAGATGATCCCAAAATTCATGTTATGACTTTTCATCTATGGTGTTCCTCGAAGTCCTTGATGGATGATTCTATTCATTTGAGACTCTTTCAATGCACTTTGACCGTTATGGCCACAAAGTGGTATATTGAAATTCCACAACATTCATTTATGGATTTTAGCACATTGGAAATTATTTTTCTAACACACTTTCAGCTACCCATTCATTATGAAACAGGTACGGATATTTTGACTTCACTCTGTCAAAATACATGCACGCACATTTTGGACCATATCCATGAGTGGAGACGGCAGAGATGACTTATTAAACCTCCCATCCCAGACCAACTGTTAGTTGATTGGTTCACCAAATCCTTGTTGCCTCCTATCACCTGAGTTGTGGCTATGGGTGTTGATGTTACCGAAGAGCAGGATATCACTCATGCCCAGTATCTAGACTTAGTATATTCCCAATCCGAAACTTTGTATGACCTAATCCCTCAAGATCCTCATCCCAGCACGGACCCTGCCAAGCCACCCACAGAGACTCTTGTTGATGGGGTTGTTGGTTCAATCCAGACCTCATCAGCAGCCAAACCTGCCAAGCAACCTAATCCTTATGCTACTACTCCTTCAACTCCTATGATTTGCACTAAGGTAAATTATATTCAAAGTACACAGACACCTGACAATAAGAAAAAAGGAAAAGGTAAAAGTAAAAAACCTGGAAACCAACAGGAGAATATCAATGTTGCGGCCACATAAAACGATAACAAAGGGAAGAGAAAAGATAAGTACCCTTACTTGTTATGTGGGGGTGATCACTTCATGAAGGAGTGTCCTCATTATGAAGAGACTAGTAAGTTTCTGAAAAGTAACCCTACACACACGGTTCTTACCGATCCTTTCCCATATCAACAACATTTGATAGACCACAAGTCTAATCAAGGGAATTCTGGTTCCATTGAAGAAATCATACTCATGTCTTTCGATTCCATCAATTTGAATACTTGTAGTCAGTCATACGGCAAGCCTACAGAGAATAAGGACTAACAATCCGTCTTTCGAAAAAGTTCCTTCTACTAGTTCCCATCTATCTTCGTCTAATGGTCCTCTTGTGATCGAGAAACCTAACCTTGATATGATTTTACGACCACCTAAGGCTACCCTCAGGAAGGTTTTTTTTAATCCCAATTCCAGAGCTACACAATTTTATAATGTTGTTGAAGATCTAGCTCAGGCACCTTGTGTGATGTCTACCCTTGAGGTACTCCAAAGCTGTCCAGCGCAACGTAAAAACTTGCTAACAGCTTTGGGGGAATTATACCCAGATAATACCAACTTAATTCATTTCAATGTGGAGAACTATAAGTCCATATTACCTCACCAACTTGCATTTCAAATTTCATCTAAAGTAGTTGGGAGAAAGGTTCATCGGACCATTCTGGATGAAAGAGCTTCAACACCAGTTTTTTCTATATCCTGTTGGAGAGCGATTGGTTCTCCTGAGCTTACAAAGTCTCCTACGACATTAAAATATTTCGATGGATGAGGTTTCCAGCCTCATGGTCTATTACCAGATCTTTCATTCGAGCTTGGGGGCAAGACTGTTTCCATTCAAGTGGAAGTGGTTGATGCCCTGTTGGACTACAACCTCCTATTAGGGAGAAACTAGTTCTATGCTATGACTATTGTTGCATCAGCAATTTTTTGAACTCTCTAGTTTCCTCATTTGGGAAAAATCATGACTATTGATCAAAATGACTTTTGTTCACCAGATGTTACCACTCCCACCATGAATAATATCCCTATGCTAGACCAGTTCCCTCCTCCTTATCAGTCGATTGGGGTAGGTATGCTGAAAGATTCAAACCTTATGGGAGTATTTCCTTCAACCCCTCCTAGTATGGAAGTGGCAACCATGAACATGATTTCCACGACTGGTTTTAGTTCCCAATGAAAAGAAGTTATTGATCCATCCTCTCCTGGCCCATATGAAGCAATGTATGATGTTGTCCAATCTACCTCCGATGTCCAACCAGATGATATTCATCTGGTAGCTTCGGATCCTTACCACTTTCCTTACTGGCTAGAACCCTCTCTTCCCACTCTAGACTATCTCACATAGAATTTTCCTTCAGATGAGTCCATCATCGAGATTATGAGTGTGAATGAATCTGTATGTGAAGATCACCATCATCAATCTTCTTTTCTTCCCAACTCCAGTTCGATATGTTTTGACCTGGTATCCCTTATCAATCCTGATATTGTCACCATCCAAAAATGCCTGTATTGTTGCAAAACACAAATTTCAAAGGAAATATTTGCAACATCACTAAGACGAATCTGATTGACATATCAGTCAAGCTCAAAACCATTGAGCATGTTCACATAGGCTAGAACTGCTTGACAGAGGAAACTGAATATTTTAGAGCTCTTTTCAAAGAATTCCATGATATTTTTGCTTAGACGTATGAGGAGATTCTTGGGATCGATCTGTCGATTTTTGTACATGAGATTAAAACTTATCCCACGAAAAAACATGTTTGGCAAAAATTACGTCAAGTCCATCGTAGGAAGCCTACAGCTATCAAAGATGAAGTTTAAATTTTTTTGAAGGTGGAGTTTATTTATTCCATGCCCCTAACGGAATGGGTATCTAACATTGTCCCTGTAGCCAAAAAATAGAGTACTATTAGAGTCTACATCGATTTTTGAGACTTCAATAAGGCTTGTCCTAAGGAAAATTTCTCGACTCTGCATATCGATCAAATCATCCATAACTGTGCTAGAAGTGTCATCTTTTCTTTTATGGATGGTTTTTCTGGATACAATCAGATAGAGATTCTACCCGTCGATCAGCATAAAATGACATTTATTTTCCCATGGGGAACTTTCATGTATCGAAAGTTACCTTTTGGCCTAAAGAATGTTGGAGCTACATTCCAACGAGCCATGTCCTATGCCTTTCATGATATCAAGAACATAGTGGAAGCGTACCTTAACGACCTCCCTGCTCATTCGCAGCAACAGGAAGACCATATCGGGCACCTTAGAGACATTTTTCTTAGGTGTCGTCACTATAACATTCATCTTAATCCACACAAATGTGTATTTTGTGTTGATATTGGATGCCTCCTTGGCTTCGTGGTTTCTAAATATGGCATCCTGATTGATCCATTCAAAATTGTTGTTATCTTGGTCTTACCTGCCCCGACAAGCCTTACTGAGCTCCAAATTTTGCAAGGGAAGGAAAAATTTCTTTTTTGTTTCATGTGCAAATTCACTGAGAAAATGCACGGTTATATGCGTCTCCTGAAGAAGGACACTCTGTTCTTCTGGGATGACTAGGACCAGTGAGCCTTTAATAATTTGAAGCACGCTCTTGTTGAAGCCTCGAGTGTGTATGTGGCTGAAAAGGGTCCAAGGCTCACAACAAAGGATGAAAACCCAGCCAAAGGATTCAAGCAATCCTATGCAAGTATTACCATATCCTCGAGTTGTTTGGTGTGGTTAACACCCATGTATATTTGGCCTCCACTGGCACTCATTGAGTGAATGAGTTTAGGTGTTGGAAGGATCCTTCTAACTCAGAAGGAAAACTAGATCAGTGAGGGAAAAAGGAAAATGCGATCTAACAGTAAGAGAGAATATAATCTAGATCTACACTATTCTAAGAGAGGTATTTGGTTTGTTAACAAATCAACCTGAGATGTAAGACATATAAGAATTTAAGCAAATTAACATAAATGTAAACAAGCTCACTTACTTATCATTTAACTCACAATCAATCAATGAAAATTAACTGACAACAACTCAAAATTAACACATTCAAGGTCAATCTGCATCTAAGTATGTCAATTAAAAAATTAACATATATGTTATCTAGTTTACTGTGTAATCATTTGCAGAAATAGATAAAGACTTTAATAGAATAAAATCTTTAATACTTTATCAGTACATAAATCACTAACAGAGAGAAATCAAGGCTGTGAATAAATGCACTTGTTAACTGCAAAGAACTAACAGTAATATTGATCCATCTAAAACATGAAAAATCATAATTCATTAAGGAAACTTAATCAAGTAAATGACAAGAGATATGAAAGAATGTTTTTGTTGTATTAAATAAAGTTTGCAAAAAATACAAAACCTCAAGTAAACAGAGGTATCTCCAGTCTCTTGTCCATATTTTTCCCTTCCAAAAGTCCCTATTACATGTGAAACACACCCTTTAAATAATTATTACAAAGAGAATATTCCCATCAAATTGGGATCAAAAAATCTAAATAAAACTAATAACCAAGGAAATCCCACCATCTATTCCAAATACCTAACAATTCCTCAATGTTGGGATAGTTAGCTGATTCAAGACCAAGTTGAGAATCACACTTATAATTCTCCATTTCATTTTTAGCAAACTTGTGCCAGATGTAGTTGTAAATGTGGATCTTGCCCTCAATATCCAAAGGTTGTCTCATCAATTGATCCATGTCTTCAATAGTGATATGATCGACTCCATGGATTTTCTCCTTTGCTTCATCTCGTTGGTGTTCATCCTGCTTGATCACCAGCCTTGGTGGATAGGCGTTCTCAAAAAATGTAGGACTCCTAGTGGCTCCTAAAATGCAGGGATTGGTCTAGGAGGCACCCAAACTCATACATGCACATGCAGTAAGTGGAAGTTAACCTATAGCATTGTTCTCCACACTCCAATGAATGCTACATGTGGCCCCATTAGGCCAAGTGGACCCAATTAATTAATTAAGGTTCCTAAGTTAGGCTAAATAATCTAATAGACAATATGGTCAAGGGAGGATTAATAATCCTAACACCCCCCTGAATCCTAACTTGGAAAAATGTGAACCTCAGTAACAAGACCATAGGTCACCCAAATACAATCTAAAAGACAGAATGTTGCTTAATACAATCAAGGAAATAGTGGAAAACCTCATGGGAACCTCCCCCCCGCCCCCTCAAAATAAGCAGGAATACAAATTTTGAAAAAAATTGTGAAAATTTTTTCTTCTATTTGCAACACTATGCAGCAGCAGTATCTTGGTTCTATGTAGGTGAACCCATGAATACAAACAAAGTTCTTATTTCTGGAGTAATATTCCTCTTTGGAAGAAGAACAATGCACTCAACTGAATCAAAAATATAAACAGCTACACGATGAAAACTGGACCCATGTAGAGCAGCTGAAATCATCTAAAGAGAGAGCAAAGCTGCTTGAGAATTTGAACCATGTGAGGAACACCCAATAAACTAATATATTGCAGCCTTGAACAGAAAACCATGAGTGGTAAAAAAATCCCCAAGTGTTAGGATCAAGTGTCCAGGCGGATGCATAATGTCTTCCTCTTTACTAGTTTTGTGAGGAGATGAGCATGTGACCAAAGGAAGAGAAGCCCTGGGACTATGGAGAGCGAATGCTTGAGATCCATAATATGATATAGCTTCAGAAAAATCCAATAATTCACAACATATAATATCATCAATATCATAAGAGAAAACTAACATCGAATCCTCAACAGCAAAATTGAAGGAGACTTGCGGTGCTTGATTTGTCACACCAAAATTGATGAAACATGTTACAAGCAATAATGTAAGCTATTGAATATCAAAACCTGAACCACATATTATCAGATCAGAAAATAAATCAGATCCAAAAATTTTCATATCAGATCCAAAACTATGAAGTGAAATCAAATCCCCAACAACAATTTTGAAGGAGACTTGCGGTACTTGATTTGTCACACCAAAATTGATGAAACCAGCTAGAAGCAGTACTAAAAACTCATGAACCTGAAATATTGAACCAAGTAATATTAGGTCAGATATAAATAAGATCATATCAGATCCAAATAATTCCATATCAGACCCAAAAATTTTGAATGAAATCAAATCCCCAGCAACAATTTTGAAGGAGACTTGCGGTACTTGTTTTTTCACACCAAAATTGATGAGAACAGCTACAAGCAGTAATGAAGGCTCATGAACCTGAAATATTGAACCAAGTAATATCAGATCATATCCAAATGATATCATACCAGATCCAATAAATATCATATCAGATCCAAGAGTTTGCTCCACCGAGATGGTAGATGCACAATTTTCTCCTTCTTCAAAATTATGAATATCGGTGCATGCAATCATGTAGAAATTTATTGGAAGCTCAAGATAAATGAGAGTGAATGGATCACTCCTAAAACCTGAAATTATTTCCAAAATATCCAAATATTTACAAAATATAATATCAGCAAACTCATGAGAGAAAACTGACATCAAATCCCCATCAGAAATTTTGAAAGAGATTTTTGGTACTTGTTTCTTTAAACCAAAATTGATGAGAACAGCTACAAGCGGTAATGAAATATCTTGAACCCTAGAACCAAGTAATATCAGATCAGATCCAAATAAGATCATATCAGATCCAATAAATTCCATATCAGATCCAAGAGTGTGCTCCACCGAGATGGTAGATGCACAGTTTTCCCCTTCTTCAAAACCCTGAGTATCGGTGCATGCAATCATCTAGGAATTTATTGGAAGCTCTAGATCAATGAGAGTGAATGGATCACTCCTACAATATGATATTATTTCCAAAATATACAAATAATTACTTATCTACACACCAGCAACATCATTAGAGACAGAGAAATCAAATTACTCACCTTTTCCTGGAGAAATAACCGGTAAACTATGCACAAAATTTATAATAGAATAATCACTGGAGAATTTTTGCATACAAAGGAAGGAGATATTTTATTCAAGAGAATATATTTGAATTTCTTCTTCTGGATCATCCATTTGAGGAGATGAGATATCAAAGATCTCATACACTTCCGGAATAGCAGGAGAAGGAGTCACTCCAAGGAGACTTTCTTCAATTCGAATTGACTGTGAGCAAGATTATGCTTCTTCTTCATCTTGAACAACTTCATCAGAGAGAGTAGAGGCCAATAATTTTGAGTAAATAACTCTTGTGGTTCTGAATGTGCTCCCCATATTTCTATAACAATCCTCATTGTGCTTCACAAATATTCTATCTAGTTCTATCCAAAGATCCTTTGGGTATTCTGCAAACTCAATAAGGTCTATAAGAAAGATTCAAGAAAAAGTCCCACATATTGATCCATAAGCTCTATCACCATAATTTATCCAGTCTTTCTCATATTCATAAGACTCTTTACCAATTCCCATAGATACCTCATAGAGACCTTGTCTCTTCAGAGATACAATCATCTTCAACTCTCATTCTGAATATCTTGTGGATGGAGTAATAAGAGGAACTGATAATATCGAATCCATATGAAGTTGAACTTGAAAAATATCACTACAAAACTAAAAATATATGAACTGTTAGAATCATTCTTTTCCTCTCGACATGAACATATTTTCAGGGTCCATCATGCCCTCTCCGTTGCTCTGAATAAATCCAGAGCTAGAAAATCATCATAGGGGACTTATGTGGAAACTCAGCTGGTTCTGATGTTTGATGGGGAGAAACAAGCATGAAACCTACCTAAGAAGGCTCTAATACCATATTAATCTATCGTAGGAATCTAGGGACTAAAACACAGTCTTATAAGAGATTTTAGACAATTAAGCATGAAAATGGCATAATGGTGCTGCGATAGGAGTAGAATCTCTTTATAATCAATAAATAATGAGTAATACATTACAATGGTCATGAAAGGTGCATGAATGCCAATACAATTTGAATAATCAAGGTGGTCATTCGAATTGAATGGATGTGTGTAGCGTAACTGAATTTCAGCCACAGTCAGCACACATAGTTAACCACCAAGCTAATCAATAAATGACTCTCACACTAAGTCCTAACTAAATGAAGTGAAATAGCTAATTGAGTCTAACTGAAAGTGACTCGTCACATGTAAATGCATGTCCAACTGAAGGAGGTAGCACATGCATAACTCCAAGTAGCTCTGATGGAGTTAACTGAAGTAAACATGTCATCAGAAGTGGTTATAGGCGCATGTGTTAGCCCTAGTTCATAAATAATGACAAAAAATAATCAAATAATGATTTCACAACTCAGGTTAACTGATTGTAACAATCAATTAGAAATTAGGTGCATTTATGACACTCAGATCACCCCATAAATGCTCCCTGTTTGAAGGAGGAATCCCAATTAGGCCCCCCGACTGAAGGAGAAGGCTTATTTGGCCTCCTTGATTGAAGGAGGACGTGGGTGTGCTAATCCTGATGTCATAGTGTTCTCATTTGATGCCGAGCAAGTCAATTAAACTTAGGATAGTGGGTAAATAGGCCAAAATCAACCAAATAAGTGTGCATGTTGGGTAAATGACTCCAACATTCTCAACCATCTCATTGAGGTCAAGCCAAATAGTTAGTACAGTTATGACTTTCTTTAGCTGAAAACTGTTGAGGATGATAATGTTCTCTGGCTTGTCCTTCATGTACCTTTTCCAATCTACAATAGCATCATCATCTTTGGATGCTTTCTCCCTCTTTTCTACTTGATCCTCAAGGAAAACAAACATCTTACCAAAAGCAATATAAGTTTCATAAATATCATCCATAGTTTGGAACAACTCACTTATTATCTCATAATGCTCCTGATTAGTCCTGATAGCCAATTCCTTGAATTCCTCTTGTGAAAACCTGCAGAATGAAGAGGAACCTGTACTTACAGTTGCATCTTCACATTTCTTTTCAAGTGAGGCTATCCTCTGTGTGAAGGTAGAATTTGCATTCTTCTCATTTTGCAATTCATCCTGAAGAGAGGAATTCTTGAGCTGCAACTCTTTGAACTTATCTTCAGATGTTTTCTCTAGATTTGACACATGAATTTTATGCTGCCTTTTGAACTCATATAACTCTTCCTGTAGTTTTCTCATTTCCTCTTTCCTTTTATCAAATTCCTTGTTCAGTGTGAGCACTACATCAAGGTTGGCACCTATAAAAGCACCAAAGAAACGGTTGAATCCACTCCATCAATATGAGGGTCACCAAAGTATTGAGTCCATACTATTTGATTAGTAACAGATCCAGGTACATCATCATGATCCCTACTTCTCTTCTTTCCTTTTTTTATCACCACCTTTGATGACCTACTGTAAAAATAATCTCCAAGAGAGACTCCATTATCTTCATCAAAATCATCCACTGAAGGAGTAGATGATGAAGTTCCACTCACTGTTGAAACCAACGAGGATGTTTGAGTAATGGTAGGAGGTGGTATAGACATAGTGATAGGTGAAATAGAGAAGAAAGAGGAGATATTTTGATCAATTGTTGATGTAAAGGTTGAATAAATGACTAGGATGATAACTTCAGATAGTGGGATATTAGTGTGAATAATTGAGGGTGTTGAGACCTGCTTAGGAAAAACTGATCATGGAAAAATGAATGAAGGTAATAGCAAGGGGATTTTGAAAGACTGGGTCTTATTAGGGATGAATGAAGGTGTAGGGTGTTGAAATGAGATAGGTGGGATTGAAATAGGTGTTGAGGTCAAAGAATGATAGAGTTGGGATAATGGGGATGATGGAAAGACCCTTGTAGGAAAAGTGGAAAGAGTGTGGATGGTGTTATCACATATATAGTAGTCAGGCTACCATATCCTATTTTTCAGACATAGTACATTTTTCAGCCAGATCTCTTACATATGAGATGCTGAGATGAGCATTTCTGATGGATCATTTTTGTATTAGTGGACTATTGTACTCTCCCATGCCAGGATTGAGTCTTAGGACACTCAGATTTGAGGACCGATATATCCATTTATGTTATTTCAGAGCAGTAGTGGATGCCTAGTGATATATCAGTACTTTCTCATTGGATATATGGTGTTTCAGATGGATTATATTGCATGGATATGACTCAGTATTTTATATGGTATTGTGCTTATTATTTCTCTTATATTGATTCTTGTGACATATATTGGCTTGTGGTATCATGATCTGGCAGTCATATTTATATGGACTTGGTTGTATATTATACTATGTATTGATGTCCTTACTCTGGCTTTGAAGTTCTTGATCTATACTCATTGGTTTTACCCTCCTTAGGGAGAATAGAGATAGTCATTCCCACCATTTTTTTGGCTTGCTAGTGTTGGCTCCATCATTTCATTGTCTTCATCCATCCATTACCTTCCAGTTTAATTTTCAACCCGACTGACTTCTTGACTTGTGGCATGGAGGACCCTTTTCCCCGCTAGAACCTTTGTTGGACAAGCCTCTCTATTTACATTATGTCTCGGCTCTGAGTTGGTGACAAAACTTGCCTATGGTAAGTTGGATAGTATGCCTAAATCATTTTGGTCAGTTGTCCCGATGTTTGGCACTGTGCAGAATTCCCCCTAGTCTCTTGAGATTTTGTCGGCTAAAACTGAAAGCTCATGTACAACTTTTATTGAAATATGAAATATGTGCCCATGGAAAATGAAAATTGTAAAACTGTGTTTCTTAACATTGGCAAAATGGGCAAGAGCAATGAAATGCTAAGAAAAAAATACTCCTTGAAGAGTATAAGAAAAGGTCCAAAAAAGCAATGGTTAAAAAAATGTTATATCAAAGGATTGTTGACCTTATTAAATATAAATATGGCCCCGATGAAAGTTACGATTAGCTGTGCTTTTAAGCAATGGTGATGTCCCAAAGGGTTCATATAGGCCAAAAGGCCACAGAATGAAATGTGATCCTAATGAACTTGGATCAAAATTGATGTAGACATGATGCCTAAGCTGAATAAGCACTCTCTAAACAACTCATCCATCTTTGAGGCATTGCAATTCCTTGTGTTGATGTTTGTCCAGTATTGGTTGTAGTGAGTTTTCCCTTTTCCTTGTCCAAAGTGTCATGATGTTGAGTAGGAGGTCATACTTTGCCTTAGCCTTGTCATTTCCACCTTTCACCCTTCACTAGCAAAATGACTACAGCTATGAAGTGAGTATAGTCTTGAAAGTCTGAGTCTAAGTAATAATAAATAAAGCCTGATATTTATAAGTATTTGTTAATGTACCACCATTGAAATGATTGTTACTTGTTGATTTTGTTACGTGAATTAGTTGTAGAGCATGGTTTAACCTCTTAATACTTGCAGCAGATTGATCTATTCTGAGTTATTATGGGTATCTGATCAGTTATAGATGGTTATATTGTTTATTTGATGTGATTGATGGTTAGATAGAGACCTATGGGGGGTATGAGTATACACCTTAGATGGATTGGGACTCTCTGAGTCCAATGAGACAATTTATTTCCATTTTCGGGCACTTACAGATGTGATCAGGCTTATTCTGCTTTTCTGATGCAGTTTTTCTTCACAGATTGATTTGTTTGAGCTGGGAGATGTTTCAGTTGGATCTCCTAGGGCATTGTATGGGAATAAGTGGGTGTAGCCACTTGTTTGTACCATTGTACCCCCATCCCAGAGATCTTGGAGGGCTGAATTTGACAACGTAGGAACCCTAGGAGGTTGTTTTAGCAGTATCACGTTTTCGGAGGCAGATTAAAAAATGATCAAATGGCTATTGAAGAGATCGATTTGGGCTACTGAGTCAAAGAAATGGCATGGGGTCAGTCACAATGATGAGAGTGATGTCTTCCACACCTTCTCCAGCAGTTTCAACATTTTATGGGGCCCGCACCTATTTTTGGGCAAATTTTATATATTTTCTGGAGCTTTTTGGGAGACCCATGATTTCCTCAAGGAGGTACAAAAGTCAAAATTTTAAATTGTTATATTATTTATTGTGCCATGGGGACACCCAAAGGGAGTTAGTCAAACACTCCTTGGACCCACCATGTGCTTTCATTTATTTCTTGTTGAGTGGGTTACCTTTATTTGGGTGGTTTAAGTCCACTTTGGTAAATTATAATTATATTGATCCATGTATTGTATGTTGAGCTCATCTCAACCATTGATTAGAAAATTGTATCTTTTAATATTAGCCACTCGTTTTGAAAGTGGTTAGGATTTGGTTATGATTGAGGTTCTCTCATTTTTATTTAAAGGAGAGAGCTTCTCATTTGTAAGTTGTCTTTGGCTCTTGGATCTGAATAATAGAAAGACTTTTTCTGTGGAAATTTTTTTGGATTTGTTTTGCATCTGATGTGCTCAAATGGTGATTATCTTGTCTTCATCTTACTAGCATTGTGGAAATTCTCGTGAGATGTATTTTTTTTTTGCGGCTATCATTGTTTTGTCTACAGGAGGGCATTTTGGCTGGAGCATTTTTGTAGGGGGACCTCAACTCACTCGGTTCTCTTCGTCTTGGATCAGGGGTTTTTCATTAGTTTCATTGCGATCTATGATTACTTCATTTTACTGTCTTGTAGCATTCAGTTTCTTTATTTTGTATGTGCAAATCTGATATGGTTGACGTTTGCTCATGCAGGGTAGGAGGCGCTTTGATGGCTTGGAGCTTGCATATGCCATAGAAATCACGGGGATCTTCCAGGATTGATCGGGATAGCTAGGATCGTCACTGTTATATACTTCTAAAAGATTATCTAGGTAAGATCCATAGGTAGTTTCTTCTTTTCTAATCTTATTCCATTGTACCTTTCTGAAATTTAACTATTTTTCTGAAAACTCCTAAACCATAAAAACCTAAAAAATCAAATAATCAGGAAACCGTCTGATCTTTTGCCAAACCATTTCTAGGTTTCATAGATCGGGCCTCCCCCTAACTAAATCAACTAGAATGCTAGTCAAATTCTTCATAGATTGACCTAGATCTATTTTTTTAACAGAAAACTGCATAGCCCCCCACTGAAAAAATTGACCTGTTAGGGTTTTGAGTTTTTCTAATTTCTAACTTCATAGATAGATATATCGGGTCTTGGATCGTCCAAATCAACCCCAACTCTTTCAATAGGCTCAATAGTTTGACCAGGATCTAAAAAATAGACTGAAACTTCCCTGGCGCCCTCACTGAAAATTGGCCTTTTTCAGAAGTAGGTTTTTCTAAAATCTGACATGATAGGATGATATATTGGGTCCCAAACATCCCAAAACACCCTTGACACTGTGTTAATTCATCCTAGTTTTTTCTAGATCTAAAAAAATAAGTTTTCAGCCTCCTAGCCCCATCATCAGATTTTGACTTTTCTAAATCTAATTTTCCTATTGTTTTCTTGATTTGGGCTTATAGATCAGGTCTCCCTGATCTCTTCTCATCCTCAACTCTAAGCCATCAGCCTTCCGGTACCCCCTAAAGCTTCATATTTGTCTTCTTAGGCCCTAGCGCTAGCTATCTACTGAGCTGGGTTTCCTGTATCTTGGATTTTTCTAGACCAATTGCTTTCTGGTTTCGTAGATCAAGGTGTTTCCCAAGTGGGTTTCTTGAAACATTGTATTAGTACTGAATCCATTTCCCAATGCATACAAAGCACTGATCTCCAAGCTAGCGCTGCCCTTAGGCTCTTAGCCTTTGCCATCTACCAACATTCATTGATAGCTCAAACACCTTTTACTGAGTCTGATTTCTAGGTACTGGATAGTCCCAACTCTATTCATGCTCGCCCTATCATAGTTATGTTTCCCAATATAGTTGCTAGTACCTAAACCCTAGAGCTAGGGTTCCCATTCACCTTGCACCTTAAGTACCCTGAAGCCCCATCTAATCTTCTTCTGGTGTCTAGGTTCGATCTCTCCTGTCAGGAGCAGATCGGGGTCTCCCCCATTGTTATCCTGGACTAGGATAACCTAAAGTGAAGGCTTCCTTGATTGGTGTGACAACCATGCATTTAGGAGTCTAGGCAGTTGTGGTTCCACCCTTTAGTTGCTTGCCCCTCTAGCATCCATTCTGGATCCACCTTAAGCAGGAAACTACAAGGCAGGTGATAACAGATGGATGAGACGAGGAGTGATGTGGTTGATGAAAGAGGAACACGAAAATATTTTGGAATAGAATCTTCCATTACAATATCATTAAACAAATATGCAAATGTATTCAATGGCTTGGTCACTTCTTATGTTACAAGAACAGACGAATGCACCTCATCTTCAACATGAAAATCATCAAGGGAAATTGTATGGGTTTGAGAAATAGTCACCAATGTTTTTTGTTTCTTAAATGGCTTATCAAAAACTTGCTTGATTATCACCTACCGAAGTAATTGTAGTAGTCACCTAAATGTCAGGAATAGGCTTAGCAATTGCAGCTGCTTGATTATCCAATGCAGAAGTTATCTGTGCCAATTTATGCTTCGAGTTTAGAGAAGTATGCATCAGGACCTTCAGTTATTGAGAGACTGTCACTTTTGATAGAGTCTTTGTTTCTTGGGTTTCATGCTCTTCCCTGTCCTTTCTTACCTTTTCCAAGAGGTCTAGTTCCATTGCTTTGTAGCTCTGAGTCCTGATTTTGAGGTCTTTTTGGTATTGTAAGTTGTGACTTTGTTCTTCTTTGCTTTTGGCCCTGTCTAAGACCTCAGAAAAGGTATCTAATCCCTAGTAGATAGATTCATTAGGGACTTCCTCATGAATATAATCAATCTTGACCTGTTTCTGCTTAAAATGAGCATCCAGAAATCCTTTGGGATCATGTTTTCTTTTACTAGCAAAACCAAGTTTCAATGAAACTATATGGTCACTTAACACTGCGTCCCAAGTTGAAGTTCGAATGAGAAGTAACCCAAGGTTCAGAGGGAACTTGGGCCAACCTTTCTTTTGGGGCCAATAAGTTTCTTGTAAACCCGTTCGGTAACAGTCTAGAAAGACACTTCTTCAATGACCAATCTATCAGGAACGATCTTAGGCAACATATGAACAGTGCTACCACCCCAAATCTTGATATATGAAAATGACTCACCAACATACCAGTCACCCATTGTAGTGATAAAGGCCTTGGTTTCAGCTGAGAAGGCGAGAGCTTCCTTTTTAAAGATTGAAAAATAAATGCTGCCAAGGAAGTGTTCACAAATATCATAGAATCTAGCTGCATAGTTAGTATCCCACAATTTTGAATGGTAAATAGGCACTAGGGGGGCTAGTAAAGTCTAGTTCCATCCCAAATTGGGATATTGGAACTCAGTGCAGAAAACATCAATGACGAATGCTGAAAAAAAAAGAAATTTGGTTTCTTCTGGGTGTTGGCCTTTTGATAATCCTGGATAGTTGTTTTAAGCTCCAGTGACAAAATAGACACCCATGGGAAAGATTCACCAGTAGTCAGGCGTGATGAGCTATTGGAGCCCATTCAACTTTAAAAGTAGAGCAAGTGGGAAGACCATAAAGTTGACATAACATGGCTGCTAGTAAAGAATAGGGTTCCCTAAACAAGGTGACAGGGTAAAGGTCATCTTTCCTCTACAAAAAATTACCAGGTTCATTCATCCAAGATTTCAACATTTCATCAAAATTGAACCTAGTCCTAGAAGCTTGGGCGAATTCTGCGTTGAGGGGTTGTCTTGCTGGTTTAAGGCCATAGTCTTTGATAAAGACCTCAGGATGGAAGGTAGCTAACTAAGACCCTGCACTATCATTGAAGGAATGATCCTTAGGGTTTACGTGTTCCAAGATCCATTTGACCACGTCATTATAAGGGAGGATGGCGGTTCTAGAAGCTATGACATGGAGTCTAGAATTCCTAATTCTTTGATAGGTCGGATGGTCATTCTGTATATCAGAGAAGTCATCGTTGTCAAAAATTGAGTATACCCTAGGCCAATCAATCTCGTAAGTTTCAGTGACTCTTCCACTGCTATCTGAGAAAATTCTAAAGTTTGGGTCTTTGGTCAGCATATCCTTCTGGAGTCTTTTGCAATGGGTAATTCTGGCCATTCTTGGAAATTGAAAAAAAACTCTGTTTAAAAGCAACGTGAAGCGAGAAATCAAAGCTAATTCAAGCTTAGATACAGTAATAAATTTGAATGAAAAAATGATTAAGAAACTCACCTGTAATCAAAACTGGACTATGACGAAGTTTCTTGGTAAAACGCAGAGAAAATTCACGTAGCACAGTAATTCAAAATACTAAAAATGGTAAAGAAATCATAAAAAACCAACCTATATATAGATTTTCCATGGGTCAAATTAGGACCGTAGGATTAAAATAAACGGAAGGTCAATATAAAATCTTGCGGGATGCAGGATCATAACGCAAGATTTAAATTTTATTAACCATCCCGCATTCTGCATTCCGTAATTTGCAGGTTGCGGGATACAAAAATTACCAAAGTTTTATTCAATCTCTTCTACAATCCACATCCCGCAATTTGTGGGTTGCGGGATCACACAACAAAATAAATAAATAAAATTGTTCCCGTATTCCACATCCCGCAATTGTGGTTTGCAGGTTGCAGGATGACACACTATACTTTACAAAAATGTTCCCGCATCCAGATTCCGCAATTTTGCGAGATGCGGGATGAAAAACTTGCAAATAATAAACTTCAAATTCCCTCAATCTGCATTCTGCAATTGCGGGATGCGGGTTGTGGGATGAAACAAATTCTTACCAAAGATAGTCTTCCGCAACTCGCCAAAAGCACACAAATCATGCATAAATTCCCAAAATTTGGCTAAGTTAAAATCACAAAAACCATGATAAACTTTGTGGGGACCCCTAAACGACTTAAGGAATTCAGAACAATTACCTTTGTATGTGGATTTGGTGCTCCCATGTTATCCAAAACATGGGATCTGTTATACCTACAACAAATGGCGACTGGATGGGAAGAACCAGTTATCTCTGTAAAACAAGAACTCTTTTTCATATAAAACATGTCAGTAACAAAAAAAGATAACATGAAACTTACAAAAAATGCTTACATGAGGATGCAACCAACATGGAGGATTATCAAAAAATAATGTGTACATTCCCATCCATGATCAATTTAAAGATGATGCAAATTTGATGTAGGGGCATGAAGGATAGCAAGGATCTCTTACCATCAAGCAGGCATAAGTACACAGTTTAAGTTGAACCTGGAATCAAACCTAGGCATATTCTGGATTTCGAACATAAGTCACCAAGATATTCTTCTTTTTTTGTTCGTTTATTAGATAATTGAAATACTTTATCAACATAAGACCACTGCTCCAATATGGTGATCAGCGCCATTCACAAACCTGATCTGGAAACTGAACAAGCCAGCTCGGTAAGGAGACTCATTGTCTTCTAGATATGACACCAAAAGAAACTATCATGGCCTGGGAACCATCTAATGATAATTTTAGTCCAATGTCAAATCCATGATCATGGCAAGGATGGCTTGTGATAAGACCCCTCTGTCCTTATGTACGATAATTGTCTTACAGAAACAACAAGGATTTATTTGCATATGGACTGCAAGACACTACCATGGCTTCGTATCCATCTAACAATAGTGTTTCCATCTAACAATAGTGTTACTCACTAATGCTTTGTAGATCATGAATGGGACGACCTGTAATAGGATCTCCCATCTTCCAAGAATATTGAGATCCATCCCCCCAGTTTCATGGTGAATATGCCATTCCACCAAGCATTTATGAACCTAATGGGCTGGCTCATGATGAGACCCCCCATCCTACAATCCATAACACAAATATTTTCCTTTTTTTATGAATGACGATGATAGAATCCAGAATAGATAAGGTTGACCAGGTTATAAAGGTATGATGTAGTGCATTAATGAGACTTGAGGCAAGGGGAACCAGTTACCTTCATGGCCTTGATCGTAGAATAAAGCATATGTAAGGATATTGATCAGGATAGAAATGTATTAACCTGGAATTGTGTACTTATTGGAATCCATCAACATATAAACAAATCTTGATGTAGGCTAGGAAAAGATTGAAACTAACAATGTATTGAAGTTCAAAGTGATGAAATCTTGAGAGAGACCGATTTTCTGCCAATAACGAGTGTGCAGGACACAAAAATTTTCTAATATCAAGCAGGAATTCAAATCAAAGAAAACAAAAAAAAGAACACACCAGACAAAATACTTTTTAAGTAGGAAAACATTCACTGGGTAGGTATCGATGATTCCTTCCAGTGTTTGTAACCAAACAGTTCTAGGACCAATCTTTTCTGTAATAATGAAAGGTCCCAGCCAAAGGCGTTGGAACTTGGTGTACTCCTTATTGTCTTTGTGCTGCTTATCCCACCCTAACACTAAATCTACTACTGAAAAGTGCCTGTCAGAGGAGTATTTCTCATCAAACCATTTTTTAACCAACTATTGATGTTGATAGAATATGTTCTTGGATATTTCCCTATGTTCCTCTAACTTAATCAGAGTATCAATTCTCTACTGCAGTGGGGATGAATCATCCTCGTGGATGGATTGGGCTAACTCTAATTAGGGGATGGTGAGATTAGATGGCATGACAGCTTCCTTGCCATATTCCATACAGTAAGGGGAGTTTCCAATGGCTGCATTTGGAGTGATTCGGTCTTCCCAAAGAGCATTGTAGAGCTAGGTATGCCAATCTTTGTCATGGGAGGCCACTGTATTTTTCAGGATTTTTATCAGGTTTTTGTTGGAGGATTATGAAAGTCCATTTCCTTGAGGATAGTAGTTGGTAGAAAATTTCAGCTTGATCCCTTTTTCAAGGGTGTAGCTAGTGAGGTCAATGGATGTGAATTATGATGCAATATCAAAAATGAGATACTTAGGAGTGTTGAACCTAGTGACTATTTGATTTTCAAGAAAGGAGATCACTTGGTTCGTATTACATAGTCTAAGAGGGGCTGCTTCAACCCACTTGGTGAAGTAATCAGTGGTCGTCAAAATGTACTTGTGTTGTAGAGAAGAAATGGGGTTGATAGGTCCCAAAAAATCCAATCCCCATTGCTGAAATGGGAACTAGACTGTTACTAGATACAAAGGGAAGGTAGGTTTCTTGACTTTGCTAGCACACTTCTGGAAAGGCTCACATTTTCTGACATAGACATGAGCATCCTTGAATAAGGTAAGCCAATAATATCCCGCCCGAATGATTTTGTGAGACATTGTCTCCCCTAATAAATGCCCACCAACAGGTCCTGCATGAAATTGGGAAAGGATATCATTAGTCTAGTCCTTTTCTAAACACCTAAGTAAAGCTCCATCGTAGTTTTTTTTAAATAGAACATTATCAATAAGTTGATACGGAGATGATTTTAGCCTTAATGCTCTACTTTTTTTAGAGTCAAGGGTTTCAAGGGAAAACACATGATTTAGAAAAAATATGATGTGATCATACCATTCATATGTTTTCGTTTCAATTGTATTAACAGAACCTGTAGGTACAGCTTCCTCCTTATACCAATTGGTTTGCTGGTCTTCAGGATCATTTGATTGGGCAGAGAGTAGACACAAACCTTTTCCTTTAACTATCTTTGTTGGCTTGATCTCCAAATCGTATTCCTACAACATTGTCATCTAGTGAGCCATTTTTCACCTAATTCCTTCTGGACGAGGACATTCTGAAAGGCTGCATATGGGGCAATCACCTTGGCCCTCAACTTCAACAGGTATGGCCTATAATGTTTCACCAATTTATAAACCGCGTAGGCTTGTTTTTCGACTTGGGAATAGTTGAGTTTGGATCCTTTAAATGTTTAGCTCATGAAATAAATGGGGATCTCAACATCCTCATGATTCTTCTGTGTTAGGACAGGTGCGTAAGAGAAATGAGTAACAAAGGTATAAAGTATAAAATCTTTGCTGAAATATGGAGCCATCAGAGCGGGTGCTTCTACTATGTATCTTCTCATTTCAACAAAGGAATTCCTTTGTTCTTTAGACCATTTAAATTGTACATCTTTTTAACTAAATTTTGCAAGGGTTTAACAACTTGGGAAAAATTTGGTACAAATCTGCGGACAAAATTGATCTTACCCAAGAAAGACTGCATTGCTTTTCGGGAACCAGGGAGGCTGATCTTTGAGATTGCTTTGGTGAGTTATGGATCAATGATCATGCCTTCCTTGGAGACAATGAAAACTAATAACTTATCTTCCGTAACCGCGAAGATAGACTTCTTGGGATTAAGGGAAATTTTATATTTCCTGCATATTTCGAACACCTGTTTCAAAGCAGACAAATGTTCATGTCATTTTTTAGAATAAATTGTTACATAATCTAAATATACAATGAAAAAATTATGAATTAAGCCCCTAAAATCTATATCCATAACTCTATGGAACGTAGCTACTGTATTTATCAACCCAAATGGAATTTTCCTATAGGAAAATGTTCCCCAAAGGGTTCGGAAGGTTGTTTTAAGCTGGTCGTTAGGGGAAACCATGACTTGGTTGTACCCTGAGAAGCCATCAAGGAGTGAGAACATTTAGCATCTAGCTACCTTCTATAAAATCTTCTCCATGGGAGGAACCGGGTAATTGTCCTTCTCAGAAGCTTTGTTCAAGTTTCTAAAGTCAACACAGAGCCTAATTTCCCCATTATTCTTTCGAACAGGTACTAAGTTGGAAATCCACTGCATGTGTCTAACAGGGAATATGATTCTTGCTGCCAGCAGCTTATAGATTTCTTTCTTGATAAAAGGTTCCAAGATTGGATGCATTCTTCTTAGCTTCTGTTGATACGGCTTCACTTCAGGTTTCATCAGGATATTGTGGTGCATGATGCTGGTATCGAAAGTCTTGAGTTCATCATATGTCCAAGAAAACATGTCTTTGAATTCCTTGCATAAATTGATAAAGATTCTCCTTTCTTCACTGGAACAATTAAGTCCAAGGTTGATAAAGCAAGGATTTTGTTTAGTTCCCATATTAACAGCTGCATAATTGAGGGTTGAGCTCTAGGTCTTGCACTTGGTGGTTTTCCTGAACTTTTCCTGTAGATCGTAAAACTTTTCTAAGCTGATGACAGACATGGGAATTATATTGGAAGGGTCGAACAGGGATTTTTCAATATCGGCCTCATCAATGGCCATGCCTTGAAAGGTATCTTGGGCTGAAATAAAATCTAGTATCTGCTAGTCATCATCGAACACTTTCCAATTCGTGACATTGTCAGGAACGGAAGGCATGTACATCAACTCAATTGAAAATGTTTGTGGAGACAAACATTTAGGCGGAATTAGCCTAGATGCAGTATTGGCCAATAGATCAGCGTCGAAATTCTATGATCTAGGGACATAATTGATATTAAATTCTAGAAAAGAGTTTGTGAGGTATCTGATAAACCTTTGATAATTGATTAAATAAGGAGACAAGTAGTGTATTTGGTTTCTTACCTGCTTTACTATAATATTAGAGTATCCTACACTTTCAATCTCCTTTGCACCCATGTCAATGGCTTTTCTAATTCCTTGGACTAGTTCCTCATACTCAGCTACGTTGTTGGTGCTTTCAAACTCTAGTCTGCATGCGATCATGCTCTTGGTCCCATTTGGATCTATGAGGACACATTCTGCACCTGCTCCATATTTGGACCTAGAGCCATCAAATAATAACATCCAAACAAAAGGGTTAATTCTAAAATTAGTATTTACATTATAAACATTATGTACAATAGTACTATAGAATGGTACAGAAGTAAGATGAGTAATTGGGGACTCTTTATATACACTCTCCACTGGTGAAATATCAGCAGAGAGATCTCCAAAGAATGTATCGAATGTAAAATTTTCAATTTGAGCACTAAAATAAGAGACAGATTCATTGGAGTTGTTAAGATCAGTCACCGTTTGTTTCATAAATGGTTCCCTGTTAACCTTGAGTTTGTTGGGTTGTCCATTTAGGGGTAACCACGAGTGAGACCAATCGATGGAAAAGTAACCTTTCATTTTTTCTAACCAATCTCTGCTTAACCACATACTGTAAGTATCTGGGATGTCTGCGATCACGATGTCAATGGTTTGATGAATTCTAGGATTCGCAGACAATCTAAGCAGAACATTTATTAGCCTTCCTACAACCTTAACCTTAGACCTGTCCAACTCGACAATTTGGATGGGGCAAGGTTCCCAAGTAGCATTCAACTTTTTATAGACAGGCAGATGCATCACATTAGATGAGGCGCTTGAATCTATCATGCAGTTCTGTACATTCCTATTAAATATGTCAAAAGTAAGTAAGAAAAGAGGGATCCCCTTAATTCCAGGCTTCTGATTGTTTGTTCTAGGAGAAGAGTCAAGGTTATTATTTTGAGTTCCCCTAGGCTATTTTATTATCATGCTTTTAGGCAGGGAATCTCTTATGGAAGGGATTTTGAGAAGATCAAATAATGATATATTAGCTTTGAATATTTTTAGATCTTCAACCAAATTGTACTCAGGCTGAGGAATGATAGTTTCTTTCTATGATTGGGACTTACCTTTGCTAGGAGCCGATGTTGCAAGTGATGGTTCCTGCGGAGGAGGCCCTTTAGATCTAGTGTTGTGAGTATGTTGTAGATTGAAAATTGTGTCAGATTCTTCTTCCTCTTATTCAGAAAATAAAATTATAGTGCTAACATGCTGGTCCTCTTCCTCTTATTCTTAGGGGGGTTTTGAATCCTGATTCAATCAGTCATCAGAGGATTCGAAGGTGTCTTGTGTTCCAGTAGCCAACACTTTCAAAACAGAAAAAGATTTCTTTTGAAGTGAATCCCTCACCGGGATTGGGAGGTGGTGGATTTTGAGGAGGTTGGTTGGGTCTTCTGAAAGGTGGCCTTGCGAACCCCCTATTATTAGTCTGATTTTCATTATTGTTTTTATTGAGATCCACCATTTCATTAGACATTTTCTATAGGAGCTTCTTCATGTTGCTCATATTGAAAGGATCTTTACTTGTGGAAGTGGCTTTAGGGAAGTTGTCAAATTTCTTGTGGGAAGTAGATGCTTGTTCAAATGATGTGTCAGGGTTGTCCTTAAGGAAGAACATGTCCTTTTCTACTTGAATGGATTCACAGAAAGCCTCCTACAAGGTTTCCTTACAGGACCTTTTCACCCACATGTCTATCTGAGTCGGAATACCCTTAATATAGTAAGCTACCAATAATTCCTCAACAGGGAGGATAGTAGTGGCAATTCTATTTTTCAAATATGAAAACATTTGGTTATAATATTTGACCCATTATTTCCCTTTTGTCCTCATCTAAGAGATCTCTATGACTAAATCCTTTGGGTTTTTATTGTCCCCAAAAGTTTTGAGTGAAGCGTTCTGACAACACATCCCATGATGGGATAGAATTGGCTTCTAAGTAAAAATACCATGTAGAATATTTTCCCTCAAAAGTGTAAGGGAATGATATGCAAACTACGTCCTCATGTATTACATTTCTAAGCATGATTATCTGCATTAAGGTTTTGATGTGGTCTTCCATAGGGATTTTTTCATCTAGATTATATTTCGGAAGCCACTTCTCAGGATTTTTAGGTAACCTATGTTGATCACCTAAGACGGACACAACATCTCCATCTAGCCAGGGCCTGTTAGGTCATTCTTCATCCATGGGAATATATCCTTCTGATGAGGTTGAAGTTTCTGAGTCTGGCGATTCATCTGAGGAAGATGAAGAGGAAGGAGGTGAAGGTGGTGGTCCACCTGCTACAATGTTGTGTCAAGGAGTGCTTGATTCTTGGAAAAATGAGTCAATATCTAGTCCAGGGTCGATGGTTGACTAGAAGAATTGTTACATTCTTCCATGTTTTGGTCGCCTGAATCTATCATGCAGTTCTGTACATTCCCATTCAAGAATTGTTGTTTTGGAGACGCCCCTCAGCAAAATGCTGTTGAATTTGGGAAATGCTATCGAAATTTCCTCTTAGTAATTGTTCTACTGTGACTAGTCCTAAGGTAGGTGATACGATGACATACCTACTTCCAGGAGCTCTTTCTTCATTCACAGGGGTAGCAGGGATGGCGTTTGAACTTTATACAGTTCGTTCCCTTGACGTAGACTCCTGAGTGCGACTACGAGTGGAAATTGGGTCTCTTGCTAGAGGAGGTTGCTCAATATTGTGTTTAGGCATTTTTTTCTTTAGGAACTCCTTCTAGTGCCATTTTTTGAATCCTTAGGTTTGTATGTGGCTGAAAAGGGTCCAAGGCTCACAATAGAGGATGAAAACCTAGCCAAAGGATTTAGGCCATCCTACACAAATATTACCCTATCCTCAAGCTATTTGGTGTGGTTAACACCCACGGATATTTGGCCTCTGCTGGAACTCTTTGAGTGAATGAGTTTGGGTGTTGAAAGGATCCTTCCAACTGAGAAGGAAAACTAGATCGGTGAGGGGAAAATGAAAATGTGATCTAACTGTAAAAGAGAATCTAATCTAGATACACACTATTCTAAGAGAGGTATTTGGTTTGTTCACAAATCAACCTAAGATATAATCCAAATAAGCATTTAATCATATTAACAAAAATATAAACAAGATCACTTACTTGTCATTTAACTCACAATCAATTAATGAAAATTAATTGACAGCAACTCAAGATTAACACATTCAAGGTCAATCTGCATCTAAGTATGTCAATTAAAAAATCAACATATATGTTATCTAGTTTACTGAGTAATCATTTGCAGAAATACATAAAGAATTTAACAGAATAAAATCTTTAATACTTTATCAGTACATAAACCACTAATAGAGAGAAATCAAGGCTATGAATAAATGCACTTGTTAACTGCAAAAAACTAATAGTAATATTAATCCATCTGAAACAGGAAAAATCATAATTTGTTAAGGAAACTTAATCAAATAAATCACAAGAGATATGAAACAATATTGTTTCTATATTAAATAAAGTTTGTAAAAAATTACAAATCGTCAAGTAAACAGAGGTATCTCGAGTCTCTTGTCCATGTTTTTCCCTTCCAAAAGTCCCTATTACATGTGAAACCCACCCTTTAAATAATTATTACAAAGAGAAGATTCCCATCAAAATGGGATCGAAAAATATAAACAAAACTAATAACCAAGGAAATCCCGCCATCTATTCCAAATCCCTAACAATTCCTCAATGTTGGGATAGTTAGCTGATTCAAGACCAAGTTGAGCATCACACTTATAATTCTCCATTTCATTTTTAGCTAACTTGTGCCAAATGCGGTTGTAAATGTTGATCTTTCCTTCAATAGCCAAAGTTTGTCTGATCAATTGATCCACATATTCAATAGTGATATGATTGAGTCCCTGGATTTTCTCCTTTGCTTCATCTCGTTGGCATTCAACCTGCTCAATCACCAGCCTTGACAGACAGGCATTCTCAATAAGATCCACTGTGGGAAAATGCAATGTCTCCATGATACCATCAACAACATACCACCTTCTTCCACAGATGTCCTGTGCTTTCTTATAGTATTCTCAACCATCTCATTGAGGTCAAGCCAAGCAGTTAGTACAGTTCTAACCTTCTTTAGCTGAAAACTACTGAGGATGATAATGTTCTCTGGCTTGTCCTTCATGTACCTTTGCTAATCTACAATAGCACCATAATCTTTGGATGCTTGCTCCCTCTTTTCTACTTGATCCTCAAGGAAAACATACATCTTAACAAAAGCAATATAAGTTTCATAAATATCATCCATAGTTTGGAACAACTCACTTATTATATCACAATGCTCTTGATTAGTCCTGATAGCCAATTCCTTGAATTCCTCTTATGAAAACCTGGAGAATGAAGAGAAAGCTGCACTTGCAGTTGCATCTTCACATTTCTTTTTGAGTGAGGCTATACTCTGTGTGAAGGTATCATTTGCATTCTTCTCATTTTTCAATTCATCCTGAAGAGAGGAATTCTTGAGCTGCAACTCTTTGAACGAGTCTTCAGATGTTTTATCTAGATTTGACACATGCATTTTATGTTGTCTTTTGACCTCATATAAATCTTCCTATAGTCTTCTCATTTCCTCTTTACTTTTATCAAATTCCTTGTTCAGTGTGAGAACTACATCAAGGTTGGCACCTATAAAATCACACAAAGCCCTGGCTGAATTCACTCCCTCAATATGAGGGTCACCAGACTGTTGAGTCTAGACTATTTGATTAGTAACACGTCCAGGTACATCATCATGATTCCTACTTCTCTTATTTCCTTTTCTTATCACTACCTTTGATGACCTACTGTAAAATTAATCTCCAAGAGAGACTACATTATCTTCATGAAAATCATCCATTGAAGGAGTAGATGACGAAGTCCCACTCACTGTTGAAACCAGCGAGGATGTCTGAGTAATTGTAGGAGGCGGCATAGACATAGTGATACATGAAATAGAGAAGGGAGAGGAGATATTTTAATCAATTGTTGATGTAAAGGTTGAATAAATGACTAGGATGATAACTTCAGAAAGTGGGATATCAATGTCAGTAATTGAGGGTGTTGAAACCCACTTAGGAAAAACTGATGATGGAAAAATGAATGAAGGTAATGGAAAGGGGATTTTGAAATACTGGGTCTTATTAGGTGTAAATGAAGGTGTAGGGTGTTGAAATGAGATATCTAGGATATAAATAGGTGGCAAGGTCAAAGAAGGATAGAGTTGGGATAATGGGGATGATGGAATGACCCCAGCAGGAAAAGTGGAAAGAGTGTGGATGGATGAGAGGAGGAGTGTTGCGGCTGATGAAATAGGAACAAGAATAGATTTAGGAATAGAATATTCCATTCCAATATCATCAAACAAATCTACAAATTTATTCAGTGGATCAGTCACTTCTTTTGTTACAAGAAAAAAGGAATGCACCTCGTCTTCAACATCAGAATCATCAAGGTCAATTGTAGGGGTTTGAGAAACAATCACCTGTGTTTTTTGTTTCTTAAATGGCTTAACAACAATTGCTTCTTGATTATTACCTACCAAAGTAACTGTAGTAGTCACCTAAATTTCAGGAATAGGCTTAGCAATTGCAGCTGCTTGACTATCCAATGCAGAAGTTATATGTGCCAATTTCTGCTTCGACTGCCGATAAGTATTCATGAGGACCTTCAGTTGTTGAGAGACTGTCCCTTATGGAATATTTTGCATAGGATATTTTCCTTTATTCCCCTCTATATCATTCACTACTAATAGAACCTTTGTTTCTTTGGTTTCCTGCTCTTCCCTGTCCTTTCTTACCTTTTCCAAGAGGTCTAGTTCCATTGCTCTCTAGCTATGAATCCTGATTTTGAGCTCTTTTTGGTACTGTAAGATGTGACTCTATTCTTCTTTTCTTTTGGCCCTGGCTAAGACCTCAAAAAAGGTATCTACCCCCTGGAAGATAGATTCATCAGGGACTTCCTCATGAATATAATCAATCTTGACATGGTTCTGCTTAAAATGAGCATCCAGAAATCCTTTGGGATCATGTTTTCTTTTACTAGCAAAACCAAGTTTCAAGGAAACTATATCGTCACTTAGCACTGAGGCCCAAGTTGAAGTTGGAATGAGCAGTAAACCAAGGTTCATAGGGAGCTTGGGCCAACCTTTTCTTTTGGGGCCAATAAGTTTCTTGTAAACCTCTTCCGTAAAATTATGGAAAGACACTTCTTCAATGACCAATCTATCAGGAATGATCTTAAGCAGCATATGAATAGTGCTACCACCCCAAATACTGATATATGAAAACTACTTGCCAATATACCAGTCACCCATTGTAACGATAAAGGCATTGGCTTCAGCTGAGAAGGCAAGAGCTTTCTTTTTGAAGATTGAAAAATAAATGCTACCAAGGAAGTGTTCACAAATATCATAGAATCTAGCTGCATAGTTAGTATCCCACAATTATGAATGGTATATAGGAACTGGGGAGGCTGGTAAAGTCCAGTTCCATCCCAAACTGGGATATTGGAACTCAATGCAGAATACGTCAATGACGAATGCCGAAAAAATAAATTGGGTTTCTTCTAGGCGATGGCCATTTGATAATCGTGGATAGCCGTTTTAAGCTCCAGTGATAAGATAGATTCCCATGGGAAAGATTCACCAGTATTCAAGATGTGATGAGCTATTGGAGCCCATTCAGCTTTAAAAACAAATTAATTAGGGAGACCATAAATTCGACATAACATGGCTGCTAGCAAAGAATAGGGTTCCCTAAACAAGGTGACAGGGTAAAGGTCATCTTTCCTCTGTGAAAACTTACCAGGTTCATTTATCCAAGATTTCAACATTTCATCAAAATTGAACCTAGTCCTGGAAGCTTGGTTGAATTCTTCCTTGAGGGGTTGTCTTGCTGTTTTAAGGAGATATGCTCTGATAAAGACCTCAGGATGGAAGGTAGCTAACTACGACCCTGAAATGTCATTGAAGGAATGGTCCTTATGGTTTTCATGTTCCACGATCCATTTGACTGTGTCATTATAAGGGAGGATGGAGGGTCTGGCAGCTATGGCATAGAGTCCAAAATCCCTAAATATTTGATAGGCCGACTGGTCATTCTGCATATCAGAGAAGTCGTCATTGTCAAAACTTGAGTATACCCTAGGCCAATTAATCTGGTAAGTTTTAGTGACTCTGCCACTGGTATCCGAGAAAATGCCAAAGTTTGGGTCTTTGGTCAGCATATACTTCTGCAGGCTTTTGCAGTGGGTAATTCTAGCCATTCTTGGAAATTGAAAAAAAAACTCTGTTAAAAACAACGTGAAGCAAGAAATCAAAGCTAATTCAAGCTTAGATACACTAATCAATTTGAATGAAGAAATGATTAAGACACTAACTTGTAATCAAAACTAGACTGTGATGAAGTTTCCTGGTAAAATGCAGAGAAAATTCATGCACCATAGTGATTCGAAATACTAAAAATGGTAAAGAAATCGTAAAAATCCAACCTATATATATATTCCATGGGTCAAATTAAGACCGTAGGATTAAATTAAATGGACGGTCAAGATCAAACCTTACATGATGCAGGATCATAACACAAGATTTAAATTTTATTAACCATCCTGCAATCCGCATTCCACAATTTTCGGGTTGCAGGATACAAAAATTACCGAAGTTTTATTCAATCTCTTCCGCAATCCGCATCCTGAAATTTGCAGATTGCAGGTTGCAATATCGCACAAAAAAATAAATCAATCAAATTTTTCCCACAATTGCACATTAAGGGTTGCGGGATGACACACTATACTTTACAAAAATATTCCCGCATCCCGAATTCCGCAATTTTCGAGATGCGGGTTGCAAGATAAAAAACTCGCAAATAATAAACTTCAAATTCCTGCAATCCACATTTCGCAATTGGGGGATGCGGGTTACGAGATGTGGGTTGCAGGATGAAACAAATTATTACCAAAGATAGTCTTACGAAACTCGCCAAAAGCACACAAATCATGCATAAATTCCCAAAATTTGACTAAGTTAAAATCACAGAAACCATGATAAACATTATGGGGACACCTAAATGACTTAAGGAATTCAGAACAGTTACCTTTGTACGTGGAATTGGAGATCCCATGTTATCCAAAACATGGGATCTATTGTACCTACAACAGCTCTGACCCATTCACCCTTGATACACCCCCCATATTATTCAAAGGACTTTCTGTTGTATGTTGATGCCTCCACTACTACCATCGGAATGGTTCTAGCGTAGGACAAACCCAATGGCCAAGAACACGTGATATATTACATGAGTAAGAGTCTCCTTGACTATGAAACTAGTTACTCACATATGGAGAAGTTAGCATTGGCCACGGTCATTATTTTTCAAAAATGTCGTCATTACATTCTACTTCATACCACAACTATGGTCGCAGATCAAAACCCCATGTACATTATTCTAGCCCATCAGGTAGTAGGGGAAAATATTCCCATTGGATTATTATCCTACATGAGTTTGATCTTGAGTTTGCCAAGACTACTTTGAAGATATCCTTGGTTTTCATGGAGTTGATGTGTGACCTTCCTTGTTCTTTGATAGAAGTTGATCCCAATGATTCATTCCTGGATGAATTCTTGTTCTTGATAAGCACAACTGATCCATGGTATGGATATTTTATCATCTATCTCCAGACCCAAATATTTCAGCCTAACACATCCCGTGACAATCACCGTCATATCCATCGCCACACAAAGTACTATCTTATTCTAAATGATACATTGTATCGACGTGGTATTGATTCTATCCTTCGATGATGCCTTACACATGAAGAGGCTGAAATAGTTTTGAATGATTACCACTCTGGAGCATATGGAGGTCATATTTTTGGGATGGCTATAGCCCAGAAAATCCTTTGTGTTGGGTATTTATAGCCTTCAACATTCAAAGATTGTCACAAGGTGGTTAAGAAATTCCCACCCTGTCAACACTTTTATCCGAAAAAGTGCACCCACCCTACTCCTTTACACCCCATCATTGTAGTTGGATATTTTTCCAAATGGGGTATTGATTTTATGCATTGTAAGCCAACCTCAATCGGGGGGCATGGTTACATCATCGTAGCCGTGGATTACTTCAAAAAATGGCCTGAGGAAATTCCTACATATGTAGAGGATGGTAAGACTGCTGCCCTCTTTTTATTCAATCATGTGATAGCTAGGTTTGGAGTCCCTCAAGCTATAGTCATTGACCACATATATCATTTCCAGAATCAGATGATGGCTGAGCTGAGTGCTAAGCTATTTTTTTATCATGAAAACTCAATTCCATATTACTCGCAGGCTAATGGTCAGGTTGAGGCCATTAATTTTTTTTTTAAAACTATGTTGCGTAAGATGGTTGGAAATCATAAATCCAAATGGCACTTGACTCTCTTTTCTGCATTTTGGGCTTACAGAAATTCATTGAAAACGGCAACTGGTTTCACACCCTTTCAGATGGTCTATGGACTAGAAGTCGTCCTTCCTATCAAGTGTCAATTTCTGTCACTCAAACTCGCAGTAGAACTTCTCCCAAACACTTCCACCGAGGAAGAAAGATTTGTGTACTTGACTAACCTTGATGAAACTAGAAGAGATGCTTCCTTGGCTAACGAGGCACACAAAAAGTGCATTAAGGCACAATATGACAAGTCTGTTCAACCTCGTGTTTTTAATGAAGGTGACCTAGTCCTCACATACGATCAGAGACAATACACTAGGGAAGGGAAATTTCGAATCCATGTGGTAGGGTCCCTTTATCATCAGTAAGGTCTTAGAGAAAGGGGCTTATGAGCTCATAGATTATGATGGGATTCCCTTCATCCAACCTCGCAATGGATTGTACCTGAAGAGGTACTATGCTTAATACATTTATGTATGGTACCTTGTATATACATATATTTGGCTTTCAGTGTGTTTTGTCATTTTCAATATGGTTTTGAGTTGATTTCCATACTATTTATACCATGTTGTGGTTATGTATATTGGATGTCTTTCTGCGGTTTCTCTGATGGTGCATGTCACCATACCTTGAACCTTTCTTCAACATCTTAGGTGTTGTATTCCCTAACTCATAATTTAGTCAGTTCAGGAGTGGTTTGTATTGGTCCGTCTACCAACAACATTGCCAAGTATCAAGAAGTGATAGGCTTACTCACCGAGGCTACGTCTCGGGACATTCATGATTTGGTAGTGTTTTTGGACTCTTAATTAGTGGTTTGTCACCTAAATCATGTTTACACTTTCAAGAACCCTACACTTCTCCTCCTCTTTCAGAGGGTGCGTCTGTTGGAAAGCTCATTTGATTTCATTACTTATAGGCATATCCCTAGGTCCGATAATATGATTGTTGATTCATTAGAAAATTTCATTCTAAACTAGCATATGTCCCATTCATAACTTGTTAAAATAAACATGGTCAATCATGAAGTAAAATAAACATTAAANTATATATATATATATATATATATATATATATATATATGTATGTATGTATGTATGTATGTATGTATGTATGTATGTATGTATGTATGTATGTATGTATAAAAAGTGTTTTTTACAAAAAATGGTCACAAGATCTCATTTGAAGCACTATGGCTTTCAGGAATCAAAATGACACAAAAATCCTGAAGCTAGCTAATCTTTTAAGGATACATCGTGCATACCACTCTAATGGTGCTCATGGTAGCACATAATGGCCCTTGCTACCCTATGTAGCAAGCGACTGAAGCGTCCCGATACTCCCACGGTATGTCTCTGGAACCTCCTAGGTAGGTCATCGATAATAGCATCCGGGATATCTAGAGTCAGTCGATCCAGGTTCTCCTCTAGCTCCATGAGCTCATCATCACCTCTATGGACAAAGTAAGCTCCCGCTTACCTGTCCATTGGGGAAGATCCCCCAAGTCGTGCATCACCAACATCTGCATGTAAATATTTAGGTCTTTTTATCATACATAAAAATCATAAAACATGAAAAATATAAAAACATAATCAACATCTTAGGTTTTGCTTCTTACCGACACCACACCACTATGCGCCAAGTGGGAGAGGTAGGTCAGGATCGCCTCAAAATTCATTCCCTACATATGCATAATCCTCAATCATGAGGATCTGATCACTCAGACAACAAAATAAGGAGGCCTCGAACTTCACCTTGGCCCCTCCACCTCCTATGCGGGCCATGATATCTACCCACCATGACATACGGGGGTCCATAGCTCTCAGCTTTGTGAACACCACTTGGGGCCTCATGAGGGGTACCCTCTCGAACAAAAAGCATGCTAAGATGGTCTTGTACCCGAACTGTTTCAACTCTCCTTGCCGACATTTCGTCAGTTGATCCTTGAACACAGGAAATAGTGCTTCGGCCTAGTTGTATACTGTAGGTGCCATAACCTCTAGGGCATACAACATGTGTGCCCTAGATGCCTAGTGAGCCCCTTGGCTCCCAGCCACCCTCTGCATGGTAAATAGAACACTCCAAAGTGGAAGATCCATTAAAACCTTGATAGGAATCTTCTTACCTCACATTTTAGTTCCCTGAAAGAAATGGTGAACAATAAGCTCCTGTGTAGTGATGTCCCCTCCTTGGAAACCAGTTAGAGAAATAGGATTCCCTCGTGTGGACAACCCTGTCATAAAGTATAGGTCTTCTACCTCCATAGTCACAATATGTGGTCCTACCTCAAAATACTGTTGCTCTGGATTCCACATCCATAGTATATATTCCAGTAAGAGGTCATGTGAAAACATGCTAGGAGTATGGAAGAACTTCAAGAGGCCATAGCCTCATATGGAATCCACACAACCTGCATCTCTTGCAGCATGAGCATCATCATCATCATGTTGTCTTTCCTTCCAGATCACCATTTTTTACCAAATAAACCTACCAAAAATCATCAATGAGCTATTTAGAAACACATTCTACCATTAAAATTTCTCAAAATCTTTTTATGTGGCTAGGGAAAGTAGTTTTTTGAGCTCACGTTCAGCACCTCTTCTATCTCATTGAGACAGAGCAGTGCCACCACCTGAGTAAAACTGAAAAAACATGGTTTTCATCGGGAAACGCCTTTCCCGTAAAGGCTAGGAACGGTTCCTGCCGTTTGTCTTTTAGGTTCGCCCATTAAGCTCAAAAAATCATAAAAATAAAAAATTGGAAACCATAGAAAGGAAGGGAAGGGTTCAAGCTTTTACCTGGACCTGACGATGCGAAAAATGGACGGCCGATGGCTACGTAATCTCTGGTTAAAATTTGCACTACAAATCTCCCAAAATGCTCTCCAAGGTATAGTAAATCGTAAAATGACTTGTTTTTTACTATTTACTCCGCTTTTATAACATATTTTTAGGTTTTTTGTATTATTTTAATGTTTTTAAATCATTTTTATCAAAAACACCCTTTTATATAGTTTATGAAGTTCATTTTAAAAATATTTTGGGAAAACTAATAGCTTTTTAAGAGTTTTGTAAGGATGAAAATAAACAGTTTGTCTATGGGGAAGTTCATTTTTCACTTTTTCATACTTCTAAAAAATGGAAAAGGTCCATGAGCGTTTATTTTGACACTTTGATCATGCTCCTAAAATCTAGCATCAAAGTTTCGAGTCTTTTTCCGATTCTTTTCAGGCTCGTAAAACTATTTCGTCACGCAAAAGAAACCTATTTGAGTCTTCTTTAAACTCTCTTTGGACTCCCTAAATGTGAAAATATTGTTGAGCACTTGTCTTCTTAATGCTCATAAAAGTATTGGAAGATTCGTCTTTCCAGCGGTAGTTTATCTCTTTTTTGGTTCAGATCGACTATTTTACGAAAAAGGACCCTATGGAGTCTTCTTCTGTCTTCGTTTAGACTCTCGAAACATGAACAATACTGAGTTAATTTTCATTGGAGTTGTTAAACTAAACATTGAGAGACCCTCTTTTGGGAACGAACCCCTCCTTTCTTAGGTTCTTAAAACGTATGAGAATGGACTTGTCTTCAGACGAGCTGCAACAAGTGTTTGTTACCCTCTTTGAACTTGTAAAAATGAAAAAGAGGCACTCATCAATCATGATGGGGAAATTAAGGGAATGGAATCAATTCATTTGCAAATAAAATGGCAGTTTGTCATCACCTTTGAACATGGAACTTTTCTGCATTTCATTCAGTCAATTGGGTAAATCATCTTGTCTCTGATTTGATCCACTTTCATGAGTCATGTCACTCCTTTGAGTCTCTCAAAGAATGCATTGTCCATTGCCTCATCGTGTTCCTCCTTGTCGAGTCAATGCTACCAAGTCTTTTGTCGTGTCGTCCAATGTTCAAAGGGAAGTTGAAAGTTTACATCTATAGTCAAAACAACCTTTGTGTCAATACCTTTTGATTCAGTCCTACGGTTACATTATCTACAACATTCAAGAACTTTGTTCCAAGTTTTGTGTCGTCGATGTGGGATTCATCATGGCCCTCCTTCGATGAGACTATTCCTATCGACAACAGCTCATATCTAGGAATTAGTCTTAGAAACAAGTCTAGTACCTTGAGATCTATATGCCTCAATGACAGATTCTCTCACTCTCGACATAGGTTCACATCATTACCCTTTAATCAACAGATTTGACTGAGTGTTTTCCATCAAATCATCTATTCACACTCAGTACTTTGTACTAGGGTACCTTGGGAATCATTGACATCAATGGTGATCTCCCTCGCACTTGTTAAGGGTTCACATCATTGATCGGAAATCAAGTGGTTTCTACCATGTTCGACTTCAGATAATTGTAATCACATGGATAGGATCGTAATTTGTGGAAGTCGAGATGAAGACCCCAGGTATTTGTTAAAATCACTCATAGATTTATCCTCAAGTTGTGATGGATTATATTGTATGAAGTCCTAGCATGGATCCACATATGTATGGTCGTGGTTGTGCTTGAATTTGTGTTCATTTGACATAGATCTACAGTGTATTTCTGGTAGCTATGTCCCAAGTTTGAGTCCTCTATCGCATGGATCTACATTGTATTCTAGTAGTCATGGTTTTTAATCTCTCTCATGGATCTGCCTTGTATTGGTCTGTAGCCATGATGAGGAATCATTTTTGAAAAGTATTGATGTATTGCAGATGCCTAGTTGATTATCTTCGATCAAGTCGATTCTTTCCTCAAAGTGATAACTTGCTCTTTCAAAGCTCTCACCTATTGTATCCCTCTAGCCTCATGCTTTGGGGGGTATTCTGTTACACATAAATCTCATCATCAGCATGTGATAAGACACAAAACACAGTATTTTTCCCTGAATCCCAAATCATGAAGTAAAATCCTGGTCTAGATATCAATCATGCATATCAAAATCCAGCACATCTCCTACCTTTTAGTCAATGAGCATTACCTTCTTCACCACTGCCTTTAATATTTTAGCAGTAATCGGTGGCACCACCTTTAACTCTTGCACAAGGCACGGTTCTTCCCTATCACCGCTCTATCATAGTGGGGAAGAAGCGGTGCCCTTAGTAAAAAGTGAAAAAACATAGGTTTCCACGAAACTTCTTGAAGGAAGGCTTCGTGGCTCCCTTATCCCTACACCTCAGGACCACCTAGGCTCGAGATCCATCCTTTTAGGATCTCCTATCCACCTCAACCACCATTTTATCAACCATCCCTATCCTCCCAAGGCCTATAAAAGTAGGCTCATATCCATGGTTGAGAGAGAGGAAGGTTATGTTGTTGCATTGACATTCTGGCCTAAATCAGTAGGGTGAGCATAGGAGGAGCAAGTTGGAGCTTTTGGGGACAAGATATTGACATTTTGAAGGATCATATTGACACTAAGGCAAAGGTTGTAAAATTCTTCTTCATTCTTTAACGAAAAATTAGTTCCTTTCCCATAAAGTGTTGTGTGTCATTATCATGTATTTTATTGTTAGATTCCTTAGTTACTAACATAGAATAGTGGAACATATTCTCGTTCTTTTTTATCTTGTGTGTTGGTTTCATGTGATTATGTAGGTACATCCATGGTGAGCTATCATTATCGGAAACAACTATGTTATTCCATCAAAGACATTCATTCTAGATCTTCACCCATTCTAGGGAAAGTCTTCCAATTCTGGTGTGTACTATTTGTTCTAGATCTGAACCATTCTAACTAGAGGAACAACTCCTATCCGTAGGAGGTTCATTTTTCCTAGAAACAATCCATTCACTCTCATTGATATTGATCTTCGAGGAAATTCCTACATGATTGAATGCACCAATACTTAGAGTTTTAAAGAAGGCGAAAATTGTGCATCTACCATCTCGGTAGAGCACTTGGATTTGTTCCACACTTTTGGATATGATATGAACTTATTTGGATCTGATATGATCTTATTTGCTTCAATTTTTAATTTTTAAGAGGTCCCAGTAATGCTTGTAGTTGTTCTTGTCAATTTTTGTGTGAAAAATCAAGTACCGCAAGTCTCTTTCAAAATCGTTAATGGGGATTTGATGTTAGTTTTCTCTTATGAGTTTGTTGATATTCTATTTTGTGAATCATTGGTTATTTTTGAAGCTATATCAGATTATGGAGCTCAAGCATTCTCTCTCCATAGTCCCAGGGATTCTCTACCTTTCTATTTGATCACATGCTCATCTTCTCATAGAACTAGTGAAGATTGAGACATTCTGCATTCGCCTGGACACTTGATCCTAACACTTGGAGTTGATTTTACCTCACATGGTTTGATGTTCAAGGCTGCAATATATTAGTTTCTTGGGATTTCCTCACATGGTTCGAATTCTCAAGAACTTTTTCTCTCTCATCAGTTGATCTTAGTTTCTCTACATGGATCCAATTTTCATCTTGCAGTTGCCTATGTTTCTGATTCAGTTAAGCACTTTCTTCTTCTTCCAAAGAGGAAAATTCCTCTAGACATAGTCATGAGTTTCGAGTGGTTCACGTGCACATCTTGAGGATGCTGCTACAAAAAGAACTATACTGTTGCATAGTGCTGCAAATTGCAACATATTTTTTGCAAGTTATTTCCCAAAGAGGAAGATCTTTCTCCTAAGAATAGCTTGTATTTCCTGTTTCTTCTTATTTTGAGGGGGGTTTTCCCCTATTTCCTCAATTTATTAAGCATATTTTAATTCTTTTAGACTGTAATGGGTGACTTTTGGCCTTGTTTCTAGGGCCCACAGCTGTCCAAGTTAGGATTAAGGAGGGGTGTCAGGATTTATAATCCTCCCATGTCCATACTTAGTCTATTAGATTATATTTTCCTAACTTAGGATTCATTACTTGATATTGGGTCCACTAGTACCTTTGGGTCCACTTGGGCCATTGTTGTCACTAGTACCGACCACTAGAGTGTGGGGAACACATATAGAAGTTAACTGAAACTTATTGCATGTTCATGCATCATTTTATGTGCCTTTGAGACCAATCCCTACAATTTAGGAGCCACTCAGAGTGGCACTACCAACCTCCTTCAGTTGTTGGTAGTTGGTACCTAGTTAAGCTAAGTTATGCTCCAGTTACATTCAGTTATATGTCCTCTAGTTTAGTTAGCTCCAGTATTGCATGGATGCATGGGGTTAGTCACCTATTCTCACCAACCTCATTAGTTTAACTGGTTTAACTGATTGAGAGACTGAATTAGACATATTGAGTTAGACTAGTGAGCTCTGATAGTGATTTAGACACTTCTAGTTATCCAGTGAGTAAGGATTGAGTTGGTAGATTCCAATATTATCCACATGATTCAAATTATCCTTATTGTAACTCTATTGTATACGGTTGGGATTAATGAAGATAATACGGTAATATTACTGAGCAATTCTTATCAGCTTTCTGTGAAATGTTTCTTGTTCAATGTGTTTTTTTCATTCCATTCCACTGCACAATTATACTATTCAATTGCACTCATTTCCTGTAGATCAATGGCAGAATAATTCAAACAATAAGCACAGTCACGAGCTTCTCTCTCGTTCCATCACAGAGGTCTTAATTCAGTGGCACGAGATGCAACCATAGGATGCTACTTGGGAACCACTCCTTCATATTCAACAACAATTTCCACATCTAAAGCTTTGATGACAAATATTCTCAAAGAGGGAGGGAATGTTAAGAACCTGTGTCAACCCTCCTCTTTATTTCATTAGTATATTTTTGTTTGACGCATATGCTTTGTAAGTCTCGCCATGAATATATTGTATTATCCCACATACACGGGGAGAAATAGTTATTTAGATTATACTTAGTATATAAGTATGTGTTGAGGCCAATGAAGGAATCCAAGAGTTATTTTGTATTGAGCTTTCTTAAAGGAGGTTTCCCCCTCGAGGTGGCCTACGATCAATAAAATCCCTTATGTGCTATGTTATTTCTTTTATATCATGTATTTCCATTGTTTATTGCAGGAGGTTCCTCACATATGATCAAAGCTTGTCCAATGGATTTGTAAAGCTTGGATCATTGTATTTTGGTTTCATGCTCCTAAGTCTTGTGAATGCACCTACACACAAACATACTATGAACCTTCCTTAATCCTTTTAACAAATAATCAAGAATGCATAAAGAAACTATATTATTAGTTTCATAAAAAACATATAACATGAGTCTTAGGGGAAAGTGAATAAATTTTTATTAATTATGAAAAAGATAGTACTTGCAATCCTTTATTTCGTCACTTGGAATACTCTCCTTCTTCGTATTTTGAGTTCCCTCATTTTCCGTTAGCCTCAATCATAAAGTTTTGAATAATGGTGGCATTTTTCTCTTGGATATATAAATACTCTTTATCATTTTCTCTAACATCATCCAACCTATAGATATTCCCCCTTATAAGTCTCTTTTATAGTTTTTCATAAATTCTAATTTGGGTTATGATTCCAAAGTGCATGCTTTGAATGTTTTGCAATTACTTTCCATGCATAATTTGAACTTGTGTTTCACTTATTGTACACTTCTCAATTCTAATTTTCTTAGCTTGAAACCTGGGATGTTATTTTAGGGCTCAATGTAGTGAGAATACATGTATGGTCATTCCTTTAAGGCCCAAAGTAGTGAATGATCACCCTTCTTCTTGGGAAAAGTAGCAACCGGTCTCTAAATAAGTGAAAAGTTCATCATTTCAAAGTCAATTTCTAGTGTAGAAAGGGTCTTGTTGTCCACCTCAAGTCTTCGTCATCAAGGGTGTTAATATCATCATAACAAACATCAAGCTTTCAACATAAATCTAATGTTCTATTGTTGTTGTTAGCTTGTGTTTTTATTTATTTCTAACATCAAGCTCGAGTGATGAATGGATATCAATACAATTGAATGTTACAAATTTTATATTTTGGATTTTTTTGGTTGTAAAATCATACATTTTTTTTAACATTGACCTTTATATTGTCTCATTTGGTATGAATAGGGGTTATTTATTCTTATATAATAAATTGTTTTCATATTCTATTGCAGTGTAGGATGTTGTAAAATGTTATATTTTCGATTAGATACATGCATGATTTACAGTAGTACAATGGATGTGTGTGTGATCAAATGATATAATACATTAATGGCATCATTATATCCAATCACTTTGATTAAAATATAAAATCGATATCATTTAATTAGTCAATTAGGTATATCCTGAGTGGTTAAAGATGAGGGGTTATCCTCCCCATCCAAGTTCAATTCTCACAAGTGATATGTTGAGATCTTAAATAAGCATATTGTTGACAAATCCTTGAGCTTATATAGAATCCACTTTACCTTGAGTACCATACTTGAAATGAGGAGAAGTTCCTAATGGATTTCCTTGAGAAATCTATTTCATAGAATAAAAAATATTATTTAATTTTCTAATCAATATTTGTAAATCCTAAGACAATCAGGAAGATGCATTTACAAATGTACAAAAATATTAAATAAAATGTGGGGAATTGCAACCCTTAAATAATTTTTTTTTTACCATTTATGAATGCATCAATGTGTTTTCATCATTGATACACACTAGTGCATGTTCAATATATAAGGAATACTGTGTACAAGATTTTATCATTTGTTGATGCACCTCACATGTATATATGAGAGTACTACTGTAAATTATAAAAATACAAGCATTGATGTAGGTAACATGTATTTGTGCATTTTTAATTAATAATTCATTGATGCTCATACCTATGTTAAGTGGATCTGTGCTCTTTATTACAACATCAAACTATTTGCTTTAATGATACCATTACCAATGTCATTATTGTTACTGTTACCTTTACCATTACCATCACTAGGATTTTTTTTGTACACAAAGAGATATCCCACACCTCTAGTTAACAATATATAGTACACTAGAGATTTAGATTATATACAAATTTAGTGGGCCTAATAGTTAAGAAATGGGTTTTCTCGTAGGAGGCCATATGATCAAATTTGGAAGCGGGTAAGGTATGTACACCTTTGTAGACTTTAGATATCAAATTATTGTATGAAGAGGGTCTCTTGTCTAACAAATAAGGGCATCTCATACACCAGTTTGGTGTATGGATTGTTCATAACCTTAAAAAATAGGTTTTTATTTTTATTTTTATAAGACACACTAGTGTGTCATTATGTATGTAGTATAATGACAAAAAAAACTCCATTAAAACGTCTACCATCTAGGTTTTTTAATTATAATAAACTTTTGCTAAAACCAATGCAAAATTCTCCACTTTATTTAGTATATATATATTTTTTAACTTCAATACTTTTTTCAATTTCATAATACTAAAAACCTATACAAAACTGACCTTTTGTGTGTGTGTGTGTGTTGTATTTGTAAAGAGGGTAATGATCACTTTTTAAGATGCTCCAATCATAATGCAAATTCTGTAAGTTTTAAACATGTGTAGAGAAAAAAATCATACAGATTATTTTGAGAAAAACAAAGATTACACCATAGCATTCACACATAAAATATAGAGATTTACACTAGAAACCCTTAACCGGAAAAACCAACAAACCTTGGAGCCACACCTCATATTTTCTCATTATCATTATAAATAACTCACAATACAATATAGGAATTATGTAGCATCCAATACCCTAATCCATTAACCTGTATTAGAAAATAGACCTAATCCCTTAATCGAAATTAAACTACATATTTTTAGAAAATTCCCAAAAATTCCCAAAAACAACCCAAAAAATTTGGGCTCGCTGCACTCATAAAAAATGACCTAGATTCAATTTTCGACATACAAAAATGGACTAACTATCATTTCCGTGAAAGCGTCGTGAGGGACCTTCATGTGTGTCGCTGAGAGCTCCCCCTCCCCCCCACACACATGCAAAGAATATAACACACTCAACAAATTCCAATTGGTAAAGTGGCATTGTTCCTTTCTTCTTTCAATTAAATTGAAAACAAATTATTTTTATTTATTAATTTTTATTTTTAAAATATTTATTATTATTATATTTATTATTATTAGTGAACACTGATGAGAACAAGTTAAGTGCCACAAATAAGTCATATATTAGTTGTTTGCATGCATAGTTTTAAGTTAACTTCTTGTTATCCATGCATCTACTAAGAGATCCATGCATCAACTACCAATTATTGATATTTTTTATCTATGCATCACCTACCAAATATTAGTTATTATTTGTATTCTTTTTTCTTTTATAATTGTTTATGTAAAATTTGAAACCACTACCATAAAATTAATCTGGACAATACACTTGCATGATCCTCATAAAATTTTAAAAAATACAAGTATTAATCAACAAAAAATTCTAAAATATAAACACCTATCAATATAAATAATTTTATACCTTTATTTTCTATATATATTCAAAATTTAAATTATTATTTATTTGATAACAATATTAGTACAAATAAATCAAATGATTAATGATGCCACAAAACTACAATGGCCAAATAAGCCAAACCCCTTCTAACTTGGTCCAAAAGCAATCACATTTAATTTACCTTTTAATTACTCTATTTCATATCAAAACATCAAAACCCTCGGAATGGTCCAATATATAAATATCACATCAAAATTTTATCACGAGCTTGAGTAGCCATGCGTCCTTCGAGCCCCGGCCCCCATCAATACATGATATCTACAAACGTTCAACCTCATGTTTATGATGTCATGGCCGAGTTACTATAACATCAATTAATTGACCTAACGTGGACGGACATGGCTTACAATGACACCCTTCTCATCCCTTGAAGTACCACTGTTAAAGTATAAAGCTACACCCCAATTGTGATCATTTACAAAGTTAAAAAAAAATTACAAAATTACAAATTGAAACGACAACCACCAAAATGAATAGACAATATTTTTCTACCAAAATTGTTTTATATGTATGTATTACACTAACCTTCTTATATATTGGACACAACGACAAGACTTACTTTAAAGAACATTTCTTAAAATTGGGCATCGACTGAACAATCCCATGTTGGATATGTTGCACCTGTGATGTGAAGGATTTAGGCAAAGGGGTTAAGAAAATGCGAAAGGGATATTGGTTAAAACCAGCATAGATCCAAATCCCAGGCTCTATCAAGCGCCGAGAGGGATCAAATCTTTGGAGGTGCAGACCTCTTCTTAAGTATTGCACTCAACTATGAGTTTTGATGTGATTCAGACCAAAAGGCACATTTTTTTATTTAAGGTCCACAAATAATATTTTTATTATTAATATTTAATACTATTTATGGCTGCATATAATATTTTTTATTTTGTTAGGAAAAAACATTAAAACATCTCCCCATGCATAGTTTTAAAACCATGTGCAAGGCCCTCCTAAAATCATGGGTTGTTTAGGAGGCCTTGCACATGGTATTAAAACCATTTGCAACTACCTCCTAAACCGTGTACAACAAAACCATGGGCTATTTAGGAGGCCTTGCACATGGCTTTAAAACCATTTGTAAGGCCCTCCTAAACCATGTACAATAAAACCATGGGTTTTTAAGAGGCCTTGCACATGGTTTTAAAACCATATGTATGACCAACATTTTTTTTGCGGATAACTCAATTTTTTATTTTTATTATTTTTTATTATTTTGTTAAGTAGAAACATTACAACATCTCCCCTATATTGTGTTGTATTTCTCACGGACATTTTTTTATGGCAGATAATTAAATTTTTTATTATTTTGTTAGGTAGGAACATTACAACATCTCACCCATATTAAATTGTTTTTGTGGCTGACATTTATTTTGGAAGATAATTAAAAGTTTTATTTTTTATAGCCGACATCTATGTAACGTTACGTAACGTTACAAGATCTCCCCCATACTGGGCTGTAGAGCGCCTCTCGGCGCAAAAATGGGAGCATGACATATGTAATTCCGTAAGGGGAAGAAGTGGTGCCCTTGGTAAAAAGTGAAAAAAGAGAGGTTTCCACAAAGCTTCTTGAAGGAAGGCTTCGTGACTCCCTTATCCCTACACCTGACGACCACCTGGGCTCGAGATCTATCTTTTTAGGATCTCCTATCCACCTCAAACACCATTTTATCAACCATCCCTATCCTCCCAAGGCCTATAAAAGCAGGCTCATATCCATGGTTGAGAGAGAGGAAGGTTATGTTGTTGCATTGACATTCTGGCCTAAATCAGTAGGATGAGCATAGGAGGAGCAAGTTGGAGCTTTTGGGGACAAGATATTGACATCTTGAAGGATCATATCGACACTAAGGCAAAGGTTGTAAAATTCTTATTCATTTTTTAATGCAAAATTAGTTCATTTCCCATAAAGTATTGTGTCATTATCATGTATTTTATTGTTAGATTCCTTAGTTACTAACATAGAATAGTGGAACATATTCTCGTTCTTTTTTATCTTGTGTGTTGGTTTCATGTGATTATGCAGGTACATCTGTGGCAAGCTATCATTATAGGAAACAACTACATTATTCCATCAAAGACATTCATTCCAAATCTCCACCCATTCTAGGGAAAGTCTTCCAATTCTGGTGTGTACTATTTGTTTTAGATCTAAACCATTCAGACTAGAGGAACAACTCCTGTCCGCTGGAGGTTCATTTTTCCTAGAAACAATCCATTCACTCTCATTGATCTTGATCTTCCAGGAAATTCCTACATGATTGAATGCACCAATACTTAGAGTTTTGAAGAAGGCGAAAATTGTGCATCTACCACCTCGGTGGACCACTTGGATTTGTTCCACACTCTTGGATATGATATGAACTTATTTGGATCTGATATGATCTTATTTGGTTCAATTTTTAATTTTCAAGAGCTTAATGCTTGTAGTTGTTCTCATCAATTTTTGTGTGAAAAATCAAGTACCATCAAAATCGTTGTTGGGGATTTGATGTTAGTTTTCTCTTATGAGTTTGTTGATATTCTATTTTGTGAATCATTGGTTATTTTTGAAGCTATATCATATTATGGAGCTCAAGCATTCTCTCTCCATAGACCCAGGGATTCTCTACCTTTCTATTTGATCACATGCTCATCTTCTCACAGAACTAGTAAAGATTGAGACATTCTGCATTCGCCTAAACACTTGATCCTAACACTTGGAGATGATTTTACCTCACATGATTTGATGTTCAAGGCTGCAATATATTAGTTTCTTGGGATTTCCTCACATGGTTCGAATTCTCAAGAAATTTTTCTCTCTCATCAATTGATCTCAGTTTCTCTACATGGGTCCAGTTTTCATCTTGCAGTTTCCTATGTTCCTGATTCAGTTAAGCACTTTCTTCTTCTTCCGAAGAGGAAAATTCCTCCAGACATAGTCATTAGTTTGGAGTGGTTCACATGTACATCTTGAGGATGCTGCTGCAAAAAAGAACCATACTGTTGCATAGTGCTGCAAATTGCAACATATGTTTTGCAAGTTATTTCCCAAAGAAAAAGATCTTTCTCCTAAGAATAGCTTGTATTTCTTGTTTCTTCTTATTTTGAGGGGGGTTTTTCCCATGAGGTTTTCCCCTATTTCCTCAATTTATTGAGCATATTTTAATTCTTTTAGACTATAATGGGTGACTTTTGGCCTTGTTTCTAGGGCCCATAGTTGTCCAAGTTAGGATTAAGGAGGGGTGCTAGGATTTATAATCCTCCCATGTCCATACTTAGTCTATTAGATTATATTTTCCTAACTTAGGAGTCATTACTTGATATTGGGTCCACTTGGGCCATTGGTGTCACTAGTATCGACCACTAAAGTGTGGGGAACACATATAAAGGTTAACTGAAACTTATTACATGTTCATGCATTATTTTATGTGCCTTTGAGACCAATCCCTACAATTTAGGAGCCACTCGGAGTGCCACTACCAACCTCCTTCAATTGTTGGTAGTTGGTACCTAGTTAAGCTAACTTATGCTCTAGTTACATTCAGTTATATGTCCTCTAGTTTAGTTAGCTCCAGTATTGCATGGATGCATGGGGTTAGTCACCTATTCTCACCAACCTCATTAGTTTAACTGGTTTAACTGATTGAGAGACTGAATTAGACATCTTGAGTTAGACTAGTGCGCTCTAATAGTGATTTAGACACGTCTAGTTATCCAGTGAGTAAGGATTGAGTTGGTAGATTCAAATATTATCCACATGATTCAAATTATCCTTATTGTAACTCTATTGTATACAGTTGGGATTAATGAAGATAATACTGTAATATTACTGAGCAATTCTTATCATCTTTCTGTGAAATTTGTCTTGTTCAGTGTGTTTTTTTCATTCCATTCCATTACACAATTATACTATTCAGTTGCGGTCATTTCCTGTAGATCAATGGAACAATAATTCAAACAATAAGTGCAGTCATGAGCTTCTCTCTCGTTCCATCACAGAGGTCTTAATTCAGTGGCACGAGATGCAACCATAGGATGCTACTTGGGAACCACTCCTTCAGATTCAACAACAATTTCCACATCTAAAGCTTTGATGACAAAGATTTTCGAAGAGGGAGGGAATGTTAAGAACTTGTGTCAACCCTCCTCTTTATTTCATTAGTATATTTTTGTTTGACGCATATGCTTTGTAAGTCTCCCCGTGAATATATTGTATTATCCCACATCCATGGGGAGAAATACTTGTTTAGATTATACTTAGTATATAAGTATGTGTTGAGGCCAATGAAGGAATCCAAGAGTTATTTTGTATTGAGCTTTCTTAAAGGAGGTTTCCCCCTCGAGGTGGCCTACGATCAATAAAATCTCTTATGTGCTCTGTTATTTCTTTTATATCATGTATTTCCATTGTTTATTGCAGGAGGTTCCTCACATATGATCAAAGCTTATCCAATGGATTTGTAAAGCTTGGATCATTGTATTTTGGTTTCATGCTCCTAAGTCTTGTGAATGCACCTGCACACAAACATACTATGAACCTTCCTTAATCCTTTTAGCAAATAATCAATCATGCATAATGAAACTATGTTATTAGTTGCTTAAAAAACATATAACATGAATCTCAGGGGGAAAGTGAATAAAGTTTTATTAATTATGGAAAATATAGTACTTATAATCCTTTTTTCCGTCACTTGGAATACTCTCCTTCTTCGTATTTTGAGTTCCCTCATTTTCCCTTAGCCTCAATCACAAAGCTTTGAACAATGGAGGCATTTTTCTCTTGGATATATAAATGCTCTTTATCATTTTCTCTAACATCGTCCAACCTGTAGATATTCCCCCTTATAAGTCTCTTTTATAGTTTTTCATCAATTCTAATTTGGGTTATGATTCCAAAGTGCATGCTTTGAATGTGTTGCAATTCCTTTCCATGCATAATTTGAACTTGTGTTTCACTTATTGTACACTTTTCATTTCTACTTTTCTTAGCTTGAAACCCTGGATGTTATTTTAGGGCTCAATGTAGTGAGAATGCATGTATGGGCATTCCTTTAAGGCCCAAAGTAGTGAATGGTCACCCTTCTTCTTGGGAAAAGTAGCAACCGGTCTCTAAATAAGTGAAAAGTTCATCATTTCAAAGTCAATTTCTAGTGTAGAAAGGGTCTTGTTGTCCACCTCAAGTCTTTGTCATCAAGGGTGATAATATCATCATAACAAACATCAAGGTTTCAACATAAATCTAATGTTATATTGTTGTTGTTGTTAGGTTGTGTTTTTATATATTTCTAACATCAAGCTCAAGTGATGAATGGATATCAATATAATTGAATGTTACAAATTTTATATTTTGGAATTTTTTGGTTGTAAAATCATACATTTTTTTTAACATTGACCTTTATATTGTCCCATTTGGTATGAATAGGGGTTATTTATTCTTATATAATAAATTGTTTTCATATTCTATTGCAGTGTACGATGTTGTAAAATGTTATATTTTCAATTAGATACATGCACGATTTACATTAGTACAATGAATGTGTGTGTGTGATCAAATGATATATTTATTTAAATGATATAATACATTAATGGTATCAATGTGTTTTCATCATTGATACACACTAGTGCATGTTCAATATATAAGGAATACTATGTACAATATTTTATCATTTGTTGATGCACCTCACATGTATGTATGAGAGTACTAATGTAATTTATAAAAATACAAGCATTGATGTAGGTAACATGTATTTTTGCATTTTTAATTAATAATTCATTGATTGCTATACCTATGTTAAGTGGATTTTTTCTTTTTATTACAACATCAAACTATTTGCTTTAATGATACCATTACCAATGTCATTATTGTTACTATTACCTTTACCATTACCATCACTAGGATTTTTTTTGTACACAAAGATATATCCCACACCTCTTTTTAACAAGATATAGTACACTAGTGATTTAGATTATATACAACTTTAGTGGGCCTAATAGTTAAGAAATAGGTTTTCTCGTAGGAGGCCATATGATCAAATTTGGAAGCGGGTAAGGTATGTACACCTTTCTAGACATTAGATATCAAATTGTTGTATGAAGAGGGTCTCTTGTCTAACAAATAAGGGCATCTCATACACAAATTTGGTGTATGGATTGTTCATAACCTTAAAAAATAGGTTTTATTTTTAATTTTTATAAGACACACTAGTGTGTCATTATGTATGTAGTATAATGACAAAAAAAAACTCCATTAAAACGTCTACCATCTAGGTTTTTTAATTATAATAAACTTGTGCTAAAACCAATGCAAGATTCTCCACTTTATTTAGTATATATATATATTTTAAATCAATACTTTTTTCAATTTCATAATACTAAAAACCTATACAAAACTAACCTTTTGTGTGTGCGTGTGTGTTGTATTTGTAAAGAGGGTAATGATCACTTTTTAAGATGCTCCAATCATAATGCAAATTCTGTAAGTTTTAAACCTGTGTAGAGAAAAAAATCATACAGATTATTTTAAGAAAAACAAAGATTACACCATAGCATTCACACATAAAACATAGAGATTTACACTAGAAACCCTTAACCGAAAAACCAACAAATCTTGGAGCCACACCTCATATTTTCTCATTATCATTAGAAATAACTCACAATACAATATAAGCATTATGTAGCCTCCAATACCCTAATCCATTAACCTGTATTAGAAAATGTTGACGTAATTGTAACTTCAGAATGTATTCACTTGTATTTCTTATCTATTGTAACCTGATGTTTATTCCAGGATGTTATCATGTTATGTCATGCCTCGATGTTCCGATCTAGAGAATCAATAATGTAAACAAGTCATGTCAAGTCATTGTGGGTAACCCCCCTATTGTCTAAGGGTTAAAGTCCCCGCAGTTTCGGGGCACTAGGGTTATTAGACTCTCCTAGGAGAGGTCGGCCCTAATAGGGTTTTAGTCATGCCGGGATTAGTATAAATAGAGATCTGGACTCTCTATTTAGCACACATCACAAACACACTCAAGTGTAGTGCATAGTTGAGGAAGGAGAAGACACCGGGGCTAGACAAGAAGAAGGTTACTGTTGTCAAGAGAGCATCTTGTTGTTTTGTGGTTTTACCTTTTGTGTTGATTCTATCTCTGAGGAAGTTGTGGGATTTTCTCCATTTATGGTTTCCCCGAGGAAAAAAACTGTGTTCATTGTCTCTTGTGTTTGATTGTTGTAGTTGTTGTTATCTCAGTTAAATATCCTAACATAATGCTAGCTTGAATGTTGAAAAACTAACATGGTATTAGAGCTAACCTGAGAAGAAGACACTGTGCAACTGCGGGAACTAGGGATTCCTAATTTGTGAATCTCTCTCCACATATTTTCAGCAAACGTAAGGTGGAATAACTCTCCTCCTTAGGGCACATCTTTCTGTCGAAGTAGAATCCAATTATGAGGTTTTTCAGTTTTCGACCCGACACTGCTGTCGAAAATTAGGGCTTTTCACAGAAGAGGAATTTTTCAGTGAGCCCAGGACTGGATTGATCTCCTCTCCAAAATCAAAGTTAGGGATAAATTTCAAAGCATTTGGTTGGACAAAACTCCGGAAAAGAAAAACCCTAATTTGCTCCTGAACCATCTCTGCAGGATTTCAACTCAAAATTCAGATCCGACATCTTGACCTGGTAAGATCTAAAATATTTTGTATTTCCGTTTGAGGTTCTCAGTTAAGATGTCTCATCATACCAAGCTTGATTAAAATCTTGAGGGAGCTGATAACTTCTGAGCTTGGAAGTATAGGATCTCCCTGGTCTTGGAAGAGAATGAGTTAGACTCCTACATCCATGAGGAGGTTCCAGTTTCAGAGGGAGATGAGGCTAAGGCCTTGCATAAGAAGAAGTTAGTTATGGCAGAGAAAATCATTGTTGATTCTATCAAGGATCATCTCATACCACAGATATCCTCCCTAAATACACCTAAAGCTATGTTTGATTCCCTAACCAAATTGTTTGAAGGGAAGAACATAAACCAAAAGATGACACTGAGAAACCAACTAAAGAATGTGAAGATTCAAAATGCAGAAACAATCCAGTCTTACTTCACAAGAGTTTCTCAGATCAAGGAACAACTAGAAGCAGTAGATGAAGAAGTGGAAAATGCAGAGATTGTGATGACTACCTTGAATGGCCTCCCTAGGTCATGGGATTCTTTCATCCAAGGAATCTGTGCTAGAAAGAAGTTAGTCAAGTTCAGTAGACTATGGGAAGAGTGTTCTCAAGAATAAGCTCGGATAGCAGCTTGAGAAGAAAATATGGGAAGTGAAGATCAAGCTCTCACGGTACACACCAAGTCAACCAAAAGAAGATCTCATCACCCTAGAGGTAAGCACTGTCACAATGATAACACTAGAAAAGATTTGTCTAGAGTCATATGTTATACATGTGATGAAGCAGGACATTATGCAAAGAATTGTCCTAAGAAACAAAAACTGACAAAAAGGAGCAACAAAAGAAGACATCATGCTCATGCTGCAGAGGATGATGAACCATCCAAGAAAAGAACCAGATATGAAAGTGAAGATTCTTCAAGCGAGGATGAATATGTTTTGATTTATGATCTCATAGGAAACATTACTCATGGAAGCAATGATTGGCTCATAGATAACAGGGCCTCCAAACATATGACAGGATTCAAGGAATCCTTTGTGAGACTGTCAAAACATGAATCACCTCACAAGGTGAAGCTAGGAGATGACTACCAATATCCAATAAAAGGTAGTGGGGAATCTTCCTATAAACTAGACTCTGGAAAGTCTCTAACAATGAAGGAAGTATTGTTTGTGCCAGGACTCAAGAAGAACCTCCTCTCCATAGAGGCATTAGATGCAAAAGGAATACAAGTTGCATTCATAGATGGTCAAGTCATCATGTGGCCAAAAGGAAAGACTATCGATGATGCGGTGGTGATTGGAGAACAAGAAGGAGGATTGTACAAATTAAAGGGTCATCCAGAACAAGCCTTGGTCCATGACACAGTAGAGCCAAGTGAAATTTGGCATAGAAGGCTTGCACATGTGCATTACAGAGCACTACCTATTGCAAGCAAAGCTGTTGAAGGTCTTCTAGAAATCCAAGCAAAACATGATGGGGTTTGCAAGGGATGTGCGAAAGGAAAGAATACAAAGAAGACATTTCCAAGTAGCGAAAGCAAAGCAAATGGAATCTTGGAAATCATCCAATTCGATGTATGCGGACCTATGTCATCAAACTCACTAAGCGGGTATGCATATTATGTTTCCTTTATTGATGATTTTTCTAGGAAGACATGGGTTTACTTCATGAAGAACAAAGACGAAGTATTCAACAAGTTCAAGGATTTCAAATCCTTGATCGAGAATCACATTGAAAAGAAGATCAAGACTTTTTTATCAGATAATGGTGGAGAATTCACTTCAAATGAATTCAAAGAGCTATGCAAAGAATCAAGGATTAAGAGGGAGTTGTTCACCCCTTATAATCCACAATAGAATGGGATTGCAGAAAGAAAGAATAGAACTATCATGGAAGCTACAAGAGCAATGCTTCATGATCAAGACCTTCCTATGCATATTTGGGCAGAAGTTGCCCGAACATCGGTGTATGTACAGAACCATACTCCACATAGAGTACTCGAGAACAAGACTCCTGAAGAAGTATTCTCCGGCAAGAAACCAGAATTCAGCCATCTCAGAATATTCGGCTGTCCAGTGTACATACACATTCCAAAGGAGAAGAGGACTAAATTAGATCCTTCAGGAAAGAAGGGTATATTTGTGGGATACTCTAAAAGCTCGAAAGATTATAGAATATACTTCCCAGGATTCAAGAAGATTGACATCAACAGGGATGTGACATTTGATGAATACATAGCTTACAACAAATCCAGAAAGAAACCTGCTGAAGAATCTGAAGAAGCAGAAGCACCCAAAGTTCATGATACAACCATGAATGAAGAAGCTCAAGAAGAAGATCGAGAATTTGAAAAACCACAAAGACCTGTAGATCCACCTTAGGAGAAGAATCCTCATAAAAGGAAACCTGCTTGGGTACGAGAACTTATCCAAGGTGCAGAAAGATATGGGGCTCTAGAAGAGAATCACAGAGAAAGAAAGAGGACCAGATCCTGCTCCGGGTTTGTAGCATTACTATGTGATTTCATTGATAAAGAACCTTCCAGTTATGAAGAAGCAACAGAACGAAAAGAATGGAAGGATGCTATGATCGAAGAATATCAATCGATCATGAAAAATGATGTTTGGGATGTTGTCCCAAGACTAGAAGGGAAGTCAGTTGTAACTTCCAAATGGATCTACAAGATCAAGCATGCTGCAGATGGTAGCATTGAAAAATATAAGGCAAGATTTGTGGCTCAGGGTTTCTCTCAGAAAGAAGGAATAGATTATGAAGAAACCTTTGCACCTGTAGCCAAGTACACTTCCATAAGATCAGTACTTGCTCTGGCTGCAGTGATGAAATGGAAGATACACTAGATGGATGTCAAGACTGCTTTCTTGAATGGTGTACTAGAAGAGGAAGTGTATGTAGAACAACCACTCGGTTTTGAGACACATGACAGGGAGTCTCATGTGTGCATATTGAAGAAATCCCTGTACGGTTTGAAACAGGCACCCAGGACATGGTACGACAGAATTGATAGATTTCTATCCAGTTTGGGCTTTACCAAGAGTAAAGTAGATTCCAACCTTTAATACAAGGTTGAATATGGCAACGCAGTGATGCTTCTACTATATGTAGTTCATCTATTTGTGATAGGTATGGATGGGTTGATTGCTGATACGAAGAGAAAGCTTGCTGCTGAGTTTGAGATGAAGGACTTGGGTATGATGCATTATTTTCTAGGTATGGAGGTGTGGCAGAGTGCAGATGGAATATTCCTTGGACAAGGGAAGTATGCAATAAAGATCCTAAAGAGGTTTGGGATGATGGACTACAAGGCTATGGCCACACCTATGGCATCGAACCTGAAGCTATTGAGTGATGCTTCATTAGAGTCGGTTGATGCTACGATGTATCGTTAGATGATTGGGTCCTTGATGTACCTGACGAACACGAGACCAGACATTTGCTTTGTTGTGAACACCTTGAGCCAGTTATTGAAAGATCCAAGAAATGTTCACTTGATTGCTGCAAATCATATTCTGAGGTACCTGAGGGGTACAATTGATTATGGGCTCAAGTACGATGTGAATCAGAAGATTAACCTGGAGGGTTATGTTGATTCATATTGGGCAGGCAGTGCCATCGATAGGAAGATCACTTCAGGGTGTTTCTTTAGTATGGGATCAGGTGTGATCTCCTGGTTTAATAGGAAGCAATCCTGTGTGGCACTGAGTAGAACTGAAGCAGAGTATGTCGCAGCTTGTTTATCTAGTTGTGAGGTAGTATGGCTGCGGAAGCTACTGCCTGATTTATTTGATCTCCAGATGGATGCTACTTATATACATTGTGACAACCAGAGTTACGTGAAGTTGTCAAAGAATCCTGTGTTCCATGACAAGATGAAGCATATCGAGATCAAGTATCACTATATCAGGGATAAGGTGTAGAGGGGAGTAGTGAAGCTCCAGTATGTTGTGACGAAGGAAAATATAGCTAATGTTTTGATGAAGCCATTGGCTAGGGTGAAGTTCAAGTACTTCAGGGAGAAGCTTGTTGTTCTCCAGATAGAGGTTTCCTCCAGGGGAAAGTGATGAGTCCCATAGCCATTCTAAGGAGCATGTCAAATGTAAGGGCTGAGCCATTCTGTCATGGTGAGAGGATTTGGTTACTTCCATGTCAGATATGAGTGCTGACTGCCATTCTGGGAATGGAGGTACCTGGTCAGTTACCAGGAACGCTTATTCTGAGACTAAAAGAGCCATTCTGATGAGTAGGTCAGATACAAGGGCTGAGCCATTCTATCATGGCTAAAGGATTAGGTTCCTCCCATGTCAGATGTGAGTGCTAGCCATTATGACGAGTAGGTCATATGTAAGGGCTACTACCACTCTTCGAGAGAGTGGAGGTACCTGGTCTGTTACCAGGTAGCTCAGTCAAGGACTGGGGGCCATTCTGATGAGGGTATAGGATTTGGTTCCTACCAGGTCAAATGTGAGTGCATGCCTTTCTGACGAGTAGGTCAGATGTGAGTGCATGCATTTTTGACGAGTAGGTCAGATGTGAGTGCTAGCCTTTCTGATGTAGGTTGAGCTCCTACATAGATGTAAGGGCTACCGCCTTTCTGACGAGTAGGTCAGATGTGAGTGTTGGCCATTTTGATGTGACTGTAGGATTAGGTCCTACATGATTAGATATAAGGGCTATTGCCTTTCTGACGAGCAGGATAGATGTGAGTGCTAGCCATTCTGACAAGTAGGTTAGATGTAAGGGCTACCAAAGACCTATGAGGAGGTAGGCATACACCCAGTATGAAAGAAGGCTAGCTCCATAGAACTTCCTATGATAAGAAGAATCATGAGATAGCACATATGATGATGACCAAAGGAGATCCAGACCGAGCTATGATCCAGATCGAGTTATGATGACTCCGAGAGATCTAGATCGAGTGATGATCCAGTTCCAGCAGTGATGATCCAGATCGAGTGATGATCCAGATCCAGCGGTGTGTTGAGGCCTGGAAAATCGCAGGCGGCAACAGTAAGGGATTCTCCCCAATCAGTGTTCCCAACTAGCCCGCTGACTGTTTGGTATAGGGAATCCGTCCGGTTTGCGGTCCGGCTACCGTGAGTCAAGTAACAAAAACAAAGCTTTATCGGTTGCGTCCCGGTCCATCGAGTTTTTGTATTTTAACTTAAGAGATGAAATGCACGTGCCTAACTAAGTGCAAGGTGATTATACTGCGAGGGGCGGTCACGATGTGATGCGCAGGTTCTTACCTCTAGTCTTAGACCCGCAGGCAACCAAATCATATACAATGAGAAAGAAACTAAATGTCTAATCTAACACTAGGGAGCGAGCCATCAATTTTAAGTGAGTAATTCAAATTTTTGCACATGCAGTATGAAGGATTACAGTTAGCTGATACCCCTTTCAGACACATGAACAATCACAAATATTTAACAACCAGCTAGCCAATTGCTGTATGAATACCATTATTACTCACATGGAAAGATCATGAAAATACCAAAGAACATTCAATAAGAACATAGGTTCAGTAAATTAAACATTCTCATAGTAAATGAAACGCAGCTGAAAACGAAATAGTTCCTCTCCAACATCATTCATCGAAACGCATTGATACATTCCATTTCACTTTCTCCAACCAGGTAGAATCGCAGTTCCTTTTGCAAAACGAAGTAATTCCTCTTACAAGCAAACATTTACAATTTTTTCCAGGGGAAAAAGCCCCCTTTCAGTCAGGCTTCCCGTTATTTAAACCACAACTGCTGCCTCCTGGGCTGCCCTCAGTGTGTGACCTTTCAGCGTCCTTGACGATTCCGTTTCTTCTCTGGTCGTTGTGTTTTCGCAATCATTTTCCATAGGCGTTTACCTTTTGACCATAACTGCTGAAACTGCCTCCTCGGTGTCTCTGTCATTTGTTTGTTTTGTCCTTTTCTCCGCTCTGAATTGCTTCAGTGATCTATGGGATTCTCCCTGCAGACAACATTGGTGCATTATCCACTAAACTGAGATATTAGGCATTGCAAATTTCTAACCATAATGATAAATTCACAAGGGGCTAGCCTGGTTCATCCGGGCGAGAACTCGCGGTAAAAATACGTCGGCGGTCGGGCGGTACTTGGATCGGATGGGAAAAGACTCCTGCATCAGATGGGACAAGGCTTTCAGGAGCCGCAACGGCGGAGGAGCATATGAACCAGGAAAGTGACAACGCGGGCAATAAAGGCAACCAGACGCCGGAGAGAAGGGTATCGGAGGCTAGATTGCTCTACCACCCGCAACGGCGGATGATGCAAAGGTTGAGCAACGCGGGCGGGAGAAAAGAGCAATGAGTCGGACGTCGGGGGAAACTCTAATCGGGAGCTAACTTTATCCTCCCGGCCGCAACGGCGGGAAATTATAAACTTAGGAGCAAGCGATCGAAACAAACGAAATCGAGCGTCGGATGAAACTCCAATCGGGCGTAAAGTTTGATCAAGGAGCCACAACGGCGGGTGAGTTGAGGTTCAGCATCTTCCGAAAGAGGTCCGATCCAAAGAGAAAACCAACAGCGTTAAGGATCAAATGCAGCCAAAAACATTTTTCTTTGCTAAGGAAACATTTTCATGTTCTATGGGTATTAAACAGACCACACGACCCAAACTAAACTGAACGAGTCAAACAAAATAGTGGGTATTCAACTTCAAGACGAACAGATATGTTCGAGGGGTCAAGCCTTTAACAATCAATCCAAGCAAAATGATGAGGAGGGGTCCCAGAGTTTAAGTGAAAAAATAAAATCAGGGAGGAAAAGTTGCGGCAGCAACACAGTGATGATCCAGATCCAGCAGTGATGATCTAGATCTAGCAGTGATGATCCAGATCGAGTGATGATCCAGATCCAGCAGTGATGATCCAGATCGAGTGATGATCTAGATCTAGCAGTGATGATCTAGATCGAGTGATGATCTAGATCCAGCAGTGATGATCCAGATCGAGTGATGATCCAGATCCAATGATGATGTCTAGTTATGATGATCCGGATCGAGTGATGATCCAAATCTAGTGATGATGTCCAGTTATGATGATCCAGATCAATTGATGATCCAGATATAGCAATGATGATCCAGATCAAGTGATGATCTAGATCCAGCAGTGATGATCCAGATCGAGTGATGATCCAGACCCAATGATGATGTCTAGTTATGATGATCCAGATCCAATGATGATCCAGATCGAGTGATGATCCAAATCTAGTGATGATGATCCAGATCGAGTGATGATACAGATCCAGAAAAGAAGATGGCATGAAGATAAAGATGACTTGAAGACAAGATGACTTGGAGATGCAGATTACGAGAAGATCCAGAGAAGAAGACCAATGATGAAAATTGTGTCAAGAGAATACCTTCCTAGTTAAGAGGGAGTGCTGATGTAATTGTAACTTTGGAATGTATTCACTTGTATTTCTTATCTATTGTAACCCGATGTTTATTCTGGGATGTTATCATGTTATGTCATGCCCCGATGTTCCAATCAAGAATGTAAACAAGTCATGTCAAGTCATTGTGGGTAACCCTCCTATTGTCTAAGGGTTAAAGTCCCCACAGTTCTGGGGCACTAGGGTTATTAGACTCTCCTAGGATAGGTCAGCCATAGTAGGGTTTTAGTCATGCCAGGATTAGTATAAATAGAGAGCTGGACTCTCTATTTAGCACACATCACAAACACACTCAAGTGTAGCGCATAGTTGAGGAAGTAGAAGACACTGGGGATAGACAAGAAGAAAGTTACTGCTGTCAAGAGAGCATCTTACTATTTTGTGGTTTTACCTTTTGTGCTGATTCTATCTCTGAGGAAGTTGCAGGGTTTTCTCCATTTATGGTTTCCCCAAGGAAAAACACTGTGTTCATTGTATCTTGTGTTTGATTGTTGTACTTGTTTTTCTCTTAGTTAAAGATCCTAACATAATGCTAGCTTGAATGTTGAAAAACTAACAGAAAATAGACCTAATCCCTCAATCGAAATTAAACTACATATTTTTAGAAAATTCCCAAAAATAGCCAAAAACAACCCAAAAAATTTGGGCTCGTTGCATTCATAAAAAATGACCTAGAGTCAATTTTTGACATACAAAAATGGACAAACTATCATTTCCGTGAAAGTGTCGTGAGGGATCTTCATGTGTGTCACTGAGAGTCCCCCGTCCCCCCCACACACATGCAAAGAATATAACACACCCAACAAATTCCAATTGGCAAAGTGGCATTGTTCCTTTCTTCTTCTTTCAATTAAATTGAAAACAAATTATTTATTATTTATTATTTATTAATTTTAAAATATTTATTATTATTATTATTATTTAAAAATATTTTTAAATAACGAAAATACAATATTTTGTTTGAATAGGGTTTTAAATTGATCGAGTATGTAAATCATCCTCCCTTAGTTATTTTTTGGTCTTTACCCTCAAATTTGGTCTTTCAACTTGATACATAATTAAGATACTAATTCATACTTGAGTAATATCGTTGCTAATCGTGACTAGTGCACTGGGTCAGAGGCGACCCTCCTAAAAAGCATTATGTCTCGGTCGAGAGCAACCAATCCTAGCCTTATTGTATACATCTAAATTACTTGAATCCTGTAACACTGGTCCAATTCAAGATCTTTCCAATGAAAGCAAGAGATTTCCTCCCTGTGGTCAGAAAGTATCCCTCTTACACAATGAATGTTATCTTTTCACTCACACTAGGATGGTGTTATAGCTGATTTTACCACTCCAGGTGAATCACACTTTGTATGGCCTTCCCCTGTCCCTCTGCAGACTCCTTAGACCCCGTGGACCATTTTTTGTCCTTTAATGTTTCCTTGACCCTCCCTAAAAACATGTGAAAAATGATACACGTGACTTTTAAACCCTTAATTGCATATATACGCGGGTTTGACCCCTAAAACCGCGTACATTGGGATGTGTACAAAATCCAAATCCTTTTGGAGTTTTCCTTGACATGGATCGAACTCACTTGACTCTTGGCCTTCCCTATGCCTTGAGATCGCTCGGATTCGACCTTTCATTACCCCTTTGAAAAGCTATATAAGGAATTCTATGGTACATTGAAGACATATGAGAGAATTGAGAGCAAAGAAACTATAGTCCATTGTTTCCAGAACTTATGCTTGATTCTGCATCCCTTTGTCCCTTGGAGCACTTTTGTGTTCTTCCCAAGATTTCCTTTTGCTTGTGAGCTTGCTATCGAGAGATGGAGGATTGAGGTGGTGGAGGCCCAAGTGGGGGATTCAGTTTCTTCGATTCGCAGATGTGCCGACAGAGGTTGTATCTATTGTAATCTCTGATTTATATTAATAGAAATATCTTTTCTTGTCCAATAATGTGTGTTTGAATGAATATTTTATCCATGGGATGATTTCAAATGCTTATACATTGTTGATTATATATGCTAGAATATATCTAACACGATGATATATAGTATGCTTGTATTATTTACTTGTTGTTGAGGAAGTAATTTATCAATTCAAGCTAAAGTTGGAAAACTCAACGAGGATCTACTTCAACCGTTCGGAATAAGGTACGAGGTCTAATCCTTTAGTGTTAGACATTTACTTTCTATTGCATATTAGAAAGGATTGATTTCTGGAGTCAAGCTGTCTATTGTGGTACCCCAAGCCATAGGAATTTCTCTCCATAACAGAATTGGTGACTCTGCTGGGGACATCCCATCTATAGTGAGGGACATCCCTATAGCGAGGGACACAGTGAGGGACATCCCATCTATATGGAAGGACTCGAAGTTTGGATCCTAGTAATCCACCAGCATCTGCAATAGTCTTGGTTTGGCTCTCAAGCCACTAAGGCACCAAAACTTATAGAGTCCACATGCACGTAGAGCTTGTAGAGCCATTAGATCAGCCCTTACTGCCTCCTCTACCTCACCATGTTCACGCTCTCTCCACTCTAGGACCATCTTGCACAAGAAATTCCAAATTTGCCCATTAGATTGCTTGAAAAACCTTATGCGCGGCCTCATACACGACTGTTTTCCAAACAGCTGCATATGTACGCGAGTATGGGGGCATTTTTCGCGTATATCCATCCCTATACGCAGAAAAACCCTCGATTTTCGCATGGGCCGCAGTGCCCTTTTTAGTTTGGCCTAGAAAACTAATTGACCATGGAATTTGATAAAAATTGCATCAAAATGAAAGAGAAGAGCATGGGTAAGTAGCTGGAAGAAATGGTAGTGGATTCTGCCGGCTGGATCTCCTGGAATTTGCTGTTGAAAATATGAGCTCAAACGGGTAAAAATTTCAAATGTTTTAAATATTTTGAATTGTTTACTATTTATAGAAATTTTTCAATTTTTTGAAAATTTTTACCCCCTTTTCTATAGTTTCGACAATTTCTAATCATTTTGGACCGTTTTTTACATAATTCGTGATGTAGAGGACCTTTTTTCAGTGTCGTTTCAGCCGTTGGATTGACCTGTTCATGCCGATCTTAGGTATCATGTCTAAACTGACATACAGGTTAGGTTTCATCACCGTTTGCATTTTGCATGACCTTATGACCGTTTCATCATAACCTTAGGTACGAACCCACTCTATTATGTCACAGAACCTTCTTGCTGTTTAAGAAGTGGCATGATATGAGTGGTAGAGCTTCACCTTACATGGGTACTCTAGTTAGTGCCTTATTTGCATTTGGTGTCCATGCTGATGTTTTCTCCTTTAGGGTGTAGGAGTCCGTTGTATAGTACTACCATGACATTTCACAAGAGCCTCATACTCCTCTTGATCTTTTGCTAGCCTATTTCCCTCAGGAATCCCTCATGTCAAGTTGTGAATTCATTATCATGAGCTTTGCCTGCCTTATTGAGCTTTATGTCGGCTTCCCTGACATTGAGTTTCAGCCATATAGCCCAAGCTTGTCTCATGTCTAGACATGAAAAGCCATTTTTATATCCTTTGTAGCTTGATTCCCTTTTTACCGGGAGGGGATTTTCCCCCGAGTGTCGATATCCTACACATGTAGCCTTGCATTGAGCATAGGTATGTTCCACTACTTGGAATTAGTTTGTTTGCCCTTATGACACTCGTCTCCTCCTAGTCTATAACTATAAAGCAATTTTATTCTTTTTCAAGCTTTTTAAATATTTGAAAAAGTCCAAAAAAATCAAAAAACCAAAAAGCCGGACAAGGAAAGATGTTATCTTTGGAAGCTATCGAGTCGTGTCGCCTTCGAACAGAGCACTGTATATCACATCCATTGGTTGGGTTTATAGTTTGACTTTAGGAGCTGTACTCGTTTATCTGAGTTTGTCTCCACTGACTGGTTAAGCTTCCAGTCCCCATGGAGCCTCTGTCGATGCCTCCTGTATCGCAGAGATGTCCCAGTTTGTATATCGAGTCTATGCTGCCTTTCTTCAGTCACCATATGTCGTTATGTTCTTGTTCAAAGGAAGTTGAAGTCTGAGTCGGCCATTCCTCAGTTATCTTGACTTTGCATGTCGGCCATTCCTGGTACAGTTACTGGTTGATGCACCTTATGATCGAGTCCTTCCACATTATACAGCTTTGGTGAGTACCTCGTGTTGGATGATGGGGGATGCCTTAATGCCCTCCTTCCAGCGGATTTCATCCCATCGAATTTAGATCATTTATTTTTGGATTGGAATCTAGAGTCATGTTGAGTTCCTTGAGACTTGCAATCATCAGTGGCAGGTTCTCTCGCCATCGACAATATTTGGGAATAAATCAATGTCCCCTGATCGATGGATCCTCTCAAGTGTTCGACCTCAACACATTTATTCACTCTTGTTAGTTTGCACTCTAGTACCTTGATTCCCATTTTCATTATCGGTGGGTGATCTCGCGTCTGTTAACGGTATACATTAATAACTAGTAATCAGACGATGGACTACTATGTTCAACCTTGACACCTCTATTCACATAGTAGGACATGTACTCGTAGCGGTTTGTGTAGAAGACTTTCCAGATTGGTGGCATCTCTTATATGCTACCTCCTTGATCATGCCAGTGTTCATGAGATTTCAGCTCTCGTGACTTGATTCCAGTATATGTCAGACATTTCCAGCCACTATGGAGATCTTGATCTGTTATATATCTTCAGCCATTATAAATATCATGGTCCTTTGTATATATTCATCATGGAGATTCTGATCTATGTATATTGTACGTGGCAATGACCACTTACGTGATATCTTGTATCATGCCTATTCATGGCCATTGTACTCTTATGTATCTGGGACTGCTATATGTATTTGCAGTTATGTGCAGATTTGTATCATTGTACTATGCTGATTGGGTGGCTGGTATTCCATTTGGGATTCTTCATCACTCCACTTCTGGGATGGACTTATAATGTATTTTGGCCATTGTATGACCCCTCTGACCTCAGACATTAGGGGGCATCTGTTATAGCTGATTTTACCACTCCAGGTGAATCACACTTTGTATGGCCTTCCCATGTACCTTTGCAGACTCCTTAGACCCCATGGACCATTTTTTGTCCTTTGATGTTTCCTTGACCATCCCTAAAAACATGTGAAAAATGATACACGCGAATTTTAAACCCTTAATCGTGTATATACGCGGGTTTGACCCCTAAAACCGTGTACATCAGGATGTGTACAAAATCCAAATCCTTTTGGAGTTTTCCTTGACATGGATCCGACTCACTTGACTCCTGGCCTTCCCTATGCCTTGAGATCGCTTAGATTCGACATTTCATTACCCCTTTGAAAAGCTATATAAGGAACTCTATGGTACATTGAAGACATATGAGAGAATTGAGAGCAAAGAAACTATAGTCCATTGTTGTCGGAACTTATGCTTGAGTCTACATCCCTTTGTCCTTTGGAGCACTTTTGTGTTCTTCCCAAGCTTGCCTTTTGCTTGTGAGCTTGCTATCGAGAGATGGAGGATTGAGGTGGTGGAGACCCAAGTGGGGGATGCAGTTTCTCCGATTCACAGACGTGCCGACAGAGGTTGTATCTATTGTAATCTTTGATTTATATTAATATAAATATCTTTTCCTATCCAATAATGTGTGTTTGAATGAATATTTTATCCATGGGATGATTTCAAATGCTTATACATTTGTTGGAGCAGAGTCCCGCAGCTACAGGAGAAGTTGCCATTTTGGCGGATAGACAGTTTGGCGAAGATGAAGAGATAAGGTAAAGCTACGACGCCGTAGCATGTTTCTAGCTGCAGAGCAGAGCCAAAAACCGTGACTATTGGGACAGAGAATTCAAGGAAGACGACAATACCTGAGCAGCCGAGAAGAGAGAGCTCAACCACTGCATTGAAGGCAGCGACGAAGACAGGAGGGCTTAGCTACCCTCAAAAAGGAAAAGGAGCAACGAGGCCGAGGTATTGAAGACGAAGGACAGAAGAAGGGAAGCGGTGCATAGTAACCATGGTCAGCGTCGGGAAGTATGGAAGACTGTAGAGAGAAGTGGTGTGACGGAAAGCGGCTACCCCAAGTACAGATATGCCGACTGTGACTAGTTAGGGTTTTGGGTTACTGTTGGGACAGGCCCACAGTGTTGTAATGGCAAGACCTTCGGGCCGCCTATAAAGGGATGTATTTTGTATTGAAAAAGGTTAGCTAGTTAGTCCTTCTGGAGCTATTAGGTAACTTGTAGCTATTCAGACATCAGCGAGTCTGAGAGTCCAGTAGTCTGTTATCTCACTGTTATTTTGTATTGTAACAATCCGCAGGGATTGACAGAGAGAGAGGGAGAGTGAGAGTATATTGTAAGAAGGCAATATAGAGAAGAGATATAAGAGAGAAGGGCTCCAGGCTATGTACGGAGTTACCTAGAAGATCTCTAGTTGCATATGTGGTGCAGCAAAACTATGTACCTCTCTCAAGTTATAATATAGAAACACAGTTCTGTGGACATAGCTTCTACCCTGGAAGTGAACCACGTAAAATCAGAGTGTTATGTGATTGATTCATGTGATTGTATTTACTTGTTATATCTATCATTCATTATGCGAAATTTGCTTACAGTAAATGTATGTATGTGTTATTTAGTTCATAGCATATTAAAAGGATAAATGCAAGTTGAAGCCTTTAAGTATTCTATATAAGAGTTTGGCTATGTTTCACTTAAGATAGTTAAGAATCGCAGTGTAAAAGAAGTTTTGTATGTTGAGTCCTGTAAGTTGAACACCTGTACGCTAAGTATGCTGAGTCGCAGCGGTAGGATATCGCAGGGAGGCGATATCACACCATCAGAGGAGCTGTGGTGCGCGGTACCGTAGGTTGAGGATTGAGCGTAGGAGAGAGTTATGTGTTGCCCAGGAAGAGGCGATGCGATAAGGACTAGAGTCATCGTGAGTAAGAGGAACTGCGCATCACGGAAAGAGACATATCGCGGGCTAAGAAGAGTTGCGAGACGCACACAGGACGCTATACAGAACCTGGTCGAGACACTTGAGTCTTTGGCCAACCCATTAGGATCACTTCGAGTGAGACTTCAGGCCGCTCCGCGGTCTGTTACCGAAAGGGCCAGTGAGCTAGGGGTGTTTTTGGTACATTATAGTAAACCCGGGTCTACCCAGTGACCAACAAATGGTTCCGTTGCTGGTTTTGAACAAACTGAGCACTGATGTTCTGGTGGCGTCCTACTAGAGACGAACTCAATGAGTGGGTTGGGTCTAAGGAGAAAGAGTTTGTCGAACACGAGAACAAGAGTCCTAGACTGAGTACAGAGGACTGGTTACAAAAACATATCTTTACAGACCTGCATAGGATATTTTTTGCGACCTATGGGAATGAGCTTTACGACTGGTTATCAAAGTTGACTGATACGAGCATATTCAAGAAGAAAAGAAACATTGTCTGGACACCGGAGTTGATTCAGACTTTGAAGAACCTTGATAATCCCATTACGATGATAGTAGACTTTTGGCTTGCGAGTGTGCTAGAAGGCTTCATCACAGAGTTTGCAGTTGAACAGAGAAAAAGCTTCAGCAAGGCTGAGTGGTACTTCTTCAAAGGATATCGCGGTAAGTACCTAAAATCTTTAAAATTGTCCATTAAGATGTTATTACATGAAAAAGGAACAATGGATCTAGTTTTAGATGAATAAGTAAATATAGTAATGTCACAAGAGTTTGAAAGTGATTTTGATGACATTGGACGTACACGTAGTGGAAAGAAATTTAAAGTAGATTTCATCTCTCCCATACTTGAAGACAGTTCAGATAATACTAGACAATAGAGTCACAGTACCACAGAAAGGACATAAGGGGGTATCCCTTACCACCCTTATACCCCACAGAAACAGATCGAGACTCAGAACAATCCCGTAGCAACTCCATCTAGTAGCTCCCAGACAGTACACACTACCGCTACATCACCTCCACCTACACCACCGAGTGGTAGTAACACAGCAAATCAACATCCACCACGTAGAAATAGAATGGGGGATGATATGAAGCTACTTATCTTTAAGGGTACAGTGGCAGAGGACCCAGAGCAGCATTGGTTTCTATGTGAAGCCGTGTGGACCATTAAAGCAATCAATGATGATAATAGTAAACTTGTATAGTTGGTCACCACACTAAGAGAACGAGCCTTAACATGGTATATGAAGTACACCACAAGGGTACCCAGAACACTTGTCCAGGTCAGGACCACCATGATTAAAGAGTTTAAGAAACCTAAGTCTGAGTCACAGTTCATTACAGAGCTCAAAGACATCAAACAGTTACCTACAGAGTCAGTGTGGGACTTCGATCAGAAATTTAAAGCCCTTATAGACCAAGTCAGCTTTGAGTTTGCACCGGAGCAGCATAAGGAATGGTTTATTGTAGCACTGCTCCCTCACATTAGACTACCATTAATGCAGCAGAAACTCCAGATGCAGGACGACATGTTGGAGATGGCGATGAAACTAGAGGCTTCACCTCTAGCTGAAACCAGCACAGGTATGACAAATCTGCAAAACCAGTTGGCTAATCTCACGATACAGATGCATGAGCTTAAGAAAGGGAAAGAGGTTGCGCAAGACATATGGTGCGTAAAGTGTAAAGCACAAGGCCATACTAAAGATAACTGTCCAGTATTTGTAGAATACATAGCAACTGGGGCTCCTAACCCCTTACCACAGACCCACGGGCCGTGGTGTGAAATATACAAAACAAGAGGACACCTACATCACTAGTGCCCTCTGCTTCAGAAGTACATGCAGACACCTAAGAACTTATACTGTGTCTTCTGCAAGTCCGTAGGCCATGATGAAGACGATTGCCGAGCCTATGATCTCATGGTCGGGAGCAAGCAAGACCTGTACAGAGTCCAATAAAAAACACAAGGTCCAGTAGCAGGACCACAGTATGATCAGGCTCATGTTGGCCATGGAGGAGGATTCAGAGGACAAGGACATGGAGGAGGCTTTGGCCGGGGAGAAGGATTTGGCCGTGGTCGCGGACCAGTCACTGTTACAACTGTGGAGTTCTAGGACATTATGCTAGGGACTCTCAGAGCCCTACCACCACATGTAACTATTGCAAATCTTACGATCACGCTATAGAAGACTGTCCTACCTTGATAGCTAAGATCAGAGAACCTAAGCCAGCAGTACACCAGAACATCCAGCTTATTGCTGCTGAGCAGGAAGAACTAGAACCAAGAGTCAACATTGTGACTCGCAATGGTGCTTCCACCAATGGGACATCGCAGGTTACCGAGAATACCACAGGTCAGGAGTGGGTGCGCAAAGATCCTAACAAAGCAACACCACTTGACCTACAGAAGAATAAACAGACATTTCAGGAAGCTAAGAATTTCTTTGACAACCCTATGCAATCAGGATCACAAGTACTACCGTCTAGGGGCATACCGCAGCAAGAACCTTGTGGCATTAGCCTTGTACAGATATCGCAGGCTACCACATCGGGCGCATGCGAAGAGGACGAGTTGAAAGGAAGTGTACAATCCTTCCTGCGGAGTTGTTTAAAACTCATGAGAAATGAGCAAGCTATCGGAGAACTTCAGCGCATCATAGATCAGTGTCAACCATCTTCTTCAGTGAGCAGTGCACAGCGTGCTGTTCTTAGTATTATGGGACATACAAGAACAAGAAGAGAGATGCGACTCACAGCACAGGTTGGAGAATTTGAAATGGACGAGGTGATCCTAGATCTAGGATCAGAGGTAAATGTTCTGACTAAGCAGACATGGGAATAGATGGGTAGCCCTAAGTTAGTCAGATCGCCTATCCATCTCATATTAGCTAATCAGCAGCGGGTATCACCCCTGGGTCGATTATCACAGGTGCCAATTGACATTGACGGAGTTTGCAGCTCTGCGGACTTTGAAGTTATAGAAATCATTGGCGATAGTAGACCATATTCAGCATTACTAGGCATTGATTGGGCGATCGGTAACATGGCCGTTATCGACTTAAAGAGAAGAAAAATGACCTTTGAAGATGCGCAGATCCGGGTCATCACACCGTTAGATCCTCTTCAAGGTCCTAGATACATTGAACCTATCCAAGTAGAGGAAGAGGCACGTAACATGGAGAGTCTCTATCAGATGACTACGAACCAGGGCGACTACATCAATCCAACCGCAGAAGGGAACATTAGTTGGCGATGCGACAGCTCATGTGCATCAGATTCGGATGTTGGTCTAGAGAACTGGCAGAACAGACTTTATGAAGTCTCAGCGCGCAGATGTGCGTACATGACTAAGTCACTGCGATGGATTGGCGCAGAGTTCAATGAGATTCCATCATTTCATGGTTTAACAGATGTCCAGGACTTTCTCACGCAGTTTGAACAACAAATTCCTCACGAGCAGAGGATCGCAGCTATGGACCTTGCAGTATGAGCCACACCTGCAAGATGGTGGTATGCACATAAAGAGAATATCACATCATGGGATGATCTTAAGAGATTGATGGTGATCAGATTCTCTACCAACAAAGAGTATGTCCAGCAGAGATACATAGGAGAAAGTGACCCCAGGTCACATATTCAGACGTGTGAATAGGATTGGTCGGATATTCCCGAGGATGAATGGGTTCACCGATTCATTCACACTTTGGACACAGTTCCATGGAACTGGTACACAGAGACTGAATTACGCAAGGGAACGACTACATGGCCACTTCTAATAGACAGCTTTCTACTTACCTTCGCTTTTGAATATGAGTATCCAAATGTTGATCAGGCCCTAGATGTAATAAAGATTAAGATATTTGAGGATTGTACCCTATCAGTACATACTCAACCTGAGTGGGCCATCCCGTTAGAAGAGGCGCTCGAGTGCTATAACTTCGAAGCAGAACCAGAGGATGAGGATGAGGATCCTCGCAAAATCAACATTCTGGAGTCAGAAGGGACTCACGATGTTGATGGACCGAAGCTACAGATTCCAGCAATCACAGAGCCGATCAAGATTAAAAAGATCAATATTGGCATAGACACAGAACCAAAGTTTGCCTCTATTGGAGACTATTGGACCGATGAAACAATCAGACAGATTGCAGACTTGCTACATGACTATCAGGACCTATTTCCCACTAAGTTCATAGAGATGAAGGGAATAGTTAGAGACCTGGGAGTAATGAGGATACCATTGAAAGAGGATGCTAGACCAGTCAAGCAATGTCCATATAGATTAAATCTGCACTACAAAGAAAAAGTTAAGGATGAGATCGATAAGATGCTAGCGGCAAGCATCATCGAGCCAGTGGAAGAAAGTGAATGGGTTAGTCCCATGGTCGTGCAAGAGAAGAAAACCAAAGGAGACATCAAGATCTGTGTCGACTTGTGTAAACTCAACGACGCATCGCTTCATGACCCATTTCTGACACCTTTCACTGATGAAGTACTAGACAATGTGGGAGAACAGGAGGTCTACTCCTTCACTGATGGCTTTTCAGGCTATCACCAGACCAGAATCCACCCAGAAGATCGACATAAGACCACTTTTGCAATAGAATGGGCTTCATTCCAGTATACGGTAATGCCCTTTGGTCTTAAGAATGCACCAACTATCTTTTCTAGAGTAGTAGTTGGCGTATTTAAAGAATACATCCATAAATTCCTAGAAGTTTATTTTGATGATTGGACTGTATTTGGATTAATTGACAAGCACATAGGAGATTTAAGACTGATGTTAGAGAAATGTAGGCAGTACCATATTTCTCTAAACTTGAAAAAATGTATATTTTGTGCGCCATTCGGTATTTTGTTGGGTCACATTGTTTGCAGGCAAGGCTTGATGGTAGATCCCACAAAGATTGCCATCATTGTAAATCTTCTAGCACCCAACTCAGTCAAACAATTGAGGACAGTACTTGGTCATACCAGGTACTACAGAAAATTCATTAAGGGATAAGCAAAGATTACGGCACCGATGGAAAAACTGTTAAAGAAAGATGTAAAATTCCTATGGAATGAGGAATTCCAGCAGAGTCTAAACACACTTAAAGAGAAGATGGTTACAACACCCATCTTAGTATTTCCAGACTGGACTAAGCCGTTTCATGTACATGTGGATGCATCTGGCATCGCACTAGGGATTGTTTTAACGCAACCAGGAGAAGGAGGTATCGATCATTCTATCACATAATCCAGCAGAAAGCTATCGACAGCAGAAAAGAACTACACCATGACAGAAAGAGAAGGCTTAGCTATGGTGTACGCGCTACAGAAGTTCAGGAACTACCTATTGGGTGCCTCATTCAAGATGTTTACTGACCATTCCGCATTGAAGTATCTAGTCAATAAGCCAGTGTTAGGGGGAAGAATCTGCAGATGGTTACTCCTCTTTCAGGAGTATGATTTTGAAATCATTGTCAAACCAGGAAGATTGAACGCCGGACTTGATCATCTATCGCGAATAGACTCAGGAGAAGAGCCAAGTAATCTAGAGGACAATTTTCCAGATGCGCAGTTGTTCTCTATTCAGATCGCAGATGAGTACTATGCTGATATCATTCACTTTCTCACTACAGGAAGGGCACCTGAGGAGTTTACCAAGCATCAAAAGAGGCAGTTGGTTGTTAAAGCAACAGACTTCACCCTAATCGCAGGACAGTTATACAAGTTAGGTCCAGATGAAGTCTTGCGCAGATGTGTGATGCCGCATGAAAAAGAGGCTATTATTAGAGAAGCACACTCAAGTACCACAGGAGGTCATTTCGCAGGAAAGCCGACTGCACAGAAAATCCTGACCGCAGGATTATGGTGGCCTACGTTACATAAGGATACTAAGGAATTTTTGTAGATGCTGCGATATCTGCCAGAGGGTAGGAAAACCTTCACGACGAGATGAAATGCCGCTGCGACCACAGGTTACGCTGCGCGCATTTGACAAGTGGGCTATAGACTTTGTGGGTCCTATAAACCCACCGGGAAAATGAACTGGTGCGAGATATATTATTACAGGAACATAGTACCTCACTAGGTGGGCAGAGGCAAAAGCAGTAAGAAATTGTGATGCTGCTACAGCCGCATAGTTCATTTTTGAAAACATCATCACTAGATTTGGATGCCCAGTAATTTTGATGAGCGATCAAGGAACACACTTCTTGAATCACACCATTGAGGCCTTGACAGAAGAATTCTAGACACAACACCATAAGAGCACTCCCTACCACCCACAAGCTAATGGTACGGTGGAGGCCTTTAACAAGATTTTAGAAAACGCTCTTACTAAGATCTGCAACAGCCAAAGGAATGATTGGGACCTTAGAGTTAACGTTGTATTATGGGCGTATAGGACAACATGCAAGAAAATTACAGGACACACACCTTTCAGCTTGGTGTATGGATAGGAGGCTGTTATGCCTATGGAGTATATTCTTCCCAGTTTAAGAATTGCTCAGATCACTAGAATGGCTGATACAGACATGGTGCAGGAAAGGATAGCACAGCTGCTTGCCTTAGAGGAAGATAGATTCATCGCCGGATTCCATCAGAAAGTGCAGAAGGCACGAGAAAAAGCTTGGCATGACAGACACATTAAGAGTAAGACTCTTCAGATCGGAGACCTAGTACTCCTCTATGACAGTAAATTTATTAAGTTTCCAGGGAAGTTCAAGACGCATTGGTTGGGGTCGTATCAGATACAGCAAGTCACAGAGGGAGGAGCCGTTCAGCTCAGCAAATTGAATGGGGAGCTTCTTCCCACGATGATCAATGGCAGTAGGCTTAATCTCTATAGTGACAGCCACTCCACCTCTCAGCCCTAACTCAGAGTCGCGAGCAGTGAAGATGTCCAGTGTAGTTGCAAGGAGGCATCGCACCGAGAATTAGTCTACACCAACAGGTATTCTAAGTATCAGGAATCGCATAAGGACGGTTCATTTTGTGCAAGTCAAAAAAAAAATGCTTAAGTTTGTTTTGAGCAAGTGATGCGGTGTGGCATCGCAGCAGCGCGATGTTTCTCCGTGCCACGTACCTAGTTTGCAACGAGACCGAGGGCTAGTCAAGTCACCTTCTGACAAGCAGTTAATGAAGAAATGATCGGTATACCTTACCGTATATCTGGGCACAACATAATCAATTGTCCAGATTTGGCAAATCTTCGACGAGACCGGCGCCTGCATACACACGCTTCTAGGGAAATCGATCGGATTTCAGCATTTATTGAGGATCGGAATGACGGGTGTGGTCTCGTCCATGCATTAATACGACCGACGGGTGCAGCCTAGATGACCGTTGCGTCCTGGATTATCTCCTTTGGCATAAAAGCAGAAATTATTCATTCAGGAGGGTTACATTTGCAAAGATCCGAGAGCTATAGAGTGCATTGTTAAGTTTTCCCTGTGCAGAGCTAATTTTGTTACAGAGTGCTGTGATTTCCATAGTTTGCAGCCATTGCCAATCCAAAGTATTGCACTGAGTGGGTTCTGTCCGAAAAGGAACCTTTAGAAGACATTCTGAGATGCTTCGAGCATGGTGGCCGTATGTACGCTATGACGACGCCGCCCAGGGTTGTGAAATTAGGAACATCACAGGTCAGACAACTGCCAAGGATGAGGAGTCAAGCGCAGGATGTAGAAGATGTCATCAAAGTCTCTGCTAAAGAGAAGAAGAAATACGAGCCGATCATTGAAGATAAGAAACCAGAGCAGCGGAATGATGAGAAGAAATCTCGCACCAGGAAGAAAGTAAAAATGAGAAAAAGAAGGCAACGGGAGAAGGAAGATGACCTATCTCATCAGCTAAGAGAAGAACAAGAGGTTCCAAAGGTCAAGAATGAAAATATGCGGAACCCAAGCAGCATGAATACCTGGAGCAAGTGGCTGAAAAGAAAAGTGAAAGGGAAAAAAAATCGAACAAGCAGAACTTCAAGATGCAGACAAAGGCTTGTTCTCAGAATGGAATTCCTGGTTTGCATCCCTTTCGCATAAGTAGGCTCCAGACTGAATGAAATTTTTGAGAAGGATGGAAGATACAGATTTTCCTTGTGATAAAAGTTCTAACCCAGATAAAGAGTAAAGGATATCTGTGGAAGACTTCTCAAAACCTGAAGATCCTTAAAAGGTCTCACAAGCGACAAGAGCGAGACAATGAATGAGGGAAGGAAATATAAGAGAGCCCAACGAATTAAGTTACATAAACTATAGAGAGAGTGTCGCAGCTATGCAGAACGAAGTCGCAGGACTTCGGGACAAGCTTCAACGCACTTCGCAGGAAGCCAAGGAGAAGCTACAGTAGGAGAATCCCGCTGGTAGTGGCTCGAGGACGAGCCATAAGTAAATGTTAGGGGACTGTTGGAGCAGATTCCCGCAGCTACAGGAGAAGCTGCCATTTTGGTGGATAGATATTTTGGTGAAGACGAAGAGATAAGGTAAAGCTACGACGCCGTAGCATGTTTCTAGCTGCAGAGCAGAGCCAAAAACTGTTACTGTTGGGACAGAGAAGTCAAGGAAGACGATAGTACCTGAGCATCCGAGAAGAGAGAGCTCAACCACTGCATTGAAGGCAGTGGCGAAGACAGGAGGGCTCAGCTACCCTCATAAAGGAAAAGGAGCGACGAGGCCGAGGTATTGAAGATGAAGGACATAAGAAGGGAAGTGATGCATAGTACCCATGGTCAGCGCCAGGAAGCATGGAAGACTGCAGAGAGAAGTGGTGTGACGGAAAGCGGCTACCCTAAGTGCAGATATGCCGACTGTCACTAGTTAGGGTTTTGGGTTACTGTTGGGATAGGCCCACAGTGTTGTAATGGCGAGACCTTCGGGCCTCCTATAAAGGGATGTATTTTGTATTGAAAAAGGTTAGCTAGTCAGTCCTTCTGGATCTATTAGGGTAACCTGTAGCTATTCAGACATCAGCGAGTCTGAGAGTCCAGTAGTCTGTTAGCTCACTGTTATTTTGTATTGTAACAATCCACAGGGATTGACAGAGAGAGAGAGAGTGTGAGAGTATATTGTAAGAAGGAAATATAGAGAAGAGATCTAAGAGAGAAGGGCTCCAGGTTGTGTGCGGAGTTACCCAGAAGATCTCTAGCTGCATATGTGGTGCAGCAGAACTGTGTACCTCTCTCAAGTTATAATATAGAAACACAGTTCTGTGGATGTAGCTTCTACCCTGGAAGTGAACCACGTAAAATCAGAGTGTTATGTGATTGATTAATGTAATTGTATTTACTTGTTATATCTGTCATTCATTATGCGAACTTTGCTTACAGTAAATGTATGTATGTGTTATTCAGTTCATAGCATATTAAAAGGATAAATGCAAGTTGAATCCTTTAAGTATTCTATATAAGAGTTTGGCTATGTTTCACTTAAGACAGTTAAGAATCGCAGTGTAAAAGCAGTTTTGTATGTTGAGTCCTGTAAGTTGAACACCTATACGTTGAGTCGCAGCGGTAGGATATTGCAGGGAGGCGATATCGCACCATCAGAGGAGCTGTGGTGCGTGGTACTGCAGGTTGAGGATTGAGCGTAGGAGAGAGTTATGTGTTGCCCAGGACGAGGCAATGCGATAAGGACTAGAGTCATCGCGAGTAAGAGGAACTGCGCATCGCGGAAAGAGACATCTTGCGGGCTAAGAAGAGTTGCGAGACGCACACAAGACGCTATACAGAACCTGGTCGAGACACTTGAGTCTTTGGCCAACCCATAAGGATCACTTCGGGTGAGACTTCAGGCCGCTTCGCGGTCTGTTGCCGAAAGGGCCAGTGAGCTAGGGGTGTTGTTGGTACATTATAGTAAACCCGGGTCTGCCCAGCAACCAACAACATTGTTGATTATATATGCTAGAATAGATCTAACACCATGATATATAGTATGATTGTATTGTTTACTTGTTGTTGAGGAAGTAATTTATCAATTCAAGCTGAAGTTGGAAAGCTCAACAGGGATCTACTTCAACCGTCCGGAATAAGGTACGAGGTCTGATCCTTTAGTGTTAGACATTTACTTTCTATTGCATATTGGAAAGGATTGATTTATGGACTCAAGCTGTCTGTTGTGGTACCCCAATCCATAGGAATTTCTCTCCGTAACAGATGGCGCTCCCTTTTCAGTTTCTTTTGGAAGGGGTCAAAAGTAGCGAATGTAGTTGGTATAAGAGAACGAACTCTATCTCTCTAGTGCTTAGCAGCAAGTTTAGAAGCTAACTCCTAGCTCTCTATACGATATCGCATCTAGACGTTTTAACATATGATACTTGCATGGAGATGTCTTTGCCTAATAATTTCTAAATATATGCCATGCCCTCTGAGTTCAATCCAAGTGTTCTCATTCTAAGAAGGATCAACGCATATGCCATATGGTTGGAAGGGAAAATGTTGAGCCAAGTTCAAGATGACCATGTGATGTATCTCACACAAATGACCCATCCTTGATTATTGGTGACCCTTCTCATTGTACATCATATGGTATGCCCATGCTCAACTAATAGGTGACCCTTCTCTCTCACAGGATAAGAACATGTGAGAGTGTGTTTTGTGGCAAGGATGTGTATCTTTTGGGAGGAACATCCTCAGATTATAATGGCCCTTTACACCAATGGCGAAGGTTTACATGGGGGCCTCAAGTTGTTGGATCAAATGAACTCCTTCAATTGATTGATTGATGCCCCT